>NW_019091403.1:457462-522168 GCF_001949145.1 Acanthaster planci | reverse complement strand
CTGGGTCTTGTGGTCACTGGCTCAATTTGAGCGCTCACGGCTGAAAGAGAGGGTTAGTTTACCTTGAGTGACCAAAGCCTTGCTTGCTGGCTTGGTTGACTCCTTGCCTGCTTCCTTCTCTTTGAATGATGTATCACCTGTAGAAAAAGAAAAGCAACGTTCAATTTCAAAAAATGAAGAGCTTTTGAAAGAAAAATGAAACAGACCAAATCAACTGCGTTTCATGACCTCTCTCTCTTCCAAGAAAAAAATACCACCTGGGGCACACCCGCAATGAAAACAGTAAAACAGGGTTGGCAACAGAAAATGAAAAGGCGCGATTTAAGCACTGCTAGAGGCACTGTAAGTTTTGATTTCTCTATAAATATTCTAAGATCCAGACGAAGCCCAAAAACTAAGCAATAAATGCCTCAATGGTATAACTGGCTGAGTTTTGGAGCAAGAAAAATCTAATATTTCGTGGTGAAATGCCAAAAACTTTTTCTGGACATTGCTCCTCCTGGAGATGCCTTATCTGCCCTGAAGACCTTCACAATCTGGCCTGGAGATCTTGTACATGCTCACAGCTGCAAAAAAGGTTACCTCACCTTAGTGAACATGTAATCTTGTTCCTAGCTCGTACTTGTTGATTTAATAGCCAGACTTGTACTAGCAAGAGTTTATTGGTTTATAAAGAGGAGAAAAACTACCAAGTGCATGCCAAACATGTTTACTGGAACTCAAAATTGATTTTTTTCTCAAAACCAGAGTGCTATGAAGCAAGATATCCAAACTGTTAATACCCCAAACTGAAGGTTTCCCTGGACATTTCTTACATTTTTTGGCCTCTTTAAAAAATTAGCAAAATTGACGACAAAATCAGTGGCACAACTCTACTTTTTTCTATACGACTGAAAAACATTACAAGCTCTCTCCATACATATCACTGTCCATAACCAAGGCAGGCAACTTGGACATCGACAAGAAATGCAGAGCTTCAAATCTTTATGACTTTGTCCAGTAATTTCAATTTTCAATGGCACGGGTGTGAAGTGAGAAATAAGGAAATCAGCTGATCTGAGGAAAAGTTGCATGCCTGACAACTAAGAAAAGGGGCAAGAAAGAAGTCCATAATGGACGGAATGTAACCGCACTTGCACAAACCCTCTGAGACTGGTCTGAAGACTTGTAATTGCATTCAAAGTGAATGTCACGGCAACAGTGTCTTTAGTATGGAGAATTCAAATTATGCTCAGGTGAATCTAAAGAATTCAGTGTACCAGATTTTATTCAAATTTAACTTGCCCAAAAAATGGGGTTCCTTACCATTAGCATACTGTTCCTATAATGAGGAAACAAAGTCGACCTTCTCAAACTAACTAACATTTTGACCTTAAGGAACTATTACTCAATCCTGACAGGCCTAGTTTAGGTAAATGTTGACAATATTTAAGCAAGAAAACTTCAAATTTCTAACCCGAGTTTAGAAAAAGACAACCACTTTGTAGAATCAAGCCGTTTCGTTTTTCGTCTGGTTACCTAACTCAGGTATTTTGGATTCATCAAAACACTGCTCTATCCAGGTCAATGAACCAGACTACATTCGCTTATTTGTCATTCACAGCTCTTAGGGGCAGTCATGTACGCTGTCATGTGCGCTGCCGCTTTACCCAAATTTCCCTCAATTTCCCTTTCTTTTTGATATGAAAGAGGACATCACCAACAATTTGTTTGGATAAGTTGTTTCCAAAAACGTAGAATTTGTTAGCTTATAATAGGAACAGGTTGCGAAAGGTAATGAACCCCCCCAAAAAAATTAGCGTATTTGGTTCAAGCTCCTCCAAATCAAATTTGTGCAAACTTCAAGCTTTTCCCTCAACATCTGATACTGTAGACCCTTGCCTACTGTACTTCCAAATAAGAAAATCTCATGCTTCAGTTCCCATTTCTTTACCCAAACTTGCTAAAGCCCCCCAAAAAAAATCTCATGGAGGGGAGGGTGCACATGATGAGGGGTTTTGGGAGGGTAAAAATATTAAGCAATTTTTCCTCCAGAGTTAAACTTTCTACGGCATTTCAGACGGGGAGGCTACGATTCTTTTTTCAAAAAAAAAGAAAACAAAACTAACAAACAAATCGCAATCTTTTCCTTATTACGAAAATATCACCTTCTACAGGGGTCCGCCCTAGAAGATCCGCTCAACTTGAAGTTGAACCTTTGAACTACGGAACCATGCACGCGCACCTGTGACTCGGGCTTCATATTTCTCAGCTACATTTCCTTGAAATCTCTTTGAAAGTACCTACAATGAGGACTGAAGTTTCTGTTTAACAGTGAAGGCAAAACAGCCACATTTTTTAATCCAGAAAATAGAAAATTTACCTTGAGTTTGGACAGCGACGAACACATTCTGCAATCCCGCGAAGAAACGAATGTCGCAACAAACCACGTGTAGAAGTCGTTTCTGCGCGCGCAGCCGCACTATGTAAATTTCCCAAGGATGCCCGATATTAGCATAAATTTTGTAAAGGCTGTAGATGATCTCGCCTCGGAGTGGTCAATAATGATTATGCAAATCTTGGCACAACCTTTTCCCGTGGTCTACTCGGGGAAATAGGATATTTGAAGGTACAGGAACCGTACTGCTTGATGTCGTGCGAACGAGGCGGACATGCTATCCACCTGCTATCTGCAGCGCAAGCGAGACAGGTGAAAAAAATAAGGTACTTTCTGTCTTCCTCAAAGCAGAACTTATATGAAAGTATTAAATTTCTTTTTAAAAAAGTTGCCTTGAATTTCAATGCTCAGTTGCAGCTGGCTGTTATAAAGATGCAAACTCCCAAGGGCGGATGCAGGGGGTCCCGCCAACGAGGGCCATGTGCGCCCACTCGTGACCCCTCAAGCTATCTTTTAAATAATGAATGAAAGATTTTCTGGTCTATTTAGTTTCCCCAAAATGTAGGAAATAAATATGCCAGCGAAACTGCATCGCATAGACCACCATACCACCAGTCCTGCGCGTAAAACTGTGATTCTGAAAAGTATGGGCGACTTGCAATTAAACTGTAGATAACAGGGCATTCAATGCGCATTACGCGCAACGCACTTACATCGCCTGCATTTGCTTACACGTGTTCCTAAATTATGTTTGTTTTTTGGCTTTTCGATATGAATAGGCCTGTCTCTTTTTTCAAGTGAATTGCAACCGCATTGCTTTTAACCAACATAGGCCTAGGCCAGATTAAGTAAATAGAGATTTATTTATTTTTTTTACAATCTAAAAATGGCTTCACAGAAATTTGAGGCTGCAATTCCTCAACTGTGCGTAAATTCCCTATACCTGTGCCTGGGGGTCACCTGGTGAAAATGCCCCATTCGTCCCTAGTTTTGATTTTAAGTCGGGCGCCGCGCAGATCGCGAAACGGTCATGTAGGTTTGGCTGCGATCTGGTGGTCTATGCGTTTATAATGTATGTGATTTTTACAGAATGGAATCCGCATCAAGCGCCATTCACGTACCCATTTCTAACAACTGGTGGCGCCCTTCATTTGGGAAAAAATGTTACCAAAAAGTTTCTCGTGAATTTTGCGACTTTTCATGCTAGAGAAGTATTTTCCCAGTTAGGGGCTTGGAACTTCAAAGAAGAGTGAATTTGTTTATAGTTTTCCAAATCTAATGTGATGATTTTTGATGTCAACATTTAAATAAAGCAACCGCCATTATAACTGTCCTTGAAGATTCAAAAATAATAATGCATGATTCAAAAGATGTTATTTTAATAATTTCTCTCTCTCAAAAAAGGAACCAGTGTTACAATTTTGTTAAAATACTGCTTCCAAGTCATCAAAACTGGACACGACACCCCAAAAAGTCATCGAATAGTGGTAAGCAAACAATTTCATGCTTGGCATAATTCCAGTCTCCAAGCAATCACTGATCAGCAGCGGTACAATGCCACGAGCTGTTATCACCTGGTGACATATCGATCGACATAAAACCTCTGTAGCGTGGATAATCAAAACGATCAAGTGAAATTTTATTCAAGTACTCTCGTCAAGCTGCATTAAGAGCAGTATTACAGAAAACTTCGTATCTATGGAAACAAACTGTTATGAAATACAGGCCAGCCGTTTAATTGCTTGCACGGCACAGTTCGGGTTTTGATCCATTTAATCTTATTGCAATTGGCGTCCTGACTTTTCTTGTACAGCGGACACGTATTATGATTTGGACTTTAAACGATGGGCAAAGCGAGGTCGTACAATATTGATCCGTTTCGTATTTTAAGTAATTATAGCAATGCAATAGATTCATTCCTCATACCAAACGACAATTGGAGGAGCGAGGCGGGATGTCCCCATGGTAACGAAGAATGACAATCTGAGCAAAGTCGGTCATTGATCGAAGGCGACAGAATTAATTGCAAATATCTCGAGCAACAGCTTGGTGACTTGAGTCGATGCGCCAGCGAGACGAGAGCTAAACAGTGATTAGAAACATTGTAGGCTAAGTGTCGCATGAAGTAAAGGCACGTGTCGGTCTAGTATCTCAGACACTGCATGGACCAAAGGCTGCTAAAATTTCTTAGAAGAAAAAATGTCTGCTTCCTGCCTGGGATTACTTGCTGTGGCGTTAAATGTTACTTTAACTTCGGCAGGAGTTTCATGCCATGCATCTCACCACGCCAATATTTACTCCGTTATAAACCACGCCACTCTCGCCGGCCATTCCTTTGAAGCTGCCTCGGGCCTTAAACCGATCCAGTGCGGCTTTATGTGCCTGAGACGTAACGGGTGTCGTTCCTTCAACTATGGCGACGCTACCGGCCTGTGTCAGTTGAACGACGGCACGAAGGAGCAGTTCCCCTCGGATTTCCGCAAGGACAAAGAATTTTCATTCTATGACAAAGGTGATATCGACGCGTCGACGACTTGCAGAGTGACAACCGAAAATAGCCAAACGAAAACGGGTCAGGTACGATTATCCGCCAAAATACACTCGCACGTATTGAGAAATGGACGTTCCAGTGCAGCTCTCTTCCAAAATTTCAAGAGAAAGATGACAGGGAACATTTAGGTGGTCAAAACTACTTTTCGGTAAAACAAGAGCATGCGCTGGCGCTGCAAACGTTAGCCAGGGGCATGTGTGAGCTGCATAATCGTTCCCGATCTGAATGAGTATAGCAGCGATAGGGACAAACATTAGCTATAATTTCTCAAAAGTGCATATGTCAATATGACAGCTTATAATTAAAGGCACTTCAACATGCAAATTATTTTCGTTCATTCAACAGCTTTCTACCATTGCAGACCACACCCTACCGCTAAAAACAGAAGCAGGTAAAAAAAAAACGTAAAACGACAATGCTTGTCCACAAGGCAACAGGAAAAGCTTATAAATTTTGTGTATCCGTGCATCAATTGAATTCGATTTCATGATGTTTTCTTCTTTGTAACATTGAACCTTTTCCCTCACTTGAAAGATTTTAAAGAAGCATTTCGAAGTTACTTTTCGAGTAAATCGTGCGCAGGGTGTGTTTCATATACATGTACACAGCTGTATATACGTTCATGATATTTTGAAAATAGCGGTAAAATATTTTGAAGTTTTGTGATTCAAAAATCGATTTCCTGAAATTAAATATTGGGAGCTGACACCTTAATTATCTGCAATTTACCAGACTCAGCACCGACACCATCGAGCAATTCACCTGCCCTCGCCTGTCCTAACAGCGGTGGCAGCTATACTTACAACGGCATGGCGGAAGCCACCGTGTTCTGGGATCCCTTGCCGTCGGCTAACGACGCCGAAGACGGTTCAATAAGCCACAATTTGGTGCGATGCAAAGACGAGACCGGAAGATCAGTTTATCACAGGTATACCTCACTACCGACAGGCACAAACACTACGGTGACGTGCTCGGTTACCGACTCCGATGGCAATGTAGGATCCTGCCAGTTCGGGTTCGTCGTAATAGGTAAGAGACAACTTGTTAATGGACGATTAAACCCGGATGGGCACGACATGGCTTGAGGTTAAGTTTACCTTCAACGAAAACAGATCAAATAATTATTATGAGACATTTACGCAGTACCTTAGAGGTTACCATGCTGAAAGCTTTTAAACGCTTAATCAGAAAACATTGACGCTTTTGATAATAATTTTATATACAAACTTTCAAAATTATCTAACAGACTGCCCGTGCTGTCAGCCTCTTGGTATGGAGAGCGGGGAGATCGGTGATGAGCAAATCACTGCAGGAAGCGTCTTGAACAGAGACTACAACCGATACGGGCCGCAGCTGGCTCGACTGAATAGCGGTAACGATAATAATACTTGTATTTACAACGGGCCCAATTACCAATGGATACAAGGCGCTTGCAAGAAAAGAAAGAAAACATAAGAGAGATGATCTGTGGAAGAGACGTTTCTTTGGGACAGATTTTAATGATGATACACTGCCTGAGTTCCCAATGTGATAGGGTAAATTGCTCCACAGGCTCAGGGCAGCAATAGATACACCCTCCCCAGCCTTCTTTCGAGACTAAGGGATGACAAGAATGAGACCGTCGGAGGAACGAAGGGAATAAAAATAGGTCTGTATACTCAGGAGAGAACTGAGATAGTATGGTGCAGAGTTCTCAAGTGATTTGAAGGTATGGGCTATAATTGTATAGAACTGGATACGTTGATAGACTGGAAGCCAGTGAAGTTTTTCATGCAGAGGGAAGTATTTTACCAGTAGGCTATGTGGCACTTCCTGGAAAATTTACGATGAATGGCTTGGCCACTCGGGCCCACAATAATGTAAACCTCGCATTGACAAAGGTACTGGTGTTGCTAGAGTTTGTCTTGTATTAATATGGCACAATACTGTTGCAATTTCAGCCGGATGGTGCGCCGACAGGAACCAGCCTAAATGGATACAGGTAGATTATACTAAAACCGTGGACATCTATGGCATACTCGTCCAAAAGCACAATATCAGTGGAAGCATATCTAAGTTTGATATCATGTACAGCGATGACGGGGAGTCGTGGAATGATCTGTCGAATGGCGATGGCACAAAACGAGCGGTAAGTTACCAACCCTTAATTGGGACAAACCATCCTTTCAAACTGGTCAAGTGGAATTTAATACCAAGTTGACGCCAATAATGATGTAGGCCTAGGCAGTGTCTTTACATCCACGTAACACAGGACCTGATTGGCTATTTGTACATCAACCAACTGGCAAATGATCTTGCCACAAACCTGCTGAGGCAATTAATTAATGATACTGGCCAACCACGCTTTTGACATCCGATAGAACATCTCTATGTCATATTGACAGACTATCCGACCTTTGGTACGTCAACAAGAAGCCATCTTGGAAGTTAGAATTGCATGATATACCAACTAAGTAATGACCCACATTGCAAATGAAACCGACAAGACTGAAAAAGGATCTACTTTCCACTTACGATTTTAGTCTACGAGCGGCAGTCTGCTTACTGCGGAATTTGTTCCTATTTCGGCACTACTTACTTTCTTCTTTCACGCAGCTCTTTGCCTGGGATATTAACTTGGCTCCCGGCGGAGCGTCAATCGCGTTCCAGTCCCCGTCACTCAAAGCAATCCGCACCAGATTCCTCCGCCTGAGCGCAGTGCAGTTCAGCATACCGAGTTGTCTGCGTTTGGAACTCATTGGATGTAAGCTGGATCAATAAATGAGCAACAAAACATGATCACTAAGTCTGTTCGACATTGAAAAATTATAGCTGAACTACATTCTCCCCACAAGAAACCATTATTATAAAAAAAATCTTTTTAAACGCACATGTACAAACCACTGATCAATGTTGGATTCTAACGGCTAACAATATTCTTTTTTTTAAAAATCCGCATCCACATCCAGGCAGCTGCTTTTCAGACCCAGTGACCTTAATTCTGAAGTGTCAGATTTAGAAATAACACATTTTGGAACTTTTTAATCTTGCGTCGAAATTCGAGTTTTTGAACCTTCCCTTTACAATTATTACACATGTACACGTAGCATTGATGAGTGTACAGTACCTATTGTTTAGAGTATATTGTTGAACACTGCTTGATCAGCAACTGGATTTAGCTAGTAAACCTGCCCTCGATAACCCGCCTAGTTAATTTTAGCCTTATTCAAGAGCTATTACAGGCCTGGGGCGGTTTTCACACTATTCTATTCATCTGATAAAACATTTATTTGCCAAGAAGTCTTTTTGTGCCATTAATGTGATGCAACTTATATTTTAAGCACAATGCCAAAATAAACAGCGAGCTGGTTAAAGAGAGGGCGCTATTTACTGGAAAACGGAAGCTCCTTTGATCGGAACTGAACTTCCGACTGAGTGGTTCACGAATGACTACAGGAAATGTACGCGTCATGGTCGCATTGCGACCAACGAAATGAACACTCCCGACCAACACCGCTCTTTTAAACCGATGAGGGGGCACTTCTGCTCGAGGTAGATACATATAATTGTAGCAGCATCGTTTTTCTGGAATATTCTGCATTAATACCCCCGCGTAAAAGAATGTAAAAAGGGAGAAGTAAAGTGGAACCTATTCCGGTTTTCAGTTATTAAAGCTACTTCAATGTATTCTTGTGTAGTAGATTGTACAAATAGTATTAAATTATTATGAAATTTTAAAGGTTATACTCACATCCCCCATTCAAAGAACCTTTAACGAATGATACAGTATAAAAACGCTATATAGCTGTGTTATATAAATGACATTTTCCTGGTTTAATGATATTAGAGTCAAAGCGTGCTGTGGCGCACTTCAACTTTCCTCATATGCAGTGTTTGCTAGACCTCTTCGTTGAAAAACTTTAAATGCATTAGTTAAAAACTGGTACAACCACCGTTATAATGTATGTTGTTGAATCTTGGTGAACAATTTGTCACGAAACTTAGTCCAAAATTAAAAAAACGGTGGCGTCCGGAAATTGGGCACAAATCCAGCCGAGTGCCCCCATATCACATTGGAAAATAAGACTTTCTTTAAAATGATACATTTTGATAAAGGCGTTTAATACCATTAGCATTTTAAAAGATTCCATTGTGCACTTCAGAAAAAGTCAGATTAGGCCAAACCAGAATTTCACGGAACATTGCAGTGGGTACGGAAACCGTCGGGATATCAAAACGAAAATTTTGAGAGCTTGCAGAAATTTAATATACTGTAAAACTTGAGGTAAAATATTGCTCTACCAAGGCACTTGAGGCAAAAAAATAAAGCTCACCACGTTAGCCAGTTAATGGTAGGCCCGCGCCTCGTTTTGTACTTCAACAGTAGGCTGAGCCGGGTGTAATCACTTGGGACTGTCCCACAAACACCTCGTTAACTTGTCTCGCTTAGGGGCTAAAAGCATGCATTATTACATGCACTGAGGCAAGACCATTTCAGAATGGAATGGCTTTTAGGCCTACAGAAATTTGACTTGCCCGTTTCAGTCACAGCTAGCCACAACCTGCATCATTTTCGCCGAAAGCATGTTCTACCAAAATAATTAGGCCTATGTCGCTTCGCGCGTCAGTAAAATATTTGTCTTGTACCCAACGGCATCGAAGTAGGAATTTTGGTTTCCATGCTGGGGGCGCCAGGCTATGGCCACCTCGCCTTGTTTCCCTAATGCGGCATGCATTGACCTCGTCCCCACGACATCGTGCACTTCGCTACCACATGTTGCATCACAGACGAACACGTAGACCTACACCTTAGACCTTTCCCTGTGATGTCACGATCGTGCTGGACTTTTGTGATATGTTGTGATCAGTGGCGTAGCTAGGATTTTACGGGGAGGGGGGGCACCAGCTTTCAGTGGTGTGTTTTTTGGGGGGCAAGCTTTTGTTAGCCTTGTTTAATATCCATTCATCCGGTTATTTTCAGGGGGGGGGGAACCGGGAGTTTGTGCCCACCAGGCCCCCCGTGGCTACGCCACTGGTTGTGATGCTAATGATGCATAGAGTTGTGATGGTAATCTACTTAGTTAATATAAACTAGTCAAGCATGCAGCGTTAGCACATGCGCTTGTACGTGGTTGAAGCTGCCCTTAGGAATATGCGATCACCGTGGCCGGTGCAGTCCACACACATGATGGTATTGTCTACATTTAGCGCAATCCAGTCACGTGGGTAAAAAAAGGTCTATATATACATCTGATTTCTGCACGATCATTGGCCTAATATTTGTTACATAAAAAATTCACAAGTATCACGTGAGTAAAATTGCTCCTGTGAATAAATTATTCCAAACTATGGCCAACCAAGGAAGCCTGAAATGAACAAACACAGAGACTCAAGTTTATTATACTTTCTATGATAGTTTTAATGGTTAACGTCTGGTGAATAAGTTATAAATAAAATCAAACCAGGGTGTATATATAATGTCATTATATAAGTTAATTTCGTATTTTGAACTATTGGGCTTGAAGAGACTCACAAATCGTGGCAAGGATAAGAGTTAAAAGTGGTGGATTGTGAAAAAAGTTGGTGACCTAATGATGGTATTTGGTAGGGCAAATCTGTTGACAATTTACTCAAGAATATTGTGCCCTGGCCTCTGAGAAAGATTCCGCTAGGATCGAAACGTCAGGCCCTCCATATTTTGAGAAACATTTTGTAAATGAGAGGCTTTTTTAAATTGTTAAACTGTCTGTCGCCTCACCTAATAACCAAGTCCATATCCACTAAATGTACACCAAATTGACAAAAAAAGTATGCAAAGTAGAAGGTCACACATCAATCTGAAGAGGCAATAGATAAATTATTGGTTAATAACCCAAACCAAGTAAATGTAAAGTTACTCTGATCAATTATCCTTTTCTGGAAAGATAAAAAATGGCCACCATGACTATACAAAGAAGACAGCCTTTCAGAAGAATTAAACTTAAAAGTAAAATACCCGAGCCTTCTTATATGGATTAAGAGTTAATAAAAAAAAAAACCATAACTGTGAAAATTAGAAAATAAACCTCAGTTTTCATTGCACATATCTTCTGATTATGTTTTTGATAACTTGGAATTATGACATGCATCTGTAGTTTTTTTTCTCTTTTAATTTTTAAATCTCCGATCCTATTTTACACTTGTTTGAAATCTTCTTCTTTAAAATACAGTGCACTTTTTTCATACATGTTTACACGCACTCCCCCCCCCATAGAATCAATCTATTCACATTCCAAAACACACCCTGTACATGTGGGACTCACTCCAAAACCTTATGCCATTACTGGAGTTGAGAAACAAAAGAGGAAACAAGTACATATCCCATGATCCTTCTGGAATAGTGCTGGTTATAAAGTTGGTATTTACACGAACATGTTGATCATTTCTTTGATTCCATCCTGTTTTGTACTCATTCATTTCTGAGAAAAAACATAAAAGGCCTCAGAATTGAAGTTTGTTAATAAATGTACAAGAAAGATGTTCTGAAACCGTGCGATAATCAACACCAAAATTGGTCTTGCTTTGGAATTAGCCAAGACTGAGTAGCCAATTACCAGAATTAACTTGTCATTGAGTATTAATGAAACAACACACATTTGGAAATTCTAAGGCAAGTGTAAGTATATTTCTTTGGGGGGATTTCATAAACTTTCTTATGCTCAACTCCAACGATTTTAACTTTTCATGTGAAACTCATATCTGATGTTACAATCTCTATACAAATATCACAGTACAATGAACTTTATTCAACAAATTTCAAACTTTTCTTGAAACCCTCTTTCCCAAGAGAATGCCTGTGCACAAACACTGCTGAAAGCACTATAAATTTTGTCTAAAGGACATTCAAAGGGTTTAATAGAAACAGTTTTCAATTGTGCAGCACCTTTGAAGCAGTTTTGTTTTCCAATGCAAACAATTTTTACAATGGAAAACCTGAAATTCGGAAACACAACGGATGTATAATTAACACGTCTTACGGAAAAGTAAGTCACAGATCTGTTTTATGCATAGAACCACACACATCTGAACCATTCTCAATTTTAAATATTAAAACAAATTGATCATCAAATATCCTTAATGTTGTAGGATATCTCAAATTTATCAATTTTCCTTTTTTATCATCCCGAAAGGCTCAGTTTGCATGTCTTTTCTTTTAAAAATCCTGTGTATCTTGGATAGCAGTTTTTATACAGATAACCAAGACAGTCCTCTTGAGTAAAATCCAGTCATTACTGAACGAAGTATTGAACCAAAGAACTAAAGATGTCAAGCCAATAAACTCATCAGCCGTCTGACCATATACACTTGTAGTTTTAAAAGTTGAACATAAGGAAGAACTTGGCAAAGGAAGCGGAGTAAAAGTTTACAAAGGTGTAAAGGTGATGAGAAGTGGGGAGTGTCTCAAAAGTTGGGAATGTTCCTGTCCCGTTAGTCCGTTCCTGCTGAAACCCTCTCATTTCACCAGAACATTCATGCATTGTGGGAACGGTGTACAGCATGCATGGACCTTTCTGAGGCAGCGTTTCCTTGGAAATGCCGCGTGCCCAGTGGACCGACCGCCTGTTTCTGCACAGAGAACAAGGCACTCTAAATGGAACATTCTGATCATTCCACAATATGAGACACTCCAGCATTTAATCAACTACACAGTTGATGTGAGACCATTCTTAAATTCATATTGCCTCATTTTCTCTGACAAGTCAGTGAATGTCCTCTGGTTACAGTCTTTTATGTCCACGACTGACAGTCTGTAAAATAAGGCTTTTTGTTTTTAGTAAGGCAACGTCTAAATTAACTGGCTGAGACTGGAGCCGCTACCTAACGGATGCACCCCCTTCCGATAGGCTTGTGTGTAATTGATAGCTGCAGTCGAGCACTGGGGACAGAGCCTGAGTATCTTTTGAGATATCAGTTCATCTCAGGGGATACTCTGGCTTCTGGTGTCACTTGGAAATACATTACAAAGCTGCCATGGATACTTTAAGCTTACATCTTGAAAGGACGAAGGGACACTTGGCAAGACAACGGTGGATGGACAGATATTGGAGGGAAGGTCATATAACTATATCCACCCTCTGACGACAAACAATATAGATGCAAACCAGTGACACACCAGCATTATCATATTATCACCTAGGCTACGCACCGGAACTTGAGAAGACATTGAACTGTCACCATAAATATTAGGTTCTTAAGGGGGAAAAGACTGGTACAGCTGAGCATTTCATTTCTGGGCTTGATTTCACAGAAATCGGATCAAAATGTTTACAGAGAAAAACAAATTGTGCAGCCAAATTCCAGAATTGGCGTAGGGCCACTCGGTGATGACGTTAAAGTCAGAAATGATATCATTCCCTGGTTTAGATGAAGCACTTCCGATGTTGTATGGCACTCCTCGTGCATGTGACTTCCAGTTTGGTAGACCGTCCTGCACAAACAATCTTAAGCCAGACATTGCAAAAATCAACCAAATTGCATTTTCACCTTTGACATTGTCAACAGAGCAGTACTGCAGATGTCACTTTACACAACTAAGTTGACCCATTACAAAAGTATACCGTGATGGGACTTGTTTCCATGGCAACCACCTTGTTTCTATAGAACAAAAAATCAGGCTTTGTCTGATTTACTTGGCAGCAGCTTGGAATTACACACCAGTCTATGGTAATGGCTGCAAACGGTTCCCATAGAGTTGTGCGCAATTTCAAGCCGTAACCAGCGAACCCCCTGTAATGACTCTCAGATTGGTAACAAATGCCTTCACCACAAATACAGTGCTTTAACTCAGGGAACCAGACAACACTGTGACGGTCGACCATCCATCCGTGCAAAACAGTCTTCTACATACGATTACGTCAGTGCATAGTCTCTGCAAACTGTTACATAAAGAGCGTGCTTTTCTTTTTTTAATGCAAATTTGAACGGTGTTCAGTTTGTACAAAATGTTAGGCATCCCAATGTGAAGATCAACAGTTCCCAAACTACAGAGAAATGATGGGTCCACTACACAGGCTTCCAGGACATCTTAAGATGCTCCAAGGCTGTGGAGAGGCGGCGGAGATGGCCCAGCTGGTCGATGCCACACTTCCTCAGGTCGTCCTTGTCCATATGGATGACAATGTCCAGCTCGTCCCAGCCGCTGTGTGTGAAGGCCTTGGCGTACATAGGCAAGCCCAGCGAGGTCAGCCATTCCTCTACGCTGCTGCCGGTGCCGGCGTAGACCGATTTGACTGACTGGCTGGCCAGCGTGTCACTGCGGAACTACGACAGAAGACAAAAACAAGCAGATTTCAATCACTGATGAAATCTGAATTTGGTAACCGATGAAGAACAAACCTGGCATACCTCTACGTCAGTCAATGGCAGAAAAGCTTTCCACAAAAGTTCTTTCAAATAGGTCCCTTCACAACGTAGTCCTGCTGCCCATGCTGAATAGGCTGTTACCTGGACTTATCAACTTAAATATCAGATTTGATCTTAAGAGCTTATAGTCACTCTTCTCTGGAAAGCTTAGATTAACCTCTATTTAGTCAGAACGATATGAAGCACTTTCAATCTATGCAAATTGGCCACTTCGGTCTACAGGGTCGACACCAAACAATAATTGTCCACATCTAAGATAAAAGGAAATCATTAAGCAAGCTGAGAAATACACGGTAAGATAAGATCCTCTTTTTTCACGAAATCATTCATGTCTACTTACCCAGCATCGACAGGCACTGACCAGGTCCCTCACTCGCAGGGATTCTAGACAGGCTGCGACCTCTGACACGTCAGCTTCCAGCTCCTCAGCGTAGCGTTGGACCAACGCTGGAGGAATGCCACAGAAACCCATCTGCAAAGGGAGAAAAGTGTTGTTATACTCAAGCATATCAGAGAGTGACTGAAATAGAGATGTATTTTTGCAGTACTGTTTGTCACTTTTCAAAATCAGACCTGACGGCAAATTTTTGTGCAAAGTATCTAATTTTTTCCTTTTTTTCAATAAGTTCTTCATAAAGTTGGTTATAACCTTATTCGAGTAGGGTTCTTCCTTGAGGTTGATGCCTTCTTGTCTCAGAGTTTGTTCGATGCGCCACTCAAGCTGAGCAGGGACTTGCTGATGGGGAGATTTGTTTGGTCGCAGTGGCAAAGTCGGGGATCCGTGGACAGAGCTTTGTGACATCATCGGGTCACGGTGGTGGGGGTGGTGCTGGTGGTGTTGATGGGGTCTGTGATGGTGAGGCGAGACGCTGCGGGACTTCCGCCGCCCCCTCTGCTGATTGGGCGAGACTGGGCGGAGCGGGGTGGAGTGCAGGGCGTGGCAGCGGTACTGCTCCAGGACACGTCGGGGGAGTTTGGGACTGGGGTGGGTTTTGGCCAGGGAGGACTGGAGGAATCCCCCCGAGTGGCAACGGCGGGATGGGTCGTGGATGCCGTACATCTCCACCAGCTCGCTCTTCCGCCATCTGGTCATGTCCTCGCTGGGAAACTTGGGCACAACATCAGGGGAGGGGCACTGGTGGTCGACGCTGTGGCCGCACTGCAATGGGCACCGCTGGGTGGACTTCTGAAGAGGCCTCAGCTGGGGGGAGTTCAGGGCTGAGCCTGGATCGCTAAAGGTCGGCATCAAGTGTCTGTGCATGAACATGTGAGAATCTCGGGGTGGCACTGGGCTGTTCCAAGCAGGGCTACCAGTGAAGTGATGCTGTCCCCCACATTTGGTTGCCCCATTGGAGTGCACCCTGCAAACATGATGGGCTAGGGGGCTTGCTGAGCCATTTCCTTCCTTCCTCAGACACGACGGAGAGCCCGGGAGTTGATGACCGTTCATCCCTGGCCTGCAGGGTGAGTTCCCTGCTCTGCCAGCTGCGGAGGATGCATTCTGGGATCGCAAAGCGTTGATACAGTTGGAGTTGTTGACATTGCTGTTCTCCTGCAGGGTGTCATCCGACGAGGACGTAGCTCCATCTTTGCCGGGGTAAACAGTCTCGCATTCCTCGATCAGCGAGGTGCCAGCCTCGCTGCACCTGTGAAAGCCCGAGCTGTCGACTGACATGCAGGTCTCCGTGCTCGCAAAGAAACCTGAGTCCCTAACTGTCATACGCCCCCTTGGGTCTCTGGTTGGCCACAGGAGACAATGTAACTGCTGTGAAGCTGCTCTATCTTTTCCTGCAAATATAAACCACAGAACAGCATATAAGTATGTAAATCTTGTCTAATGTTCTTGAGCAATCTTCTTTTCCACAACAGCTTCATTTTTTTGCCGAGATTTTAATGAGGTCAACTGAAGTTAAAGCCATCGCTGCAGTCTGGTTAAAGCGTTGAGCTGGCAAGTGAATATTCACAAATGCTTACTCACTGTTTCCAGGACATGAATATGAAAGGCACTCTGATAAACTGTAAAAAGCCCCCCGTTAATAGTGATGGAGGAATTTTTAGCTGGAGGAATTTTTAGCAAGAGGAAATCATCCTGAGGCCCCAACCACAAGGAAAACATCATGACATATTAAGCAGTGACCTTGACCTTGTTTGAAGCGCAGCCCATTCAAGCTCAGCAATTTTCATAGCAAAGCAATTACACAGAACTTGCATTCTGAGACATGATTCCTCATGTTGGGGAAACAAATATCAGAAGATTGGAAACATTCCTCAGAAGAGAAGAAAGAAAAGTACAAATTATAAAACAATTCCACAGATTAAAAATTGCTGAAAACGACATGAATGTAAGGGAGCATAAGAAGAAATAGGAGAGGTTTCATCACCAAACTTTTTAAGTGGCTCCACAATGCATGTATTTTCTTGTTGTCAGGGTGATGGGTGTTAATTTTCCATGGCAAAACCCTCCGATATTTAGACTTTTACGAATTCCCAAAGCCTTGATGACTGAAACAGAAGCCTTAATGGATGCAAATATATGCGTGATGTCTGAATGCTAACCTGAGTCCACACTGAATATGCAGATACACGTCACGAGTTACTGCTTAAGCATGTATTAGAATCTAGAACCGGAAACCAACAGAAACACAGCAATAAGTTGCACAGTGAAACACAAATATTGGCCAAGGTTTTGTTCCAAATGCTCCGGGCCATGTTTGACGGTGTAAATGAAGATTAGAAACCTGTGAGTGGGGACAGACCAAATCAACATGGTGAAGCCTGAAATGGGTCAAACGGAACCTGACGGCCCAATTTTTTTTTCTTTGCCACAGAGGTGTTTTCTCAGCCAAAGAAAAGGTTCTTATCTCATGTACTGGATTAATGTACATACCAAATCTGAATTGACTGCCAACTAGGCAGTCCGGCCATTTAACTAGTAATCAGCCAGTAACCCACTCCTATTTTGCTGGAGCAAAGTACCAGTCGAAACCCATGCTGCACAGCTTGATCCATGCAACCCAAGTTGAAAACTTCTTTGGAACACTGCACTTGCAAGGGGAGTGGGCTTAAATGTTGGCCAAATTTATTCCTGCAAAGTCTGACGATTTCCATCCTGAATACGCACAGTATGTCCCTCTACTTCATTTTTTTTTTTACCTGCTTTCGGGTCTCGTAACATCTGCGCAGCGGTGGTAAGCTTGACTATGTGCGTGGGGTCGGTGATGCTGAGTGACTCAAGATGCCCCTCCTCGAGAAACTTGAACTGCTCCAGGGAGCCAAAGTCGTGAAGATGAAGAATGGTGTAATATTGCTGAAGTACATGACAACAAGAACAAAAACATTTTCAGGCCATCAATTTCATCTATAGTTCAGTTTTGGGGGTTTTTTTGAGTGAGTGAAGTTGAAAGACAAATATTAGTTTGGAAGATAACATGACGCTTGAGCAGCCACAAGTTTATCAAACATCTGGATTAATAAGAAAAATTGCAACCTGTTTTACTTACAAGAGCCTATGAAAGAACATATGAATTTTGCATTCCATATGGGGGTCCTCTAAACAGCACATAAGGTACGTCTGTACTCCGAGTCACGCTCAACTTGAGTCCAAATTTACTCAAATTGGAGATCCAGCTCTTATCAGTAAAGTCTAAACTGGTCTGGTTGTCCCAATAATGCTCGGGCAGACTGAGGTCTGAGAACAGCTAAGGGTTTCTGGATTTCTTATCCATGCATGTATAATACTACAGTCAAATCTTAAATATTGGCCCTCAAGCAGGAGCTGCACTAAGCATGTATGCTACTTGAGAATCAGGCCAATGAGGCTACACGAAAGGAGCAAAAGACGTGTGGACAGAAGTTGGGTGCTTCCAGTCTGCAACTCAACCTACTTCGCATTCTATCCGTTCCAGGAGCTCCTTCAGGTTGGCAAACGAGGGCGTGACCTGCACGTCCTCGCCCTCCTCGCACGGCATCTCCGCCCTTAACTTCTCCTTCTCCAGCTCCTCCTGGCTCAGCCGTTCAAAGTGGATGAACTTAAAGAGGCCGCGTCGCTTGGCCTGGACTCCCTCCCAGTAGCTCCCTTTGTTCTCTGTGACATAAAGTCTGACCCCCGCCTTTCAAGAAAATTAGAACAATGCCACTATCATCCAGGGCATAAATTGGTTGTGAATTTTTTCCAAGAATTTTATCGTCAAACCTCTGAAGGTGTCCAATTGATCGGTCTGGGACTTCATTTGCAAGAAAAAACTCAGGGCAAAAAGATAATAAAAAAACTTGAAACCTAATCCCTCCCCTTGCTGTTGATGTGTGCGCTTCCCTAGGCCCTATGGAGGCTCAACGAATCGTGTCCCACCTCACCGCCATAGGAAAGTGGACATGTGACAGAGCTTGACGTCACTGTGTTATAGGTGACTGTTGAAGGAGTCCATTTTCTTTCTGATCACCATCACCTATGATTACTTGAGTAAAATACCTTGCTTGAGGACACCTTACCTTAAGCGGTAACATATCTGGATCATGAGGATTGAGTGGGGTGTCTACTTTGGCGGTTCCAATTAGTAGGTAGGGCCCACAATACTCTCCCTGGCTGTCTAAGAGGCGGGGATCGACATCATATTTCTTTCGCTCGTGCTCAGCTCCGCCTAGACGAGAAAAACATTATTTTATCAACAGATTCATTTTAAACACTATCAGTGAAAATATGGTGCCCAAAATAGAATTTTTCCCCAAAAGAAAACATAGCCTTTCCAATTTCCAGCAAGCTGGCTGGAGAATGGAGAAAAATTTATTGCTCCTCTATTACCCCTGCTCATCAAACCACTAAACTTCCTAAGAACCCATGTCATCCTTCAACTCACTTTAGGCCATATGCTGTCGAGAGTCACGTACATATGTATTGGCACTGGCTAAAGCTGATCGCTGGCTGATTTCCAAAGGCAAGAGAATCTTCTTTTATATAGGTAAGAGAGTGTCGGATGTGACCTTCCGAAACAACATGAAATGGTCTGGTACCTGAACTCTTTGAACTGCTACTTGTTGAGGAGCCAATGGTTCCATTCCGCTCCAGACTGCCATCTGAGGCTTCACTTAATACCTGCCGATCAAACAAGTACTAAAACTCATATTTTTTTGAAGACCAATGCATTTGTGACTCGGAATGGAGTAACATGATATGAACTGTTTCCCAGTGGCGAATCAAGTGAGCAGCGGGGAAGGGGACAGCGGCGTATCCAGCTTTTAGTGTCGGGGGGAGGGGGGCAAATGAATGTAGTTTCGGGCTCATTCAACTTGATTTTGGGGAGAAAAAAATCACAGGCCTTACAGCCCCGACATCCTAGCTTTTATTTGCTGCTGTTGTTTTTTTAGGGTTTTGGTGCTAATATTTGATGAATAAATACATGTATACCGATTATTTTCTTTCCTGATCACCTTTGAATTATTCTTGTAAAAAAAAAAGTTCAAGGGGGCAAGTTGCCCCCCCTGCTGGATACGCCACTGGGAGGGGAAGGGGGACGGGCTCCTTGAGACACTCTGCCAACTGGGTTTTTTTAAGGAATTGAAAGGGCCAGTCTTTTTGAAACAGTACTACCACCATCTTTCTTGAAAGGGGTGCGGATTCTTCCATGGTTACAAAATCTGGACACTCATACCCAAGGTCTGGGTACACCACTGCCATCACCCTTTAGTTTCGGTGCACACTTTCAGTAAAACCTTTTAACCGTATTTCAGTGTTAACAAGAATAACTTGACATTCAAAAATAAGCATGAGATTCAAGATGCCCTCTTTTTTCATCTTTTGGAAGCGGCCGATCACATACTTACATCTGTGCCAGAGCCATCGGGTGATGAAGACCAGGATTTTTTGGCTCTATCCCTCTTGAATAGCTGCTTGAACGGATTGTCACTTCTGGTCGACGTGGGATCCTGGCGAGCAAATGTAAATCACTGAGTCACCGAGCCTCTCTTACAGATGAAGAGGAGTTCAAAC
This sequence comes from Acanthaster planci, assembly GCF_001949145.1. The sequence goes on along the minus strand of NW_019091403.1, from coordinate 501,876 downwards.
ATAAAAACGAGTAAGAAATTAATCTGGGAAAACATGATGACAATGCAACGAAAGTGATGTTATTCTAACAAGCAGCTGTGGGAAAAAAATAAAATATGCTACCAGAAGCCTTTAGACAGGCATTAAAAGGCATACATAAATTGTTCAGAGAGCTAGCCTGAAGCAAGGTACAACTTGATATTAAGAAATTCTGCAGTCCTGTGGTTCACGGACTACGTTAGTAAGTGTTAAGATCCTGATAAAAATTAAACTGGTTCTGAAGTTTCAACTCCACCAAAACCCTACGGGGAAGTGTCCAGGTTGGTGATTCTCCACCTTTGAAGAAATGAAAGAAATAAGATTTGTGGACTGGGAAGTTTCAGAGTTTTTTGGTCTTTATGCAAATAGACTGCAATGCCACAGTTGGATATGATGGTTCAATTCAGTTCTGCTGATGATGGGTATGCAAACACAGACAAGCAAACAGTGAGATGGACAAATGGTCTCATTAACGCAACAAAACGTCAGCATGCACATTCACAAAAAAATGTACTCCATTCTGGCATGCAAATAATTCTTAGAAAGAGACATCAGGCATGATCCTGGACTTAAATCGTGGACTGTGGCTCAACTTGGGAATTGGAAAAGAAAAGCTAATTTTTTTTTTAAAGTAGAATTGTTTTTCAAAAGTCAACTACAATCTAGTCTCAACCCAAGTCACACATCATTCAAATGAACTGAGTTTTCCAGAGTCACTGCTCGACTTAATCAGCTTATGGTATTAATTGAGACTGGCATCAACTCTGCCACAAATCTAAACTTAGGCTGTCTCTTTTGGGGTCATATTGGAAGTCTTCATTGCCCATGTCAGATATTTGGTGTAAATTTTTTCTCAGCTCTTTTTGAAAGAAGGGCAACTTTGGGAGTGTGAGAGTTGGTAAACTTCTGGACTTTTCTCAAATCCTCAACAATTGAGCCACGCCTGAAACACAAACAAACAACCCAACAAACAAACAAACAAACAAACAGAAAAGACAAACAAGCATACAACAGCATGCGACCATGCAGGCAGTGCAAGAAATGTCAGAAAAATTGCAAACTCATAATGGGCAGAAGGAGTAAGTACAGAGCCAACGGTAGCTTCTTACATGTATTTTCAAGGATTTTTTCAGAAGGGAGGCATAACTTCCGGAGAAAGCCCCAAGGGCCAGCTGGAAGAGACAGACACCAGACAGGGCAAAGTGATGGCTCGACATAAGAACAAGCAAAGTGGAATAGATACAGGCAATAAATAAATTACACAAACACACTGACACAGTGGGCATATGACTGCAGAACGGCATTATTGCTGATGGGGTGTTTCAACGTCTGACCTTACCCCAAGTTGAAGACAATGTGATCATGTGGTATCACCACAGTGATGGCATCTCCAGATCATTAGCTTATCAGTGGTGTAACTACGTGGGGCAAGGCACAGGGACGGGACGCAAACACATGCCCCTTAGCCAGCAGTGCCCCCCCTCTCCCCCAAGGTACCCCTATTTGAAATGCACAAGCCGCCACCCACAGGCTTTTGGTACACCCCTTGAGCAAACGTGCAACTCCTCGAATGACACTCAAGAAATGTCATCCTACGCGATAGGTACGTTGCTGCAGTCCACTGACGAACATTTTCACATTTAATCAATGCTTAAGGGCTAAAGTGTGCAAGGAACAGAGCTGATAACAGGCCACATCTTTGGGGCTTTGGAAGCGGTACAGAGACACATGCAGCACAACTTCACAATCTCAGATCAAATGATGAGACAAGAAGCATATTTAAGAACACTTTCGAAGCCAAAGCATAATTTTTTTGGAAGAGACAACATGGGGTGAAACTTCGCAAGAGGTGTGAATAAAATGTGAGAGCCATGGTTGCTGGAAAAATATAAAAAACCTGTGTTGCTACACTTGAGCAAAACCTGATAATTTTGAAAATTTTCTTCACTGAAGAACAAGACGTGTCAACCATTTTTCTTTCCCCCTTTTCGAGCTTTTTTCATTAGGTGTCTAATTTTCAAATCCATTTAACCCTTCCAGAGGCTTAGCTTTAAAAAAATAATACATGAAATGTGGTAGGGAATCAGATGAGCTCTGTTGAGTACCAGCCAGGAGCCACAGTACCTCGCATAGTAATTTCAATGATAACCAGTGAAATAAGTTCAGCTCTCGGCAAATATTTGTGCTAAAGTGAACAATGCAGTTGCAGGTTCCTGAATTTTGACATGGTCACCGAAAACAAAAATGAAAAATCTTCATCAACTCTCTTGCCTCTGTTGTATTGTGTTCAAAAACGGACAATGGATGGCTTTTCAAGTGACAGGATTGGCAAAGTTGAGACTCAACTTACTGCTGGTGAGCTGGGTGACCTGCCTCTTTTGTGGAAGACAGGACTTGGCTCCAAGTACTCTCCCTTATTCAGAGAGGGCAAGCTCCCCCGCTTGACGCCGTGCTGGCCCGACTCCGGCATGGTGTCCTGCACGTCTTCGAGGTCCTCCCCCGACTGGCTGGCAGTTTTGGCATGCCTGTTCTCCAAGACCAGACCGCCGTGCTCCAAAATATCCCCTGGAGGCGGGGGACCGGTGAAAACGTCCTCGTCGGCGAGAGGATTGCGCTCTGTGTGCTGCCTGGAATCCTTACGTATGCTCACAGGGTTGTCCAAGCTGGACGAACTTCTGGAGAAGGGTGAGCTTTCAAAGGAGTCTGGGGGAAGGTCATAGTTGTGTTGGCTAGGGGTGCTCTCATCCGATGGTCCCTCAGTGCCACATGCAGAATCTATATCTGTGTCAAAGAAGAGTCCAATTATGAAACACACAACACTCAACAACATCCATCTGCAGGTGTGGGCTAAAATGAGCCAAACCTTGATTTGATTCCGTTGGAAATGTTACAGAGTGTCTGGTCAAAAGCTTGGTGCAAACTGGTTCCCTTAACTAAATGGGTACAAAACTGGTTAGACTATTAGACTAAATTAACGGCAGACACTTAGAAAACAGACAACATCACGGGCCCATTGGCTGAAGTTTTTCTAATTTCAATTAACTGTCCTTATTAACCAAGCCACTAGGACTGGCTAAACTCAATGACCACACTCACTGACCAATTAACTGGTCAAAGTGCTGTATAGAAATCGCCTCTTTCATTGTGCTTCTTGTTTCTCTTTGAATTCTCTTGCATTTCTTGCCTTTGTCTTATCGCAAAGAAATTAAAAGTCAGAGAAGATTCCACCAACCTGACGGTGTGATAGGACTCCCCTCGGGACTTTCATTTCCACTGCTGACCAGTGTTGGTTTGGAATGCTATCCAGTCCGAGAAAAGAAAAATAAGAGAACATTGTAAATATAAAAACTGGTGCAGAAATTAGGCAGAGGGTTGAAGAAGTTCTGGGGGGATTGTGGAACATGTTAAGATAGGTTTCCACGGTAATTTGGGCAGGACAAAACTACAAAGACAAGCCTCCTGAAGACTGGGTTCAAGACTGTTGTGAACTTCACACCTAATCACCTGCACTCCTCAAAAGCTATACCCCACTACAACGCCTCTCAGTGCAATTGTTAGTACTCAAAAATGTCTGTTAACGTTTACAACGCGAACTTGACAAGGCAAAGCATTTAACACATGGGTTGGGCAACAAAATCAAAGAAACAAACGTGTGTCAATTGCTTTGGTGAAGCCCTTTCTTTTAAAAGCAAACAAACAACAAACACCCCCAAACAACCCAACAAACAAGCAAACTCTAAGTATGCTGAGAAATTTGGACATGGCTTTCAAGGTTGTTCTCATTTTACAAGTAGAAGTAAAAGTTGGCAGGATACAGCACGTCTGTCAATTGCTTTGTAGAATCATCCTCTTCAAAACCCAAATTTTGGTCCCAGATGTCTGCACACTGCCACAGTGGCAGTTATAATTCCAATCATTTTAAGTGACAGTGTTTCACACATTGGGTGCAGTCTTCCAAAGTTTTCAAGTACTTTTCCAAAAAATGGTTAAATAATATTTGTTGTTTTATCACTTGGGAAAGGGGCGCACTGCTGGGACCCTTTTAATCATTGACTCATTCCCCAAATCAAAATTTGAAGAAATTCTTGTACAAGATACTGCCCCAAAACTCATTGTTGGGCAAACTCTTCCTGGAAACGTGATTTTGAAGTCGTGTAAAAACCACACATAACCTAGGCAATTTGTGGGTGGGGTTTAGGGGCTCATACATTATTCAAAGCTGTTAGTCACGTGACTCACCCCAGGTAGGGAAGGCTCAAATGGTATATTTCATTTTGTTTATCCCTTTTGCCTGTTGGGCTTACCTGCATTTCTAGATCTCGTTTCAACTGCTCCCCCTGCAAAACGTAAACACACAAAAATGCACAAACAAAAGTGCAAGCATAAATTTTAAATAAATGCATAAATTAAAATACTATAGCTGGAAAAATAGAAACTGTGAAGATACCCGGTGGCAAAAAAGACATGACAAAATTAACACACCTTTAAAAGCCACAGTTGGAACGAGGTGCTTTTTTGGGGCAGAAAAGGGTGTGGGGAGTTTGTGCTTTGTGCATGGGTGGTAGGGCAGAATTCTCAGGGGGGGAGGAGGGGGACAGGCTGGTCAGCACAAGAAAATATGTCAAAAGCAGCAATGGTTACCAGCCAGAGTTCCATGCAACAAACATTGATCAGTAACTGGTACCCGGACAATCCTGAGCTTATCGCATGAATTTGCAAAGCTATATTTTGTACACGGCAGCTTCACAACAGTTACCCCACATAAAAGAGGTTTGTTTTTTAATGACAACTTTACACATTTGATAAATCTTTGCAAGAACAAAAATTTGTGGGACTACAACTGTGTGTAAATCTACTGAGCTCGTTTGAATATGTTTGTGTTTAAATGCATTATTGATAAGCTCTATTTTTGCCAGCTTTCCAATGACACTACTATTGATGTGCTTTAGGTGTGTATGACGCCATTCGTCTGAATTTGCTCCAACTAAACGACTCATTCAATCAGCAAATCTTTCTTCATCACATTTATCCATCATTTTCTCTCCTTTCTCCATAATTTACTCACATACTGTTTACAAACAAGTCAAGTACCAACAAGGCCAATCCTCTTGTTCTCAACCATCTGACAACTTTCCTAAATTGGCCTTTCAACTCGCAAAACTGTCTACATTTAACGCCGACGTTTTTCAATTTTCAATCTTTAGAGCCTCTCTCATCTGCACCAAGTCCCCTCCCCCTAAAAAAAAAAACCTTTCCATCTGCAATCAAAATGGGATTCAATCAGGCAGGCCTAAGCTCTGACAGGGTTTGATGTCCGACAGCAAAATATTTCAGCTAGATTACTCTCCCGGTGGGCAAAAAGGGGAGGCAGAAGCCCGCCTTCCTTGTTAGCAAAGACTCTAACCAGGTCAGACGTATATCCCCTGTATCTCCAGCAAACATGCAGACACACACGCCAACAAGTTAAACCTCCCCCATCAGCACTAACCAATCATCCTTCTACGTGTCTCATTCTCCCCGTTCCAGTTTCCTCCCCTTCCCCCCTACTCGTCTTCGAGAATTTTTTACCTGTAGTATCTGCTTCCCAGTTCACGATCCCCTGGGCGGTTCATTTTAAAAAAAAAAATATAGGAAACAGACGACAGAAAACGGAGAAGACTCCCCCCCACCAAAAAAAAAAAAAATATAAAAAAATGTGGGAGTTTGAAAGGAAAAAAGATCGCACTCTTATGAGATACTTCTTCCCCCCGTTGTACATTCAGCCAACACCTGTCATCGAGTCGTCCACCTGTCGTGCGGACATCGCACAGTACGCGCTATCAGTTTCTGCACGCTTAATTAATAATGGAACATGAGAACGAGATATGGGGGGGTGAGGCAAACAAGTAGAAGGGGAAAAAAACGTTGGGTTGGACAATTTGTGAAAAGAGCAAGGCAACAACAGTATCATCTCTGTTTCTTTGGCATACATGCACTCTTCGGGTAACCCAACCATACTCCTTTTTGTCGTCGACAGGAAGCCCAACTGATGTCGGGTTTTTCTTCCTTCTTCGTTTGCAGCAAAGCTACCTGTACTGACTGACCTAGAAAAAGCGCAAGATATGTGCCGACTGTAATTTAAAGAGCAGGGGACCTTTGCCCGTTGAGGTACAAGAAAAACACTCAGGCAAAGACTTCATCCATTTCTTGTTTTTGTTCTTCCTTTTGTTTTTAACAACAACTTATTCGGTCAAAGCAACATTTTATCTTTCAGTCCCAGTAGGAACAGTGGATTTGTTCAGCCCTGTTTCAGAATGAAAACCACAGGTCAATAGTCTCTGCTCAAGCAGTCGAAGAATATGTTTTTCTTCTAACTAAAGAAGCATGCAATGACAGTGCTTTACAGCGTCGGGAAAGGGACTTCTTTAAAAAGTTCATAGTACATGGTTCATGGCACAAACAATCCATCAGCCAGTGCAGGTTTAATTTCCTCCTAATTTCATCACCTGTTTTCATTAAAACAAAGCCCAACAGCATTTCAGGTAATAAGACAAATTAGCTGTCAAATTACGAATGTTTTGACATGTTTTCAAACCATTTAAAACAACTCATTTCTTGTGTCTATACTGTTTCTTTACCACAGAAAATATGGCTCTAGGTGGACCTATCACATTTTAAAAAAGCTATTTCTGTGCCTGCCCAGGACTGCTTCCCGTTGCAGGCTATTGGTGAACCTATGCCGGCTCACAGCAGCCGCGGGCTATTTCTCATTGATTACTGCATTCAAAGGTCAGCCCGTACAGGGTTGAGAATTCCTTTCCGAACCAGCGATTGCAGGTCTGGACAAGTCACGTTTTTTGATGCAGGTAAAAATCACGAACACCAGGCCAGGCAATTATTAGAGGTTTTTTTTCTTCATCTTTGTCTTTGTTTAAAAAAATTGACAGTACATAATGATGGCTTATGCGTATCAATCAATCAATAAATGCTGTATAATTTCCTTAAGTGACAAATGAATTTATTGAAGATTTCAATCTAATCAAATTTTTGAAGTGTACACGTTTAACTGAATCCCTTGTTTGAGGGGAGTTAAGGCATTATAGTCATGTATATGAATTGGAAAATACAATATTTCATCAGCTTGGGTTTCTTTCAAATGGATATTGAATCTCGTTCCAATTTTTTTGCTGACTGAACATCTTAGAATGAAAGACAGGAAAAACAGACGACTTGAGAAGGATATTTTTTTGAAAAGGCAGCTGACGTCCTTAATTGGTAAAAAGAATCGGTTGATTTTGGGCCAGAACCCGGACACGCTTGTACTGTCACAACAAATGTACCCATACCTGATGACAGAAAAATGTACCCAAAAATGTAGTGAATCTATTTTGCAGCTTCCTATTCCACCGAGAATTTGCCACGTTGCAGACATCTCAGAAATGCATTTGGCAGACACGTCTGCTGAATGCCTTCTCACCCAAAAAAAAGAGAGTTGTTTGTTTTTCAAGTAATGGCATTGCCACTCTGTACAATCCCCCGAGAATGGCTCTCAATTGTTGCACTACGACGAAAGAAAAAAAAAAGAAAAGTCCATTTGTTAAGTCTGGATAAGAATGGCGCTGCACTATCGCGAGACGCTGTTTTTGCAGTGTCTGTTTTTTGATCCACGGTGAGCACAAAAGACACTGTTTCTTTTGTACTGAGCAGTGGAGACTTCAATCCTGGGCGCTCTTGTGTACTTTTTTCCTTCCAAAAGGAGATGAATGCGACGGGGATGCCATCGATAAAGCGTCCGTGTCCCCGTGTTTTTGTCGCAGTCAGATACCCAGGAGATGGTGCTGTATCGGTTACAGCTTGGCCTGTTATTTATCCAAACATCGGGTCATCACTGGCCAAACGATTGGTTGCCACGGTGAGAGATTAATGAAAGGAGATGGCATTATTGTGGCTACGTCTCGGCCTGCAAACCACCTCCGGGCGGTTGAGAAAATCAAACAAGCTACACTCTGCCACAATTGTCCTTTGAAGCAACATTTCACTGGTATTTTCCCCCCCAAAAAATGACATAGCGGGCAGAAGTTCTGCATGCTGGCCCTGCACTTCAAGGCCACAGAAAAAGCCCAGCTGACACTTCTGCAGACATGGTCATGAAAAAACTGCTGACATTTAGCCTGACTTGTAGAATCATTCTACAATCCTCCTGCTTGACATCAAAAAAGTTCAGAACAATCCACTTGATTGGAACTTTGTGACGAAGCTGTTATCAGCCAGCATTGTCAAAATGCAGAGAAGGGAAAAGTACATTCACAAATAAAGGTATTTCCAAAAAAGCTTTACTGCTGTTAAAATAAATCCCAACTCAAAATCTGTTTTGGAGGGCAGAGACATCCTTTTTTTTTTTTTAATTACCTCACTCTCAGGCATCTCAATTTTTTTTGTTTACAAATTTGCAATGACTGCAGGAGGGCACAGATGTCCCTGAACCAGTGATTCTGGCCTGTGTGATAGAGATCCGCCTTGACATCCCCCCCCCAGCACAATGACCTTTTTTGGGTGTCTTCGCCAGGGAGACAGAAATGCATGTTTGTCACGCTCCCCTAGGGGGTAGGGGGTGACCCAGGGTGGGGATGTCTAATTCTAATTTCAAATTTATACAGCAGGGCTGGTTATTTGGTTCTGCCTCGCCCCCAGGACGCGGAAATAACGGAAATGCTGGGACAGAATATGGAGAATAGGCCAGGCAAAGAAGAAGTAGAAAAAAATAATTCAATTCTGTATGTGCTCCTCCTCCAAAAATCAAAGCCCCCTTTTTTTCTCAACTCAGTCTAAGTGCTATGGACAAACAAGCAGAGATGCTGACTGACACTCTGGTTAAAGCAAGGGATAAGATAGGATTTGTGAACTGAGTCAAATGTAAATGGTTTTTAACCCTTCACAAATTCTGTGTTGATCTCTCGCGGGAATGGACAGTTTGCGCACAGCAGCCACTTTGAAGATGCCTTTGTCGTTTTCAGTCACTCCGGTGCTCAAGAAGTTTACTTGTGTGCATGAACCGAAACAAAACACAAACACGCATCCCTTCAAAATGGCTTCTGCGAAACGATAATGTTTAGCCAGAAAAACACTTCAATCTGTCAATAATTTCAATCGGTGATGCAATGTATCGCGAATTGCTACTGTTGTTGGGAGGGCACGTGGGTATCTAGAAAGTAAAATAGTTCCATCGTTCTTTTTATGGAAGCCTGAGAAATTACTGAAACGATTTGCCCTGGTCCTCATCTCATTGGGCCACTGCCGCTTGAGTCAGACGAGTATCATTTTTCTGTAACGTAAAACGCCCCAATTCATGAATAGTGCGAGCTCGTCCGTGATGGGCTTTTCTACTGACACACACCCCCCATCAAATTGTGTCATGAACCCTGCTAGTTGTTTACACTGCAACGGCACATTCTTCCAAACCTTATTTTCATTTGCACTTCAGCTCGATTAAAAAAAAAATAAGGAAGGCGTGCACGAGGATAGATCCCCGCCATGCAAGATGCACTCTGGAGGATGCATTTTTCACTCCCAACAAGAAAAATCAATGTCAATTTCTCGTTGTTATCACATTAATTCAGAGTTGCCTTTTCTCTCTCTCTCTGTCTTCACTTCACAGCTCCTATTTTCCCCGTTTCCATCTCTCCACTCCTCTTCTTCCATTCCACTCTCCAGACCGACTCGGATCTCTCTCGATTCTCTCCAGTCGCAACCAGAGAGCCATTTTTGTTTTTCCTACACCCCACTGAGGCCGTGTCACTCTATTGTCCCTGGCCACAATTAAATCCGAGACGGGATGGTTCTTTTTACTTTTATTAGAGAGGAGGGAAACATGAGCTCGAAATCTGAGAGTCGATGCATTATCTCTCTGCAAATGTCCTTAAATTGCTGCCATATTGCTGCTGAAAGGGGATAAAATGGTCAGGGCGGACAATGGACGGGCTACGCGTCATTGAGTTCTAGTAGGCTCTACTTTCAGCCCCCTGGCAAAACTCAATTTTTTTTTTCTTCTTCTGAGCCCTCGTCTTCTGCACATCTTTGCCCAAACTTTCTTGTTCTTTTTGCAAACTAATTCGAGCTCTGAGCATGAAAACTCAAGCCGTCGAGCGCCACGGCCGGCAGAAGGCTTTGGAGAATTAAGACACTGGAGTATTCCTTCCGAAACAAGGAAACGGAAGCGGCAGATCAGATTGGACTGATCTTTGCCGGTTATGCCCCGTTGCGCCAGGAGGTGGATGAGGACCGACCAAAAAGTGCTCGAGCACTACCTATCCGGCTCCCTCCACTTGCGGGAACCGGTGCTGCCCCACGGTGGTGTAACAGAACACTAATTGGTAATCTGACGTGACAAGGCAAATGATGCTTTATTTTTTCTCTTGTGAAGCAGCCGGGGTTTGTGCGAGCGAGGCCCGCTATCGGAGGATGCATCCACCAAGTAATGGGCCAAAGTGGTCGACTTGATGGAAATTGACAGACTACCTACAATTCACTTATCATGTCACTCTGTCTCATTCTACAGAGAGCAGCATTACAGCAAGAAAAAATTTGATGCTTTTACTCAAACATAGAGAGAGAGAGTCTTGGTGTTGTTGAAGCTATGGAGGTTACAGAAAAGGTGTACATTTGTTGGCGGCTTCCTTGTTGATTCATTTTGCGGAAAAGGTAATTTATTTCACCGATTCCTCGCTCTAATGAGCATCAATTATTCAAATCAAATCCAAACAAAACCCTACAAATTCTGTGCACAAGTTCACCCTCTGTGGAGAAAAAAAGGCAGGATAAACCTTGAAGACCACTGTTGCTGAGTGCATACGGCAGGTGTAAGGTTGCATAAATTCTACTGACTGTGTAAAATCAGATAGAAATCTGATTTTTTTGCTCATTCAAACAAAAACCTGTCTATGTACTTTTCGCCAAAAATCTTATTTTTGGTGCACAGACAAAAAGCAGATGTTTATGCAGATTCGGCTGAATATCTTATTTTTTGTGCACATTCAAATGAAACTCTGACTTTACATATTCAGATGAAAATCTGAATCTCACTCAGATAAATATCTTGCATACTTCACACTTACTCACCACGGACAAGTACTGATATCAGCAAGCATTACGTGCCACATGCAAACAAAAAAAGCTCTTGCAGGTAGGTCACAAGAGCTGAATTTTACTTTGTCTTTAGGGAGCTAGCAACATGTGATTTCTGAAAATCCCAAACTACAGGTTAATTCCTTAGAAAACTAGATAAGTGTGACTACAGAAATTTGAAAACATGTTTACCACAGAAGGGCCGCGACCCACCTTTTCACAGACCTCCTCCTGGGTCAACTTGCCCTCTTTGAGCTGGTTCATGAGCACTTTGATTTCCTCGTCATACTTGCTATCGAAATCTGCAAACACATGAACACAGAGACAAGCCATGCACCTCGTTGTCTGCAAACTTGGATTTCCCCACCCGCTGATTTCTGCTGTCATCAAGATGATGTCCCCCCCCCAAAAAAAAAACAACAAAGGAAAATGTCAGAGCTCAGTGCTCATAACTCATTCAAATCAAAATAGCATGAGCTTTTGTGTCTCACAAGGAACCATTACCTCAATTAATGACACAGCTCTGACACCTTGTATCTTCCCATCCTTTGATTAACGACCAAACACACTATCCTCTGTCCTTCCAGTTTCGTATCCTTACTCTCTTTTTATGTCGTACTGAGCTTAATTTTAGAAATACAGTGGCTGGCGGAGGTGGTTTTTTTTTTATCCTGAGCTATGTGATGCCACCCAAGCATCGCTCTCTGCTCAGGAAATCAGACCAGCTCAATAAAACAATAAATCAATACCCATTGGGGATATATCGGGTGACGCCAGAGTCCTGCCAGCTTTCACTGAGGACTTAAACGGCTGCATTTGAGACTCAGTTGTGAAATCATTTCAGGAATATTTTCAAGAGGGGGGCTACAAAAGAGTGCTTTGGATTGCTCCAATTCCTGGAGATAAAAGTCCTCAAATGGAATAAGTACTTTGCAAGATTCCAGCAAAGACAAAGTGCGAGTAATGATTTTCCTCTCCAATTTTAACTGGGCCTGAGCAACAGAGTGGGGTCCCCGGTCGATTAGGCTTTGAGTGAGTGGCTCCCCGACCGTCTTACACGAAGGCGGTGTGAGAGTCTATTGGATGGTTGGTTTCATGAGGGGAATGATATTTATGGGGGTGTACAGTCGATGATGCGTTTTGGGTCGACGGGAGGTTAATTGCTGCTCAAGACAGAGAGGGAGGAGAATGGTATTGATTTGGTATTTTGCCCAGCTGCAAAATGAGGGAAAGAAATCCCAACTTTGGAATTGAAGGATAGTGCTGTATCCCTCCAAGGTGAGAATTATGAGGGGCAGTTCTTGAACTTTTTGAACTTCATTTAACCAGACACGTCTCAGGCTGAAACTTTTTCGATTTCTATGTTTAAGGGGGAGCCACTCCTAAGGTGAGGTAGTGAGTTCACTGACCTTCCAACAAGACAATCTGGAGTAAGACAAAATAGTACGGTAAACGTCACAAAGTCACAGCTCACAGCTGGTTTGATTTCAAATCGAACCAAACATTGAGAAAACAGTGTGCCTATTTCAAAAAACAATACTGCTCTCTTTTTATATTATCATGCACTTCCCTGATTCTAGTTTAGGTGAAACAATCCAGTTTGGAAGAAGAATCTCTTCAAAACCAAGCTCCTTTCTCTTGCTTACCTGTCTTACGGGTCGGCCTGGGGCTGACACTTTCCTCTTTTGGTTTGCTAGACAGATGGAACCTCATGAAGTTCTTCAGACTGGAGGCGCGGCTCTTCTTGGTCTCGGGCATCCCAAAAGCAGCTAATCCGCCAAGACAGAAAAAAAAACATGAAAAGCTGGATTCAAGAAACGAGGAACTTCTGCTTATACAGAGCTTTAGAGTGTGGAAAATTGCTACGCAGAGAAAATATCTTCTAAGCAAAAAATTGATTACCAGCTATGAAGTAATTCATTCTCTATTCACTATGACCGATTTTTATCTCATTTTTGCTTAGCATGTGGATTTCCTGAGCAGTATTTGTTGCTTAGAAACTGTCAAAGAACACCGTGGAAATGGTCTGATCAAATGGGGATGAGCAACTGTTCAGATTGAAGCAGTAGAAAAATCAAGACTCAAAATCTGCAAATCTTTTACTGTCAGGCTTCTGACAGTCTGGCACCATTCCAGTGCGACCTAACCTCGTACAGGTAAGAATGGTGGGAACCAATCCTAAGAATTCTATGAGATCATCTTGTCGGGGCCAATGATGGCAGCTGTTGTTGCTTATCATGCCCAATCGATGTGTCTACTTATCAAGCCGGGAATGAGCACCAAAATCTCGCACATTTATGGGCGGGTCTCCTGTCTTCTCAAAATCAGAGACCAGTGGTGAAATGGCCACAGTGGGCAAGATGACCTTGATCGAAGTCACTGCTGGCCAAGTTTGGCAGGTCAGCCAAGTTAATTGATAATAATCATCCAATGGGTGATGGATGAGTTGGAAAACTGTGTCAGGGACTCACAGCTAGTAAACTCGAATTATAGGGGGGGCCAAAAAATCTGGAGAAAAATGTGTTTTAACATCAAATTGTCAGGTGCCAGGAAGAAGGTCGTAAACGCTTACAACCTTTTGCCGGGAAGCATAATCGCTGCAAAAAAAATTTCCCAGCCAAAGGACGTTTGTATGCAACTGTTTTATTTAAATGAAATATAAAGATTTCTTTGCAAATAGTTACACAAAAAAAATTTCCAAGTCATTTGATAAGTTGTTCAAAGGTTGCTTTTTGCAAAGCCTGTGTTGATTTTATGGCAAATTTTATACGTTTTTACTAAATAAAGAGAGTGTGTTTCTTACACCCTTTTACCGGGAACATTTTTTCTACTGTGATCATGCTTTCAGGCAAAGGGGCGTAAGCACGCTTACGACCTTTTGCCGGGCACACAACAAATTGTAGCATCAATGGAATGAAGTTCAAAACTTCTCTCAGAGTGAATAAGCTTCAAACCTTTAATTGAACTGATATCATGAGTAAGGGGTAATCGTGTAATGTATTTATTAATAATAACTGAACGTGGCTGAGTCAACTCTCGATGACCAGGGACCCAAATAAGGGAAATAAAAAAAAAAACAGGACACAAGAAGGCGCTTGAGTGTGGAACTTCCCTATAAAAACTTTACATCCTTCAACCAATATGCGTGTTTTGGTGTGCTGTCTACGATATTCAGAACATGAGTATGGCAATGGATGTGCCAAAGAAAACATCTGCTGCTACCACAGCAGGAAATGATGTACATGTATCATTAATGTCACGTCTGGGATGGATGAGGAACTAATGACACATTTGACATGGTCATGTGACAACCTCCACGTCCCCCCCCCAAAAAAATCGAAGAATGCATTTGATTGTTCAAATCCTTTAATTTGCCGTTCATATTAATGCATTACCAACACAACACTAATGGAAGAATGCTACAAAATCTTTTGATACTTCCCTGCGCTTTTCCTCAAGCTTTAGAACCCTAGATTGGCTTTCTAGCCGCCAGCTTGTGGTTCTACATGAATTCTTGTTCCATGAAGCCAACCAGGAAATTGTTCTTGACAACTTCTCTGCTATAAACCTTGAGTGTATTACACTTGCTCTATATTGAGTTAAAGTACACGCAATGGTCACCAGCTTTGTGACCGTACTGATCTCGTTTTGCCCCAACAAAAATGGTGAGTCATACGTCGATACAATCAAAATCTGTGAATGCTGACTTTTTTTAGGGACTGCACTTTCATAAGCCTAGAGAAAAGAGACGGTGGAGTAACAATGCGGGGTACATATAACCAACTTCCAGTAGTTTTAGAACCCAAGGTTAGTCTGTGTAACCCGCTCTGTGAAAACGAGTCACATGTCACCAGAGCCACTTTGGAGTTAAACGCCTTTGGATGAATCTCGAGCAGTGTTTAAGCAACAGGAATCCTCAGCATTTTAATATCTGCAGAACGTTCTTTTTCATTGTATCAAACTGAATGACGCATTAAAACAAAGAGCTCAAATTCCTCAATTTAATACAAAGTCACAGTCAAAAGTAGCTCCAGTGATATGTGACTCATTTTGACGGAGCGAGTCACATGCGCACGCTTTGCACCCAGGTGTCACGACATACATGTACATTGTTGGTGGTTAAATTATCGGTGGAAATTACAACGGATGGCTGATCTTTCACTTTCACCACCGAAAAAGGAAACAAAATCAAATGAATTTTCTGAGGTAATGTATCTGGGAAACCTCAGGTAGTGCACACCGAAGAGTTGTGCGCAGACTTTTCTGGCTAACTTTCACAACAAATCTGTAGCAGCCTGAAGGGGGCATTCAAGGCAAATGCCCCGTAACCAGACTGCCAAAGGTGGGAGGCGGTGGAAATTTTCCATGGAAAATTTGGGGAAATCTATTTTCAAGGGGTCAGAAAAGCTGGGAAATTTTGTTTGAGCTTTTAATTGAATTGTCAATTCTAATGAAGGTTCACCAAATTTTTAAGAGGTGCAGTATGCAAGGATTTGGTTTAATCTTACTTAAAGGATTGTGACCATGATCCCAATCAAATTCGCTTGCGTATCAAAAAGGTGACACAATTTTGATGTTCTCTATCGTTCAACATGCCATTTCTTGAATGCCTCGGACCTTGGAATGACTTCAAGACTAGAATACATCAATATACCATTGACAACGCTACTGAAAGAATGATGTCTTCAGCATTCCAGTATTTTCCCCGTCTTGACTACGTTGTAGCCCGTGATGTATCCAGACAGTGCAGGTCTTATGTCATCTCAAAAGATGCCATGTTCTTTCATTCATCATCTTGTAAAAAAATCCTCCCCCACATTAAGTGTGGGTTGGGTCTCCTCGAGAGTACCTACCCAGACAGTCACTACTTATGCAAATTTCCCACGTGCCTATTATTTATTTGCTGAAATAGATGCCACATTCTTTCATTCATCATCTTGTAAAAAAGCTGAATTTAGACATAATGGAAATTCCCCACCATGACCTTCAATCAATTTCTCACAGGGGGCCTGAGAAGATTACCCATTTCTACGAGTTCAGATTCATAATTGTTTTTGAACACTGATATGATGAATGATCTTAATAGGTCTCCCGTAACATATATTTCAATAGTACATAGTCCTGACATTCAATAGTACATAGTCCTGACATTCAATAGTACATAGTCCTGACTGCTACAAACTTAATATCTTTCCTTTGTTTTGTGGGGTTTGAAAGAACAATTTTTGGAGTGGTAATTTCAAGGACTCAGTTTACATTTGTAATGTACAGGGAAGTATTTTGAAAGACACGTTTAAACAGGGATGCAGTTTTGGCCTCAAGTGCGGTATTCCAACTGAATCTGGAAATGTCTTTGGCAGAAAAATCCAGTAGCGAGTGTAAAACGACTCAATAGCCCCGAAAATCCAGAGTAATTAATCTTGATGACATCTTTTTGACATATCACTCTCTCCATCAGGTGTGTCACTGCAAAAAAAAAACCTAGCGGGGGACCTGTCATCTGGAGTTGGTTTCCTGACTCTGTGCTCTTCGATGACAGGGTTTTTTTCCTTTCTTCCCCTTCTGTTCCTGTCCCTCGGTCGTTTGTGGTCAATGGGAAAATAACTCATCCTTACTCGTACCAGACAGGAAATGCGTGGTTAAAGCGGTTTCCGCCAGTGGCTGTCTATGACAGCTCTGTAAATTATCGCCCCCCTCCCCCAGAACTGACTCCATCGCACATTATTGATGATCCTGCACAACTATCAAATCATTGCACCCCAGGGAAAATGATCAATCAAAAGCAACATCTTCACTAGCGGAAAAAAAGGGACAAAAATATCACCTGCTCTGGAGAACATAGTTCGGCAAAATTACGAGACCAACGACAAATTTGTGTGGGGCAAGAAAAGGGCTTTTGAGCAGTCACCATCTTTCAGAGCTGCCGTTCTCTTCTCATAAAATGCAGACTTACAGAACAAT
This sequence comes from Acanthaster planci, assembly GCF_001949145.1. The sequence goes on along the minus strand of NW_019091403.1, from coordinate 484,797 downwards.
CTGAAGAGGTGTTTCGATCTTGGTAACATCACACCTGTACTCAAAGTGCACATGCCTTTTTAAGCCACAACACCTGTTAGCTAAAGATGCATGTAGCACTCAATGTAATTAGTATGATGTCATCAAAGCGGTGGAATCTTATCCTGGTCCGGGGATCAATCTATGTGACTTTTCAGTGATTTCAATAGACAGGAAGGGGAGGAATTAGTTTTGGATGGAGTACTTGAAGTTTCTGGGCAGAAATGCACCCAGAAAGTGAGCAAAGTTTTGGATAAATAAGCTCTGATATCTTACCTCCATCCTCTGTTGTTGTGCTCATTGCGTGCTCCGGAGATGTCGGCCTGTGTGGGAAAAAAGACAAAAAGAACAAATTTACGGATCAATATCCAAAATCCAACCCTAACTAAAACGCGAGGCTCAACACCAAGAATACGTTGCACCTATGCAACTGCTCGTTTGCTATCAATGCATTCAGATGGGTGCCAAAAGGGGGCAGAACCAAAGCGGCAAGGTTGATCCTTGGAGAATGAACCGCCGCAGCCACTAATGATGACATCATCACCGATGCTGTCCGAGTCTGCCAAATGTAACCTGTGATTCCCTTGGCCACCGAGGAAGTCTCCAGACACCTGGAACTTTGTTCCAAGAGCTAAGACTTCAAACTGGACCCGCTCCTCATTTGTAGCTCCAGTCCCCAAAACATAAAAACAACCTCTGACATGGACCCCAGGAGGCACTGCCTGAGTCACGTGCACACAACCTGTACTTACTCATTTGTCTGTAATGTCTCTGTGCCCAAGTTGGGAGCCGAAAGGGACATCCGTCTCAACCATCTGTGTGCCATTTTTCACACGGCAACTTAGGGCTACCTCCTTGACTTCAAGCCACAATCGCCAGCAACAGCCAAAACGTTGATTTCTGAATTTTACAAATTACTTCAATCAGTCCCACAGCCGCAGTTCTCACATTACCGGACATTTCCTCGTATTTTCGACAAAGTGACATGCCAGGCCTGTCTGCAGCAACCGCCCACGGTGCCTCGATTCACTGGGCAACAAAAACACAGACGTGTAGAAAGACCAGCAACGGACAAAGAACAGGAGCAAAATTGTCTTTTGAGCTAACACCACAAGCCCATCACATGCTTTCATACAGACCTACTGCACCTTCTGCTCGCTTTACATAAATAACTACTTCAAAGCAAATCAAAAGCCCAGAACAGGAAGTAAAAATTCAGGAAAAATGCAAGGTGTCCACCATACTGGTGGAAACTTTCCAAGGTACGGACAGTTGAAAGTTTAACCTGTGGGCTCCGAAAACCGGTAACACAACCCACTCCATGCACACAATGGGTTTCAAAGTAAGGCTACGTGTATTCTGCAAGTTGTTACAACTGAATTTGTGGTTGGAATCAAGGTGCCACCAAGGGGGGGGGCAGAAATATGAGAATATTACTGAAATGTTAACATTTTGGATCCTTTGGTTTTTTTTCGTTTGTGGTGGTATATGCCCATGTGAAGGGAATACCAACACAAGCTCTGAAGGATAACTTTATTTCTTTTTTCTTTAATAAAAAAAATTATTGACTGAGGTTTGAATAGCTGGGATGAATATTCTCATGAGCAGCCATGCACACTAACAGAAAGACTAAAGGAAAATAAGAAAAAAAACGAGCAAATGATTGAATGAAAAAACACAGAAGTCAATATGTAAACATGTGACCAGCCAACCAAATTCCATAACAATGGATTTCAGGCTCAAAGGACACGGGGACATCTGCACAAGCCCGATCTTCATTCCATCAAGGTTTTCATCCACAATAGACAGAAACACACAGGTCTAGCCTGGCATGCTGCTTTTTATCATGTCATGAACTCTGGCACAGATACACATAGAAAAATTCTTTCACGAAACAGACCCTGTCTTTTTTAGCGTATTTCCTGGCCCAATGAATTGATGTTTGCATGCACGCTTTCCATCGTTCAGTGTCTACAGTTCCTTTATGCAAATTCTGCGGCTTCTTTCTCGTTCTCATTGTACTGCTTGATGCGATGAGGTGAATATTTGCCCTCTGTGCCAACCAATGGTCAACGATGTAATCAAGTCCATCACAAGTCTGCAAGCTGGCCACAAGTCATTCAGTCTTAAAACCAAGTCACAAGCTACGTAAAGGACCTGTGACCAAAGTGTTCTCTTGTCACTGTTCACCCGTTTACTTATACGACTGGCCTTCTGAAAGGACTTGTTACTGGACGAGTGAAAGGACCTTTCTACAACAATGACCCAGCAATGGCAAGCAAACGGCTCCACAGACATGCAGACAAATCAAGTAGAACATTGCTTGGCAGAAATTTGTGCTACGCAGAAATGAGCGGGTAACCGGTCTCCAGTACTAGTCTGCTGGTAACCCTTTTTCTTCCTTTTTTGCTCGGTATGTAACAGAACTTTGGTGAGAAATGCCCCAGTTGCATAAACTTGGAACAGCACAGAAACGTCTGAGCAACCAGAAATCCTGCTTTTAAGGCTTGGTGTCTTTACAAGTTCAGATGGGATTTGTGCATGTCAACAAACAGATTTCCTCAAAATTTATGATGCAGCACAGCACCATCCAATTACAAAGAGCAACCAAGTCTAACCATTATTAGCTTCTAAGCATGAGGAAGTTAACAGCAAAATATTTCAAGGGCAAACTGGGCACCAGAATTTTTCAGTTTCTCACCGAACAATACACTTCCAGGCGATCCAATGACATCACTGGGAAATACCCTGTTAACATAAGAGCTGACTTACCGAGCATGAACGACTACTTCCTGTTCAGGAATACAATTCAACTCTGGAAAGGTTCAAAACCTAGCTCGGCGGGGCACAGATCAAGAACGGTCAAAGTGAACCAGCAGCGGGGCCTTTCCAAGAGGGGTTTTTCCAACTAAAAATCCCCAGAGCCGGCCATACCACACTGATTCAGTAAATTCAGGTTTCTTTTTTTACGCTGAAAAGTATATTTCATGCATGTCACGACAGGGGAAAAGCCCTATCATATATTTATCCAGCGGACTAAACCTTGTCTATTTGTGACCCTGGCCATTCATGGTTTATATTAACCCCTCCTGAAAATTTTCCATTGCCATTGGAGTCAGACCATAGGATACAAATGCTTTACTGAGAGAACAAGCATGATTGGATAAAAATAGAAAGTTGTTGGTCCATCTCCAGGTTATGGCTTGGAGTTAGAAAGCCCAAGGTCAGAAGGACTATGGGTCAGGCGATCACATGATGAGAAGGGGGGGGACTGAGGTGACTGACTGACTGTATCCAGGATACAGTCGCAGCTCAGTGAACACAGCAAATTTTGGCACAGGGACCTTACGCTACACAGTCTAACTTTATGCTCTCTGTGAAGTTTTTAAAAATTAATTTGAAAAAAATTAGGTATGCAAATTGTGCAAATGCAAAATTGGAAAAGAGGGCTTCTAAGTTATTTTCTAATTCTTGATTGTATTTTCATGTTCATAACAAACTTGGGCATCCAAAATGGCCACCTGTAATGGTAGCTGTCGGTTCACTCATGTTACCAGGGAAACAAACAAATCACAATGCAAGGTTGAACCATTTCAGTCAAAATAAAAGCCAGAAATTGCTGGGCATTTCTTTCCACAGCTGGACCATGGCTGGACCAACTAATAGAGTGAGTCATCTTTATACCGCCATGACTTCCATTTTGTATGGTCGAGAAGACCCATGGAATGCCAAATGTGACGTGGGTTGGTCTGTCGTATTCTCATTCCCCTCAAGACACACAAACCGACCGCAGTCACAACTGAGGTCACAATTTCTGTGCATACAAGACACCGATAACATTCTTCACCCACCTGAAAAACAGCTGTTCGCGCACCCAGACGCATACCTGAAATGAGCAGGGCCGTGGTTAGCCCCAGACTGGGGCTAGTTTACAGGACTGCCTTCTTATCCCTGGCCCCATGACTACTCACCAAAAAAGTGGAGACATCCTGAAAACGCCTTCTCTGAGCCCCATTTTGCACATACGGCTTCACTCAACCCATCTCATCATTAGTTGTCACAATGGACGATTTTCAGTTTGTTTCTGTCTGTGAAATTTTGGGTTCGATTTGGTTGTCTCAACACGGCCATTCATTTACTACGATGATTAAGTCTCAATCATTTGACGGGTGATAAACACCGTCAGGATTTGTTTGGTCTGGGAACCGAGGTAGTCAAGTAGACTGGCCAAAGTCTGGGGCAAGGCTGTAGTCAACTTCATCACAAGTCGCCAAGCACCCTTCCAGTCACAAGATCAGTCACTTCTGTTACAGTTCATCTGAACAGTCTGTGATTTAGCTTGTGACTGGATGACTAATGTTGGACTTGCAGCGACTAGTAGCAACTTGTGACAGATGCAACCCCAGCTCTTTCAAGTGAATCCCCCCCCTTTGTTTGCCTCTGAGTCTCTTTGCTACTTACTTCTTCGATTCAGTGAGCGCTGAGCACCAAGTTGTCGCCCTATGCCACTGCTCTGAGAAATTCTGCTTTGTTCGGCCAAAGTGATGCGGCACGGACCTCCTTCTCTGAGGAATTTTGTCCTCGTCATGAACACAATGCTCCTCATCCATATTTGAATTTCAATTGGAGGAGAATTTAAAGAAACTGTAACCAAGTTCAGGAACACTGATAAAAGGCTGTCCTACTTCACCTGAGACAACCCTCTCAGTCTCCCACAGGTGGAGCTCAACTTCAAGCAAACTGACAGAGTATTTGAAACAGTGAACACCACTCTGTGATTTTAATATCTGAAGGAAGTAAATAAAGGTGTGGCGAGCGGCATCGGTGAAAAACACCATGAGGACTATGGACTGTCTACAATCAAAATGTTCTGTTTACAAGTTGTCCAACTTGTTCTAAAAGTACAACAATGACAAAGCAATCGCCCCTTGAGGTGCCCTGAGGCCACAATACCACTGGCAACAGCCGAAGCTCCGCCCACTTATCATTACCAAACGTGGAATGTACAAAGAGGTATGCCAGACATTAATTTGACATATTATGTTCTGCATTTGGCCCTTTGATATGTCACAAAGGGACAGCCCCTTCAGGCTAAACATGGACTTTGGACCGAAAAATCATTAATCTTCACTGATAAATGAATTACACTTCGCTCTCCCAAAGGTTTTTTTTTTTTTTAACTTTGGCATTTCAAAACATACTTATCTCAATACAGATCAGACTTGGTAACCATCACTTGAACAGTGGGATGGTTTGGGGATTTCCCGGAGTCCAAAATCTGAACTTCATCTTGGGCTGGTCTTCACCTATTGCTCCACAACTGTGGCTTAACATTTGGCCTGGCAACCAAAGATAACATATTCCAAGCTTGGGACTGAGTATAGACAACTTGTTGCTTCTGTGGCAGACAACAGTGCTGCATTGGGCCGCAGGGTCTCAACTCACAGGCCTAAAGTTACAAAAGAAACCAAGTTTGGAAAAAACCCACTTGCAATTTACAAAGACACACCAGTTTCAGTGAAGTCATTCCAAAAAGTTTTGGAATGCAAGGCATGATGGGGCACTGTCTGGCAAACAAAATCCCTACTGCCACCCACGCGCCTACATGTACCGTACACTACTGACAGGATACGTTCCAGTACGGAAATTGCTAACATTTTTTACACAATAAAAAACTCATGAATGATCTTTGCAAACCATAAAGTACATTGATAAAACAAACAAACACTCACACAAGTTTTTCTTATGGAAAAAAAACTGGTGCAAAAAATTCTTCGTATCTGAATTTCTCTACGTTCTTGGTTGCAATCAAACACAAATTATGAAGTTGTCTCGGGCTGCAGACCTATGCTCAGGCACAGAACAGCCTAGATAGACCGAGTTACGGTTTGTCCTTAATTTCTCTACTCTTTTATGGCCCAAGAACGGGAGATTTTGTAAAAAAAAAAAAAAAAGAGGGCTGGACTACTTGAACAGGAAGGCAAGCTTTTATTTTTGGGAAATTTGTACAAAGTGGGACCCTCAAAGTGGTTGTATGTTTACCATGGGGTGGTAGCCTCATTTTCCTAGACTCAAAGAAAGAGTTGCTTTAACAGTCCTGGGCAAATTGTTAATAAATGGCCCAGTCTGGTTCCCTATCCAAGATGTTGTGTCATCATTCCCAACATTGTCCTCCAGGCTAAAAAAATTCTAAACTATTTCCAAAATGTGGCACAGCACCACACAAGACGGTCTACATGTACCTCCCCTAACCTATAATAACCAAGCTGTTTCCCCCTCCTGTAACGTCTAACCAATTAAAACATTACTCATATTATCCATTTCCTCTTTGGCTTTGCCATTCCCTTGCTGAATATCCATTATCAAAAATTTCATATATAAGTTTTCGGATGGCATTTACACAGTGGCATAAGCCCTTTACATGAATTAACAATGAGCCCGACGAAAGGATTGACGACATCATAAGCACTTTTTTTTTGTTTGAGTAGATAAGTCCCAGACAAGTAGTCTCCGCCGATGATTGCCCGACCTGGAATCATTACCAGCGTGGGGATCAATAATATATTAATTATATGCAGTTTGCGCAAGATGATACCTGGTGGGGATAAAATTAAAGGGCAGAAAAAAATTAAGGAATCCTACATCTATGTCTGTGTCATCATGGGGTGTGTTGTGGGTCAAGACTGGCACGACCACCCTCGTCATTTATCCTGGACATGCCCCTGATGCCATCCATTGGGAAAGGATCACAGAGGTGAATGGATGGGGCAACTTAAACTTGAAAAAAAAAGAATTAATTTCTAAAAAATCACCATACTAGGAAGAGCAAATAAAACTGAGTAAAATGTGTCAACACACACACACCAAATAAGTAGAAAATGTCAAAAGAAAGACAGAAATAAGGCAGTGCAAATAATTAATGAAATGATAGGAAACGAATAAGCCCTAAAACACACCAACAATCTCTAAACAGAGCGAATGTACACATCAATGAGACTGTTCATGTACTAGTACCAGTACGTGTACATATCCAGTGTAAAGAGCAAGTTATGCCAAGGTCAAGTACACGAAGTCCGTAATAGAGTAAGTGGATAAGCAACCATTCGGATGACAGGAAAAAGTGACTGACATAAGAAAAATCACTCTCTCACCCTTTCCGAGTCTCTCCTCTCCGCCATTTCTTGATTTTCCAACGCACGCCAGACATCTTAACTTCCAGGCACAAACACAAGTTCAGCTCACAGTGCAGACAACTAGTCCAGTCCCCTTGCCTCTCACACACTTCTCTCCACTATTGCTTCACATTTAGTCACCAATGCAGTGCATTGTACGAAACTCTTTTTAAATGTTGCTCTCCGGCCTAGAAAAGTCAGTCCAAAGTTGTGATAAGCCGCGCTTTAATTAGCAACTTGGGAAGGATCCAAATCAGTAGCAACCACCTATCCTATTTCGTCAAGAACGGATTAACAAACCCCCCACAAGACGTTTGAGCAACACCCTGATAAGTTTGAGCGCATGTGGGCATGCTGCGAAGTTGAGTAACTTTTGTTGTTGCTTTACGGTGTACTTTCACAGTGCGTCCATTGTCATTTCCTGCTGGCACTGCTGAAAGCTGTTTTTCCACATGTCCAACTCGGCTGAAACAATTTCAAAGGTACTGCAGCCCACTCTGCCGCACACCACCCACTGCTTGCTTTTCACCAACTCCGGAGGCTTTGTTTGCCATGCATGCCTTCACTCTGTTAGCTGGTGTGACAATGCATCGAATCCACAACACCACCATAATCCAGAGGCACAAATTGTGTTCCAAATTTTCCCCGACTCTGGCTTCAATGCCAAAATGTGGTTCTGATGAGGTGGAACTATCTTTCAGTTTCTTTCTGGTTAGGAGGAATGAGAACTACATGTACGGCCCAATCAGAGTTCCCCGGCCAGGAAATCTCTGGTGTCGATTACTCACTTCCATTGGGGCTGACTTCAAACCCAGATTGAAGGCCGATGAAGGATATGATGGGTCCTACAAAGTTTTGCCAGTCAATTTCAAAGTCTGACACACCACAGTCTCCATTTCCCTCTCCTCTTAATGTTGACTTTCTTTCTCTTATATTCATGGGGAACTGACCTTCAACATCTGTTGGGTAATGGGAAGTTATACCGAGCAACGGAAGCAGAAGATAGGAAACAGACTGCTTCCCGTATGCTATGCCAGATTGTACCACTTGTCAAAAGATCATGTTGAACCTTTGAACAGTTCTATTACTCTTGTAAATGTCAATTTTAATTGGAGAAAAATTCTCTCAGAGAAGACGGAAACTTAAGGCATGAATTCAATGGATTCAATTTCTGAGAGTAACATACTCTGACTACATTCTATTCAAAAAACACCAAAACACACAACCTTCAAAACTCCCCCCCCCCAAAAAAAAAAACTGGCATGGACCCAAAACATGACGTCTGTTGCTACAAGAAGTGCAAGGACAGGAAGAAAAATGAATGTGCTTGGCTATCAAAGTCCTAAAATAGATGGCATTTGAAAGGTCAAACCTTAATCCGTACGTAATCGTCTGTCATGTACGTGCATGCTGATCAAACATTGTTCTTGGCGGAAACTGGCTTGTGATCGCTCTGAATCAGTTTTGTCCTATTCACTCGAGACAATACTGCTCCATCTCCCAAATTTCCAGAAATGCTACAAGCATTCACATACGTGTATAATCTGCCCCTATTTTGTGAGTCGGCCACAAATATTTTCCAGCACAAGATGAGAGCATGAAACACAAAATGGGGATGTCTAAACAGTCTGGATACTGGCAAGAGCGGTGGGGATACAGCAATGTCACAAATCAATATTCCATACATATTATTTTCCTGACAACAAGCAACACAAACACTCCTGGAAATCAACTTATCCGATACCGTGTGTCTAAAACCTCTTTCTTGAAATCAAGTAAAACACGTGTAAATTAAAATGTTGGACAGACAGAGTTTTGTTTTTGGCAAAGCACCAACTCTTAAAACTGTTGCCTAACAAAACAATCTCCACTTAACTTTTTACTAAGGTACACTCGCAAGAAAAAAAAAGAGCTTGAGTAAATGTCATACCAACATCCTTTCAGTTTACAACAACAAATTGTGTTTAACAGCTGACATTTCAAATTTCCTGAGAGGCAGACCCGCAAAAAATAAAAGTTAATGTAGTGAGAAGATGTTCTTTCAAGGATGGAGCTATTTCAAGAGAAATTGCTGTGCGAGACTTCATCAGGGGAGGTGCATCTGCATTAAAGGATTCCTCAATTTCCTCTTCAATTGCAAACTACGATTGGGAATTCAGCAGCGGGGTTCCTGCGACGCCAGTCTTTAACCACACTTTGTTTTCAATTGTTGTCTTTGCCTATACACACAACCACTCTTACAAAACACAAGAATCTTTCAGGACTTTAGAGAAGAGACAATTTTTAAAATACAGCTCGAAAATGGAAGAAAAATGTTTTGAGTACATTTCAACAGATCTAAGACTATCTTCTGTTATGAAAATCAAGAGCAAAAATACACTTCTCCCTTAGAAATTTAAGGATTGAAAAGTGTCTTAACCGGCTTTTTAAAGTTGTTTCTAAAAGGCAGAGCATACTAGTATTTTGTCAGTAGGACTAGTAACATTTGTATTTGATTTTTCCACAACTCAAAAGGTTTCAGATAAGGAACTCAAAAGGTTTCAGATAAATATGACTGAAAAAAGGAGAATGCAGGTATGCTTTTATGTTGGAAATTTTGGAACTTCTGATTTTCACAAGCTGAGAAAAAAAAATCTGTTGAAAAAGGGTGCGATTGGAGGAAAATTGAAAATCCACAGCAAGACCTTTTGCGGGCCCCACAGTGGTGCAGGGTCTTTGATGTACATTTGTGTTTCCCTAAAGGCATCCCTTAACAAACCCATTTCTTGTGTTCTTTATTAACTTTTACGCATCACAAGTTCACATTGCTAAACTTTGGATATTCCAAAATTTAAAAAAAAAATTGTTTGAACAATTCTGAAATCTGGAAAAAGCCTGACAAATCTCATCCCCGGTTGAAGAAACCTTTGAATTGCTTAATTCAACTGTTTATACTTGTAACTGTAAGTCAAATGCACTTTTTGTTTCCTGTTGACTTTCCGCATCCTTCACTCACCAAAAATTCAGGTTAAAGCATCTGTCCAATGACAGATACATGCATCATGTACATATTTGTATTACCACAAGCACATGAGCCATGAAAGTCATGCAAAACTTTCTGCTGTAGACTAGAGTCAGCCACATTGAACAGCGCCCTCTTGTGATGCCAATTTATCCATTCCTAGCATCTGGCTTCTCCAAAACATGAATTAACCAACTGAATCATTGTTCACACATCCCCACCCCGAAAAAAGAAAAGACTTCATTATGCCTACATGTATCTGCCCAAATGCATTTGGACATTCATCTGTCCACAAGCAAGATGTTTTACCACATTTGTCCAAAAACATACAGGTAACATATATGTAGTTTTTTATGTTCACATATACCAATAGTCAAATGAGATTGCAAGTGATGTGGAACTGCACTGCTGTGCATGGTTGGACAAATTTTCCGGGATTTACTACAAGCCTGATGATCAGGGGTAACAGCTTGTTGTTTGTACTCACCCAGAGGAGCTGTCACTTCCAGTGCTGGTCAAGGAGGAACCACTATGCTGCCTGTCTCCAGATTCCTGCAGGATAGTTCAAGGAAACAGTAACATTTTACATCTCTGATTTCCTTTCTGGCAAAACACCAATGATGATTTTCACTCTTTTAACCAATCAGGAAATACAAATATGCATGGGATTTTTATTTCCATGCACATTTGGAAAAATGTATGTCAACTTTTACAGCACTAAATCCTGATCAAATAAAGAGTTGCAATCACTTAAACAAACAAAATATTTTAAGGATTAAACTTTGCCTCGTGGCCCCATTTATTTGAACCTTTCCTTGAGACTGACAGAAGAAATCGAATAAACACATCCCGGTTGGAAAAAATATTGATAATCTGATGTCAAATACAGTAAACTGTCACTCTAACAGCAGAGGCAACCTACGCTTGATTGCACAACCACTGTCGTTGGATGCACGCTTGACTGCATGCACACAACTCGCGCCTTCGGCGCATTTTTTGCTGGGAAGGTGCTCACGCAGGAAGAAGATTGCACAGAGGTGCCCAGGGGCCCCCCTGTTGTTAGGACGGTTAGGACCTAGACCATCCCACGAGAAAAATTGGGCGTTTGCCAGGTTCGCATTGGCACTTTTTAATGAGCCAGCCTCGTGGGATTCGCACGGCCCGTTGTATCGGCCGGGGCCCCGGCAACAAAGCGTTCTCGAGGAGAAGGTGACAAATTCATGAGGCAATTCAGCTTTTAACCGTGTTTCCCTGTATTTACTTGCAAATCAAATTCTGTGGCTGGAGTCTACTGAATTTTGATAATTTTTTCCCCCTCGATAATTGTGGGGGAGAGGACGGGGACTAGACTTCTGGGAAAAATAGAAATTGGTGTGAATTAAAGATATGCTTAAAGGACTGTAATAGCGTCCAGCCCAAAACTTTATTGAATGAATATTGTCGGTAATACTACCCTTGAATAACAATGGAAATTGCTTATCAAACCAGCACGCTAAAATATTTTCATAATTGTGCATACAATGACAGAAATGTTTTTAGGCATACATGTACATGTAAATGATTTACTGAAGTGGTGCTTTTTCTGAACTGTCCACCTAAAAAAAAAAAAATACTTCACACATGAATTTCAAAGCAGCATATTTAACTCTCTGAATTCCAAACTGCTTCGACTCAAGAGAAAAACATCAGGAGTATAGAGAATTTATCAGAGAGAGGAAAATATTTAAATGACTGATATCGGAGAAATGTCTTGATTTTTTTGACTCGGAAAGTACTTAGAAAATCTCTTGTTTCTGCACCATTTTCAGGTTCTTCACTCTGCTTTCAAGAGGTCTCGGATTCTAAACTGAACCTGAAACTGACATGTACATCATTCTATCATTACCAAACATGATTCCATCGCTAAAGGTTTTTCCTGCTTGCGGAGCTAGGAAATCGTGTTGACAAGTCCTGTTCCCCTCCCTCGTGTGAATTATTAGCCTACGAGTTGTATCAATGCACCAAGATTTCTATCTAATGAAATCGCAATACAATAAGGAGTCTTATCAAGTCATCTCCGAAATCAAATACCAACATCCTTTTGCTCTCCCCACTCCACGAGCCCTCAAACTTGGCGCAAATATTCTGCCAATTGTAATTCACCGGTGCTAAGCCAGAGAACCAAGGGATGTTGGGCTCTACGCAAAGTACACTTGATGTCCCATAGTGGTAACACGAGGGAGGGCTTTGTGCGAGATTTGGCCAAGCAGCTTCTCGAGTTTTGGGGCAAACATTGCCGGGCATTGAGGTAATCTGGAAACGCTGATAAGAGTGCACGTCTCCAAAGAGATGTCATTGTTACATCGAGGAACACGGTGGGGGGAAAGCCTTCCAACAGTTAGGAAGGCTTTGTATACAGACCGGGCAGGCCAGACAAACAGAACTCTGCGTCTGTTTCGATCGCATCACGGGAGCAGTTGCTCCCTGGTGCAACGGTTCAGATCCCGCAACCCGATACCCGAGCATGGAGGGGGGGGGAGAGCAGTGCACGGGGGCTTAAGAGGGGAGAGTGAGTCCTATTTGATCAGGAGCGAGCGTATCGTCTCGCAAGGGGGAAGCCAAACAAGACCCCACTGTGTTGCCAAACGGCGCGTGGAGTGCCCTGGGAAACAAGCGCCAAATTGATGTCAATATTAGCTGAGCTGGAGTTGGGGCCGCGAGAGTATGAAGGGAAGGGGAGGAGGAAAAAACAAAATAAGAGAGAGACAGAAAGCAGGGGGGGAAAATGAACAGTTGGCATGAGGAAAGAGACTGGAATTGAAGATGGAAATGGGGGCTGGAGGATGAAGTTTCAACTGGTGATGGAGGAAGGTAGACAGGAAGGATGGAAGATTGGAGGAGAAAAAAAGAGGGAACCAGGGAAAACAAGAGTGTTTCAAAGTCGGAGAGAGACGCCATAGCAGATGAAGTTGGAAGTATGGCTACATACCAATTATTACCACAAGAAACAAGTTACCAACGTAAAGCAAATTTACTCACTGTAGTGCCCTTTTGCATGGACACTTTGGGAAAAAAGGATAGAATTGTCTATTTCGAATGTCAACAACTGACCTCTCTGTAAAATGTATATATTCAGGGACTGGCACACCATTTGAACTGTAAGTAATTAAGGTCGTAATTGGTATCAAGGAAGTAACACTGTACCACCATAACTGCCTCAGGTGACTGTGGGCGGAGCTATGTAGCCACTCCCCTCGCCCATTCCTGCCTATTATGCTGCTCAAGAAAACATCCCACAGACAAAAAAAAAATGAGAATATAACATAAAACAATGGTTTGCATTAATTCCTGCATCTCAAAAAAACTAATCAACAATTATAAAAACAACAACAAAAATCAGGAATGTAGCGTACAAGATTTCCTACATCGTACAGTCTTCTTTCTGCCCAAAATCGGAGACGTGAAACCTAGGCTGAAACCAAGAATCAGATATTACAGGAACATCCATAGAATTCACAAAATGAAGGACAGGTGAAAAAGACAGCAGAGTGAACAAAACACAAAGGTCACCCAATCCCCCTCCACCAAAGTACATGTAAGACAGATTGGTGAATATGTGTACCATTGAAAGAAATCACAGGAAGTCTGATGTCCCTCGCTACAGGTGAAGACGAAAATGGTTTTGTGTCATGAGGTGGGATCCCAACGCCTCAAGGGAACAACCCATGAAGCCTTTGCTGCCTGTTTGGCCAATACAGGGAAAAATATGGAGCAGGAAAAGTAGACTTTAAAAAGAGATTCAGGGAGCTTGTGAACGCAACATAAAAACGTATCTTGTTTAGTGTTAACAGATTGGTTAAACACTCAAGCTGGAGACACAGGTATTTTTACGAGTTCAAAGAGAAAGACAAAGAAGAACGATGACACGCCCTCTAATTTGACAGTAAGAAGATAAACCCCCTCAAAAAGTCAATATTTGATATGGGGCATGACATCACAGCTTCTGAAACGAACATAAGCAAAGCTATTTCTAGAAAGAAAGTAAATCTCAAATGAAGGAAACTACCGGCAAAGTGTTCTCAATCAAAACAGATGGAGAATGTGATCCTGGCCAAGCACTCTATGCATTATCTTCCTCTCAAGCATTTGTAAGCTGTAGAGCAGCTCAATATTCATGACCCCGTTCCCTTCGATTTTTAAATTTCTGTTTTTATTGAAACAGAGATTCAATAACATAATTGGTCAAGCTTACTTTTTTAGCACAACAGTCTGCACAGCAACAATCTGACACAAAATGGACAGAATTTGGACAACCTCTAGCTCGACGACGCTTTTCAGGTGCACTGCTTGGTTAATGCAGATAGCCATGTGTTTTTTGTGTTTCTTCTATCAAGAAAACTTGTGCGCATCAAAAAAAAAAAAATCTGTAACAGGTTTTGAAATGCTGATGTAATTAATTCCTGCGTCGGTGTGTAAAAGTTTTTTTTCCAGACAAATCACCAAACTGAAAATTCATGGAGTCAAAATTATGACACTCTGCTGAAGGCCAAACCAATCTCATGGTTGAAATAAGGCTCTCAGAGCTTTGGTCCCGAGAATTGCCGAATTACATGTACATGTGGTCTAGGGGACACACTGCTACATAGTTAAGGCTGCATGGGAGAAATGTGGCCTGAAAAATACGACAAGGAAACAAGAAGGGAAAAGATGGGACGACCCGCAATAGGACAAGACCCGAGCATCAATTTCCCAGGCCGGGCTCCGATTGCCGAACTTGATATGGGCGAGATGTAGGATGGATTAACAAGGAAGATTTTATTTGGTGGTGGGGCAATGGAAAAAAAAAAAGAAAATGGAGAACCGAGGGTCTCCAGAGAGGTACCGTGGCAACGGAGATAAAGCACACTGATGGTAGATGGGCATTATCAAACGGTGGCAGTTCGGAGAAGACCTGGGCTGAATGTATGCCCTTCATTCTGGAAGAACTTGATACAAATAGCCACATTGAGTCCAAGAGAGGTTTGGAATGGTGGGGAGGGGGAAAGAGAAGATGAACACGTGAAGGGAAACGAGATGCACGAGGGTGATGACAAGCAATGAAAGCAGGGAACAGGTACATGTACACACACAGATTAACAAACAAACTGACATGTGTGGAATACGGAACCACATGTTTTGGGCGACTTGGTTGCAGGATACCGGGTAGCTTGAAACTGATATTCCTTGAATAAGATAATGGCATCAAAGCCTTCACAAGAGAATGGATGTACAAGCGATTCATTGTTATTCCTGATCAGTGCGTCAATAGCTCTCGAATCCTCGCCAACCTACATATACTGAGAAATGTTTTCGTGAAATGATTCTCATTCACGTCCATCGTCATGTAGTTTCGATGCCTACAACTGTGGCCTGCCCTCCAGCTGATTTTCGCTCATTACACAACTCCATTAGGCAACATTGCCCTAATAGAAAGACAAATGTAGATTGATCAAAGATCAGTACAATTACATGTATGACCACAAAGTGGTTGGAGGAGTCAAATTCGCTCTGCCAACAATGCCAGAAATGAAATAGATACTCCGAGTCACGATACTATTAGCGCGATCAAGTTCCAGCACTACGTCAAAGTACCTTCAAGTTGTCAATACAATTTTAATAAAGGGATTGCGTTTCCCACTCGTAGGGTAAAGTCAGCGACTCGACTGTGCAGATGTACAAAGTTACAAAAAACAAGAATTGGAAGGTTGCAATTCTAAGGGGCATGAAGAGGATAATTTGCTTCATGACAGTCGTTTTTTAATTCATGGATGATAATTGGAAGCAAAACAGCTTTTTAGGATGATCTTTGAAGTCTCTCACTGCAATAATTCATTCACTTTAAACTGCAGAAATTAACAGCAGAAACTCAGGCTGTTCTGGTTGAAGCATGTATCGCATTTTTAAAGTTTGGGAGTAAGAAAAGTTGTTCTGTACACCACATACTCCAGTGAAAATACAAACAAACAAACAAACAAACAACCCAACACCCCAGCAAGCCAACATGCAGAACAGAAGTAAGCTGTGTTTAACCAAACAAAAACACAAAAAAATCAAGGACCTGCCATTTCCTTGTCACTGCTCTGATTTGATGCATATTTATTTCCGGGGATTTCTTTTATTTTAAAGTACAAAGTCTGTTTCTGAACAGTGCCAATCTCATTCTCTCTCTTTCTGTTAATTAATATCGCCGGGCACAAGCCTCATACATTTACAAGACCACTTAAGGTGTCAGAAATGATTGCAAACTGGCAGACAGTGTTGACAAGCAGAGAAGAATTCTATTCCAATTGCTTTTTGATTGTGAAAACCCCTCAGTGCATATGCTAGGCCTTCAGGGCAAGGCATTTGGTGAAAGCACTTTTGGAAAGAAGACGCAAATCACTTCAGGAACTCTGAATATACATGTGCGTATCGTACCTGCCCCGCGATACATATGAATGTCAATTTCACAGTGACATTTGCAACAGCTTTGTTTCAAACCAATTTCATGTGTGAATGTCCCTGCATACGATATACACAATCCTGCAAGGGGGCATGTGACCTCGTGGTTAGGGTTTGTAGCTTCTGACCATGAGGTTGGGGGTTCGAATCCAGCTGGTGGCAACATGTTGCGATCTTGGGCAAGTCACTTCATCCCTGTGTACCGCTCGCCACCAAGGAGTAAATGGGTACCGGTACCTGTGAGGCAGATATGGTTATGTTTAGCCGGTTGTGCCGACATGGCGGCATCGGGCTCGTATAGTCTCCAGGGAACTGAGTAGGTTTCAGGAATGTTCGGACGTACAATAACAGCCCCTCCAACATCTTCAAGGTGGAAATGTTTTGGGCTTTATTAATGCCCATTACAAAACACTTACGCTTGCAACGCAAAAAAAAAAAAAAAGAGCTACAACTGTATTTTAAGGAAAAAGGTCACATTTTCTCCAATAAACATTTCTAGGAGGGACTGGGCTTCCCTAGAAATAATCCACCTGCCCAAAAATATACGCATTATTTTTCCACCAAGTCACTATACTTAGATGACGCATCTGCATACACAGTTGAAAGGAAAACATTTAAAACATATGGCCGCAAAACGTTCACCGTCAAAATTTTGATGGATCGTCATTGCATCATGATGATCATGATGATGAAATTAACACAACTGACCATTCAAGAACAATGTTTGGATTGGGGGGAGAAAGCTGATTCCTTTTGTCTTGAGTCTCACAACAACAATACACAAGGTTTGACTTTTCCTGTTCTTGAAAACAGTTGCCAGTATGGTTGTTTTCTCAGATAGACATCTGTGCTGTTGACAAAATGTTGGACATTCTTGGTGCTATGAGAGTTCCGAGTGTCAATTGTTGCTACTACGTCCCACAAGACTTTCATCTTCCCCTGCTGCATCAGAACGTTTGCCTCTGAGACAAGTCGCTATATTGTCGGCTCATCTTGTACAAATCCCACCCCTTGCGTGTTGGGGCCACAGAACACATGCTTAGGCAGCAAACAGGCACAGCTCTTGCCAGAGAAACACTGATAAAAATATATGTGCCATTTCTGAAGCCTGCATGGCTGGAAAGCCCTACTGAATACTCATGCATGGGCGTAAATAATTCACCCACGGTGGGACAGATTACAGTGTTCAATTCCGTCACTTATATTGTACACGATTTGAGATGCTACACGAGTCATAAATAATTTGTCAAGGAATTTAATGATCATGGATAAGGGTGTGAGGCCAAAAGTTGGAGTAAAGGACTTCACTGAAGAACTGTTTGAATAGACAGCCATATAAAATAACAGGATAACCACGTAAAAAAAAAAGAGGTGAAAAGCTCAGATTCTGAAGAACAGAACTGATTTTATGGCTAGTTGTTTCATTCAACTCACCAATTCACGATTTACATGTACATCTCTTTAGATCTCTAACTTATCATTTTCCTCAAAATATGGAGGGCCTGATGCTCCGATCCTAGCAGAATCTTTCTCAAAGGCCTTTGAAAAAGATTCTGCTGGGATCTAAACGTCAGGCCCTCCGTATTTTGTGATTTGTATTTTAGGTCAATGTAGTCGGCAAGCAGTTTGCAGCAGTTTTGTATTACATTATCATATCTTTGGAATTATCATTTTCCTGGCAGAGAAAGAAGGCTGGAAATGAAACCACTGCATCTTCATTTTTAAGGCAAAATGTGGGTAATTTCAAACTAAATTTGAAACAGCTCTTTGTTTCGAATTTCAAAGTTAAAGGAAGCCTTAGTGTCATTTTCCCACAGAGAATCGATAATTGGAACAGCACAAGTTCATTTCTATCTTCAAATATACCGGCATGTGTACATTATGTAAGAATTTGGAATTGTTTTCAGTTTTTTGTCTTTGAAATCTAAAATAAAAAAAAATGCTTGTAAGCAACTACAAACCTCTACAAGTTCCATTAAAATAACACATTATCAATCAATATTTTAAAAACAAAGACCAAAAATTCTCCAAGAACTAAAACTCAAAAATTGACTTTGCTAACAGAAAATGTTGCAAGCTTGTACGTGCCTACATATGAGTAAAGGCGTCCTTTCTCAAAGTTTTATTTTATTAAAAAACAGTGTGGCTGTGACAAACATTCTGCTAGACAGGGCAGGTTGACGAAAAATTCCTGTATAGATCCACCTAACGAGGGGCCATTATACATGTAGCCACTGCGGCAATCACTCATATCCCATTAGAAGTGCCGTCTTGAAAAACCATTCACCATCAAAGGCAGGGTTATGAGATATTGAATTTACAGGTTGAAAGACTGTCCAGGACATTCCGTCAAATAAAAAACAACTCAGAGTCCGCTTGGAAAAATAATTCACCGCAGCCTGCTCGTGAGTAGAGAAACAAGTACGCTAAATGTACGCACAGAGGGAAAAGGCCTCCAATCAATTCTGTTATGTATATACATCTAAAAAAGCTACCATTTTTTTCTGCGCTTTTTTTTTAATGAATGGTTTACATCTAATTCTACAAGATGTGTACGTTCTTCTTCGCCAGTGCTCTACTTACAGAGGAAGACCATGTTTCCTTTTCTCACTGGAGGAAACATTGTGTCAACAGTGGCCAGTGAGGTGAATAACCTTGAAAAGGTTTGGATGGGCAGTGACATTAGTGTGTGAATAAAGAAAAAAAAAATTTGCAGTCCCCTGTAGATGTATCCCAGCATGCACGAGGCAAGATGGTGGCCTGTGGTCCTCTATACATGTGAACAAGAGAAGGGCTTATTCCTCCAACTACCACTCTCTATTGTAGAGGAATGCCACCCGTGCAAATACACCTTCACGCACACCTGGCACTGCAAACTCTACAGGTATGTGCTGAACATCTGTGGTTAATTGCGTATCAAGACAAACAAAAAAACAAAAAAAGCTCAGAGTTACGGATTACGTTACCTGCGCTAATCAAGCGGAAACATGTTATGCTCTGAGAGGCCTGACTGAAACAAGAGAGGGAAGGAGGAAGCAAGAGGAAGTTACTTGGCGTCAGGTATGACTAGTCAATAATGCCCTAGCTTGGTAGTAATCGCATCTACACTGACTGTGAGCCAGCCAGCGTAATGCGAATCTCACCTGTAGGATCAATTGTACATGACAACGTAAGCATCATCAAAACATTAAAATTTAAGACATGTCAACACTTTGGCCTGTCCATAAATACACCAAAACACTGTTTCCTTGAAGTACAAAGAGAAGACATACATGTATTTTGACCATATTTGCAAATTACAAGCAATGTGCTGAAAAAAAATCTGGAATATGTCTTTAGTGAGGGAGAAGGTGTTAAATCTGTACCACAAAAAAATAGGTCTTGTTGCATTTCTTAAGCATATCTGCCATGGCAACCTGTTTGCTCAAATTCAAACAATACTGGGAGTTTCAAAAATGGGGTAATTCTATTTGGTCGGTGTCCACAAACTTTAATCTCCAGCCAATGACAGCAGATAGAGTCAATGTTAGTCAAGTAATGTACACACACACTTGCAGCGTCACACTTTGTCAAAATGTTGGTCCTAATTCACTCGCTGTGTTGTATCTCGTTGATTACGCATCACTATCCAAACACATCAGGGCACGAGAAACAAGCCGTGATTTCCCCATGGCCTCTGCTTTCATACAACCCCCTTGTCTAGTTCCCCTCAAAGAGCATGGCAATATGTACTATACTCGCCGTACCATGGATCCGCCGTCCAATTTGTTTCTATTGGACAAATACAACCAGTTCTCCGACAGATTAAACCACGGCAGAGCCGCAAGATTTCACCTTTGCAAAATCAATAAAATTAATTACAATAATTTTGTGTTTGCAAAAAAAGGGGGGGAAGGATTATCTTCCTAAGATAGCTATTTAAAACCTGCCCGGGATGAGCACTTTAGACAACCTGGATGACCCACTGGGTGAAGGACTTGTCAATAAAGCAGGTCATTGTTATGCAAATGAGTGCAATGATCTGTGCCAGCTGCTCTGGAGAAAGAAACTGCCAAAAACGAAGAGAAGATGTCAGACGTACTGGCTTCCGTAAGATTACGCAAAAAGCTGACTCGGCGACAAAAGAAATGAACATTCATATTTCAAAGAGATCTTTCTAAATGAAAAAATCATGACAAATTTCAATGTCAGATAATTCAAATTCATTTCAACTCCTATTTGGAATATTCTAAATCCCACACATGCACCTGCTAACTTGATCTCCATAATCCAATTAAATCTTAAACAAAGAAAAGCAAAGAAAGAAACACTGGTAGCCTCAACCAATCAAACAACTTCAACTTGCCAAATCATCTGAGACCACTTATAATGACTGCATGAGTACATCGCTGGGTGAGAAATTCAGATAAATAGTCATTCTGGGGAGCAATTTCAACGAGAGTCACAAAGGGATAGACTAACATCACCTTCTAAAAGAAAAAAGGAAAGACAAGCGCTGCAGTGCCACGTATGTAACTCTAGCTCCCCAATTGCCTGCCCTCGGTAACAAAAAATCCCACTCCAGGAGTGGTTACTCAAGTCCCCTTGTGAGGAGGCGGGTTTTTAAAACAAAAGAGCATGGGCCCACACTGTCACCCGCCAAACAACGGCGGGGGGGGGGAGGGGAACCAAATCCGACGCTGGGACTCAATCAACAGCCCCGCTGCCCAACGCTTCAGTTTCCTCTGTTGTGCCGGCTGCATGTTGATGCGATCACGACATCCGTGCAGGGCTTCCGTCTTGCCGTAGCCTTGCCCCTCGGCTACGGTAATGAGTGCAGTGGCCAGGAGACTTGACTCCTAGCATGTCGATTCTTTCTCTCTGAGTAGTCTCCGTGTGTGTGTGTGCGCGGAAGGGTGTCTCCAGAGCATTGTTGAATACTGTTGCCATGGTTTCCTCAGACAATTAAAGCCAATATTCACAGGCATGTTGATCAGAAAATGGTTTTAAAGCAATGAAGATTTCACACATCCTGAAAAACATCCCTTTTCATTCAAGATGAAAAATACTAAATTTTCTTTTTTCATGAAATCTTCAAGTTATAGAAATTAATTGCTATCATGGAATATGAAAAATAAACGATGAAGGTAGCAAATATTGCACATTTCAAAGACATTAGCCTTTTCCCCCTTTTTGGAAAGCATGACAACTAAAATAACCGCAAAACAGGTCTTCCATCTGTTCCCGAGTTGGAGTAACAAACAGCATGTTTGTTTGCCATATTCATGTCTGGACATGTCATGAGCCCTCTGTTTTTCTCTCAGACCATAGTTATCATGTGACCTAGGTTGTGAACCAATCCCGTTACCAGTGCCTGGCAAAGCAGGTGTTTAAGGTGATTCCAATTGTCGGAGTCTGCAGGTGCACATCTTTCAATTTGCCTGCACCTCTGGCACTGACAGAGGGATTCATTGGCTTTATCTAAGTTATATTCTCTAGGTGCCAAAATCATACATTTTCATGGAATGTAAAGTCAGATGCTCGGCACAAAATTCCTCATCACCAAAGAGAAATGAACTTCACTTCCAAGTCTGAACACAGAATTCATCTTCTCAAAATGAGGATACATGTACTTACACTGGCCAAAACTCATGAATTTTTATTGAAAATTTGGGGTAAAATCCTCTCAACATTCATTTATCTCCAGGGTCATGTATTCTTGAAATATTTTGCAATGAATCCTACAGATTGCCTTTGAAAAGCTTATACAGTCTAATTAATTACTGTTTCAAAATCTTGCCTCCGAAACACTCATCTTTGTGACCAACCGATGAGGAGATCAAACAAGACTCCATGAATTTTTATCAAACGCTGCGTCTGAACTTGCTCGGTAAACATTCACTCAGAACACTGTAACGCACAATTTACAACACGGAAATAGTCTAACTTTACTGACTTCGTTTACGAATCAATCGCAAATGGGTCTCACACTGTCAGAGCCAGTTCAACAGCTTATGTTTATTCATTCGGCTGATGATCTTTCATCATTTATTCTAAGTTGCCCAATCCATGCTTCACATACATACATGTATACAGTCGCACTCGAATGACTCATTTTAAACCAATTTTTGCCTGTTGTCAGTCACTTTTTTTTCCCCCCCGTTGGTTACCCTTTTCACGGTTTGGTCACTCTTATTTGACACAATTATCACCATTCTCGCGTCAACAGTCTTCTCTATAATTAAGAAAATGCCCACTGATGACAACAATGCAAGAAGTGGTTGACTAGACTGGTCCCACCATCCACCATTCAAGTAACACTGGTCAAACTACTGGTTCAGTTTATAATCGCAGTCATCGCTTGAACCATAGAGCTAAGAACACAACATGCCCAACGTGGTCCCTTTCAGTTCAACAAACAGCGGTAACAGACCCATTAAGTGTACAAATCCCAGCACTTACTTCCGGCGGTATCCATGACTCTTTTTGGGGCAAGAACCGGAATCCATTATGTAAACTGCACTACTGTCAAAGTAACTCCAGCAGCAATTACGCGAGGAAAATCTAATACAATGTTCATTTAATACTCGTAGTTGATGCACACACAATGTTCATTTAATACTGGTTCCGCCCGTACAACTTTCACAGCCTACAGTCTGGCATGTGATTCGCTCCTCGCCAACGGACCTCAATGGCACGGCCAAAGAAGGATCCATTTCAAAGCAAGTACTCACAATAAAATGAGCAACAGAATAAATATGATTAAGAGTGGAAGTTAGGAAAAGGGAAAAAAAAAAGGCACATGAATGAATAGGATTGTAAACTATTCCACGGACTCAATACCACTACAACTTTTCAAACTTAATTTTGGCAAATATGCAGAAGAACTGATACTGTTTTTTGAGAGATGAAAAACATTTTCTCACAAAGGGCTGGCTACATGCATGCATTAAAAAGAGTGTTTAAGTATCTAGCTATGGCACGTGATCCCTTGGGTGGAAAACATCGCCCCTGTTCACACACACCTGTTTTACATACAAAGTGTGGACATTCCTTTGTTCGCCTGTGTTTAAGGAAACTTGAGGAAAATGCTCCTTTTTCTCAAACTAGGATAACTCCTTTGAGTTGGATTTTTGTTGATGATTTCCTGGACTGTTCCTCTTCATATTGCCATGGATATCCTTGACCCCAAAATGACTCTGAAGCTGTTTTTCAGACGTGTGCCAGTCCACACAATGTCATCACACCCTACATTATGTGGACTTCTTTTGTGCAGAGGTCCACACTATGCCACGCCTGCACACACTCACCTGTGTGCAGGAAAATGGACTATACACAAGTATGCAATTTTCAACCCAAAATGCACACTTGTAATTCAACAGTTATTAATTTAACCCAAAAGAGCCGGGTTGTTTTGGCTCGTTGTTTTTTTTAAACTTGGCACGCATGGAAAATATTTATTTATCATCACAACTGTGAAGTTTGAACTCAATCTGACATATGGTTTTGTTGTTACAGTCATTTTGAAGTTCAAGGCTACATGTACATGCATGCCAGCCCCTGTGCACTGAGCACCACAGTGAAAAAAAGTATAAACGTTTGTCCGACCCAGTCTTGGAAAAATGCGCACTGTGCAAGAAAGGCATGTCCAATTTTTGCAAACTCAAGAGTCAAAATGACTGCACAGAGTGACTCTAAAACCCTCTAAAGGCTCAACTCCTGAATAAAATGTACTACTGCGATACTGGTAAAAATGTCCAAGGGAAGCACATGTATGATACGCAAGTCACTTATTATACTGCATGTACATATGCAACTCATGTACATGCAAACATTGAGTGAGGATCACCTTTAACTTTAAGGTTTGTAAATTTACGCCTCATGAGGTGCAAACCTCATACCACTGTGAAGTCAACCTGTACCATGTAATACACTTCACCATATTGTCTTCACAGTGTGTCCAATATCCATGATGAGAAATCCACATCCGTGTAGGAATGGTACGCAGATATCTGCCTTGGCATTGCGCGACTGTCGTTATGTTAATTACAGACAAGCTTATTAAGTCAAAGATCCATTACTTTCCCCGAAAGATAAACCCAACATGAAATATTGACAGGGGCTGTCGTCGTTAATCATCGCGGGGCTACAGTTGTGCTTTTCACCGGAACTGGGTCCTTGATATTGTGCGTGAGTTGTCGGTGGGGGGGGGCTGATTAGATTGGGAGCAGTTGTGGGAGGGAAGGTTAACTTGGTACTCCGAGAGGACTGTGGGTTGTTCCGTAGCCCGCTGGCTGGGTGTCAGGCGGCTCCTGACGACTGGCACAGGGAATGGCTGAGGAGTGCATATCCCACAATGCATCTGCGTTAAAGACATCAACTTATGTGTTGCCGAAACTAAACCGAATGGGACCAAGCCAGTTCAGTTTGTACTCTTGAAAGACGTCAATTAAAAGTAATTGATGAACTAGATGCAGTCTGATCATGACAAGGTAGAGGAGGAGAGAGGGGAATTCCAACAAAAGGATTTGTTCCACAGAGAAGGAACTGTGTACTGGCAGCATTGGCCTCACAAAGTCTAAACTGCTTAAGAGATGCCGTTAAGTTGCTCCTAAAATTACGATGTTACACTTCTTATCTAGCCTATATATAATGCAAATGGTGTTCACTGCTTTAAACCTGAAGACATTCCAGTAAGAAACGACATGATGATGATGACCATAGACCTATTAAAACAAGATTCTTAAGAGAGCTGTCCATTACAAAAACCTCAGGGGCACAGCCTTGAACCTCCCCTCCCGACTCCCCCAGCCTGGCTATGCCATGTGTGCGACATGGCCTCACACTCGACCCAGATGTACGCTTTCGTTTTTCCAGAGCTGCTTTTATCTACTTGCCCTCAGACTCATCTTGACAAGAAAAATTCCCTGGGCAGCAGCTGGTCAGCAGAAGTAACCGCTGGACCCAGGAAAAACATCTGAGAGGTCGGTACTGGACTTGAAAAGGGGAAAAGTACCCGTCCTCTCGGAAAGCTTTACCGATAAAAAAAGGCCCAGTGCATACGTAACTGCAGGGCTTTAACCCCACCGGCTCAACACAGACTATACCAGCTGCATGCTACCAACAACTCCAAAAAAAGGAAGGTATCTTGCTGGAAGGCAGGTTTTTCTTTACAGTATCAACCTGACCTGACCTTACTGCCAACATCGACCCCATTTACTAAGTCTCCCCAACACTGAAAACACAAACAAATGCACAACAAAACAAATTCTGCCGCAAAACACACCATCAGACTACATCCTCTTGATACCACCCCACAAACAGGTGATATACCAATCAACCACTATGATCATGATCGAGATATCAAGAGAAAGATTCCTATCAATGCCTGATACTGGTTTTCCCTTTTATTTATGGGGGGGGGCATTTTTTATTTCCGATTTCTTTCCTTGTGTCCTTGCTGTCAGCCTGCTAACAAAGATGCACCCGCCGCAGAAAGCCTTTCTCTACCTTTGCACTGCCGCAGTTGTCAGTTTGACTTAATAATAAGGACGCAGCACAAAGGCTTTCTGCAGTCTTCCCTCTTGAGGGTTGTTTGCACCCCTCCGGCTACGGACCCCACAACAATGGGCATTACACGTGTGATGAATGGCGATGTAAGACAGAAACACAGGGCCCAAGTAGGGCCTGGGGGACCTTGATGTGTTTTTTTTTTCTGTTTTTTTTTTTCCTCAAGTGCAGACGGGCGGTCATTGCACTTGAGCACCCCAACAGCTCAAATCTTCCCTTTCTTGTTTTCCCCTCTCTCCGACATACCCCTCCGCCAACATTTTGAGAGAGGCTTTGATTTCTCTGCTGACAGCAGCCTCTTTGGATTGGATTAGTCTACAAGTCCTGCTAAATGTCACAAGGATTGTGTCTCCACTGAAATCCCTCCACTGTAATAAAAAAAAAAGAACTTTCAAAAATTGATTTTTTTTCTTTTAGCAAACACCACTTCATCACAAGAGGCGGGGTATTAGGCCTGCTCAATCTGAACAGTGCCACGGTAACGATGATAATGCTCTCTTCTTTTAGTCTTTTGCGGCTCATTTCCGGCAGTTCTGAGGGTGATGTTAGTGAATGCCTGAGCCCATGGAATAAAACGGATAGATTCTGGAGAGTCCAGGCTCGGCAAAACACGATTTAATTTCCACAGAGTGAATTTAAATCAGGGTCTTGAGTACGATACCCTCTCCACCACTTTTTCTCCCTCCTTTTCCCCAAACTGTTTTACATGCTCCTACATGTTAGTTTTAACGTCCTGCAGATCTTTCTCCTTTTATCCATAATTCATGCTCTGGAAATCTTGCTTTTCACCGCCACTTCAATTGTAATCACATACGACTGAACACAATTAAGCGCCTGTATATTAAAGTGGTTGATAACAGGCATCAAGTCAAAGAGACATGTCAGATCGACACATTCACAACTCAGAGGGCAAAAACAAAAAACAAAAAGAAAGAAAACAAATCCCAAGATTCTGTGTCAAAGTTGCAGTGGAGTTCCTCATGTCTCTCACCCCTGCAAAGGACATGGAGGGTCATTCCAGAAATTAGGGGTCCATTTATTTTTGTGTCCCTGTCACATAATTTCTAGGAGTGATGAATGACTGCAAATTACATGTGTACCTGCCAAACAAATAATAACAGTTTGAAATCGATTCC
>NW_019091403.1:344815-456417 GCF_001949145.1 Acanthaster planci | reverse complement strand
CCTAATTTCTGGAATTACCCTGTTCTTTGTCACAGTTCATTTGAAGAGTTTGTGACTTGGCTTGAGACTGGATTGCAGTTGACTGGAAACATCTAACGTCGGTGACCTTATAGTTGCCAGGTCCGTTATTTTGCCACTTACTGTGAAAACCAATCAGACTTTAGAAGAGGTGGCAAAATAAGGACCTGACAACTGCATGATTACCGGCGTTACCATACTGGTATACGCATGCAACAACAGTTCCCCAGCAGAGTTCCCACAGAAATCTCAACACCAAATTCCATGACTTTTCCCGAGACTAAAATATGACAATTTCCATGACATTTAATGTCATTTTGCCGGGAAAAGTTATGTGGTATTATGAACCGGAAGACTGCTTTGATCACTACTAAAGATTGACAAGGATAGCCTGTAGATTTTATCGTTATCCAATCAGTAGTGACCAATAACGCTTGCATGATCTTGATTTCTATGACTTTTTTCCTCCGACAAAAGGATTCCAGCACACCTCATTTTTTCCCCATCTTCCATGGCTTTTACCATGATACCACGAAGTCATGATACATGCTGCCTGTGACTGGTACTTTGCTGACTTCGGCTTTAGCACATAAACCCCCACTGCAAGAATTTATTTTTATAACAATAGGTGAAGTTTTGACGCCACAGTTGTTGTTGTAATTCCTCAAAATATGGAATTTATATTGAAATCCTGTTCACATTCACAAGCCACCCCTTTACATTAATCACAAGGCAAACAGTTTTGAAGGACTTGCACAGTCATTCATGAGAAACTTGATGCGCACCTCATTGATGTTTCCCCCACCCAAGCAAGCTGCTAAACTTTCAAACTTTCCTACCAGTAGTTACTCCATCCCTCCCATTTCTTGTCATGAACTGCACCCGCTCCAAAGTTGGGACCTTCAGTGTGAAAAAAAACCTACTTCTCTCCCCTCAAATTTACCTAAACCCAAATAAACAGGGGGGAGTTAATCCCTTCCCAAATATTTTCCTCCCGAACAAAAACCCTGACAAAAGAGTCCGACATTCAAAGAGAGTGCCCACCAATGAAAAGGGGAAAACCTTGCAGAACTTGTGAACTCAAAAAAACACCGCAATAAATATACCTAAGCCCCCTGAGGCCGATACAGCCGTAAACTTGTATCTGCTACCAAAAAATGTATAATAAAAATCTATCAAACACTCAGAAAACGGAGTAGCAAAATTGCGACCGGAAGAACATCCACCTTACGCAAGTCAATGACCGCCACATAATATGGGCCCCTCTACAGCCCTCGCATGTTGCTCTGGCTGCGCAGGTTGCCATGCCGATAATTGCCACGGCAGCTGCAATGGTTTCATTCCATTTTTATTAAATGTACATTTTGTCGGATAAACTCGGAGATCACTGGTGTATACATATTATTACAATGAAATTTTTTTTTTGGTGGCAGATTTACAGAATTTATTTTTTGGTCTTCAAAACCTCTTCCACACTTACAGACAGCGATATAAAATACTTAAAAGAAGTACTGGCTCTGATATTCTACACTGACATTTTATCTGCAAACTAAATGTCATCTAATATTTCTTCTTACGTATTTTCCGTGTTTCATTACATGCAAGTCAAATTACAATCTCTGGAGATCAGTTTGTCCGTGCGATGAAAATTTCGGAAAAACAAGGAAACTCACGCATGAATAAAAAAATTAACAGACCTGTGGATCTGCAATGTTGATTAAGAACGTTGATTTGATTTGATTTGATTTGGAGTGATTGCAATTTCCGAAGTTGTAATACAGCATGGTACGTGAAGGTCATTATCAAGGTGTCATGTGCGAATACCAATGTCAATTATTCCTTGTGGCTTATCGCACAGCAGCCAGATGACATTGCAACCAAAATGCGCTGCCGCTTTACAATGGCTCCCACCGTTCTTTCCATTGTTAGTCCAAACAAATACAACTTCCGGCCCCTCCGTGCCAGGATTTTAAAGCTCTTACGGATCAAGTTTCAAGATTTGGTGGTTCAAGGGGAAAGAAAGTCCCCCCCCCTTCAACCAGCAGTATCTCCTAACGGGAAGAGTGGTGGGCTGACCTGATGGGCTAGTGGAGGGGGGAGCTGTGCAAAATTTCTGACAGGAAGGAAACCTAATTGAGTGGAAAACATGCAAGAATTACCGGGCTCAATGAGCCAGGAGAATTTTTCTCAAGTAGTCTTCTGACAAAGGAGGAGGCGTGCCGGCTAAATTGAGCGGAACGGGCGGAGGAAGATTTACCGAATAATTATTTTGACAGGAATCTGGTAATTTCTGTTGTGTTCACTGGTGGTGGTCATTCAGGGAGAGGGTAAGGGGAAGGGTAAATGATAATGGACTGACTGCCCAGTCAATTGGTCACCTGGTTCCAACAGAAACCTGTCAAATATGTCAAATTATCACAATTATACGATAACATTCAGTGGAGGCAAATGGGAGAAGACTTTTGAATTGGAAAGTTCATAGGGGATATAAATGTACATGCACGAGTATGTAAGTCACCTGTTTGGTCCAAGCACCAGGTGCGAGTCGGAGAAAAGCCGGCTGCCTGTCATCCTAACAACCTCTAAATGGGTTACTTCAATCGGAATATGTACACAGAGGTGCTATGTTTCATTCTCCACGTACTTGAGAATTTGACCAATCAGATTACAGGAAAGAGGTGCACAGTATAGTAATTGAAGTCTCTGATGCTCTTGGTTTGTTTGTCCTTTTATGCATATGTATGAGGGTAATTCCAGAAATTAGGGGTCCGTTTATTTTCGTGTCCCTGTCACATCTGACCTACGATTTTGTAAGTTCAGAACACATTTTCTAATATCCAGGAGTGATGAATCAATGCAAATTACCTGCCAAACAAATAGTAATAGTTTGAAATCAATTCCAGTGATATTTCCACATCAAAATATAAAAGGTCAGATGTAACAGGGGCACCAAAATGTCAAACTTTTGGACCCCTAATTTCTGGAATTACCCATGACATAAGGACGCCAATTCCTGAAGCTACTATTGGAAGAAAATACTGCTGAAGAAATGTTAACTTCAAGGCCCCCCTATAAAAAAATCAGCTGAATACCAGTCACACAGGCAATAGGAGACACCTTGGCTGGTAACCGGCTTTGCAGAGCTAGTAGGCCTATTACCGGTACCTGCGCTCAGCAATTCTATCAATTTGTCCTAAGATTTCTAAGATGAGCAATTTATTTGACAATAGCCATATGTACTGATGACGTATCACTGTGCTTACCGCAGGGCATGATGGGATACAGAAAGGGGGCTCATTGGTACATGTACGCATTGCCATACTCTGCAATCATAAGCATAAATACATGAGTATGGTTACCTCCATTTCCAAAATGCAATATTTAAAAAAAAAAAACAGTTAAAATCTTCTGGGGAGTCATTTTTCACGACTAAAAACAGTGAGATTTCCTGTTACCTTCTTGTGACCAAATGGTACATATATCTTTGCCATATCCCTTACTTGTTGCATACCACAGCCATGTGCACTGTGCCATTGATCCTATTCTATCCCATCATGCACTGCGGTGAACACTACGGTACAAGTACATAGTGCTACATACCAGTAGTAGATTTGGAGTGAGTCAAGCTTAGTGATGAACTCCCTGACAATCACTTGTGGTGACTTCTGTTCGAATCTCACCCTAGTACGATATCAGAGAGCTACACTACTTTAACCACAGGGGACCGGCGTTTTCGAGCACATAGGCTTTATACGCATACACGACGCCGGGGAACCCTAAACTGGACAAAAGAGCTAGGCCTTGACACAAGAGACCATGCTTGGCACCAAAGACCGAGCTGCAGGGGATTGCCAACATTTTTTCAGTTGTCAATAGCGGAGGAAATCTGTCCTCGCTTTGAAAGATTATACATGTACCACTGTTTGTGGCATTCAGCGCAAGCAGATTACCACCGGGGACAACAGCTCTCCAGCGCTCCAGCGATGAGCGATACAGTACTGCTGCATGCTAATCTGGCCTGTATTGAAAAGATGCCAGCAGTGCACTGTGCCAGTTTCCGGAACAAAAGAGACTTACATAACACCACACAATCTGAGCTCTTTTTACAAAGCTGCAGACCTGGCTGAAATACTCAGTCATCAATAGATTTTGTCTGTCAGACTAGAGTGGCCATCAGACAGTCGTTCGTAGGGGTGTAAACGTCCATTAAATGAAATGATAAATTTTTGAAGAATTTTGAAAACTGAAAATCTTGAAAATCGCCCATACGTGTGCACTGCATTTTTCAAAGCACCCGGCAGCAAGTGGTAAGAGCTACACTACTTTAACACTGAGTGTGCAAGCTCAGACAATGTTGTGGGATATTTTCCTCTGGCACAAATCAGATCATGAGCCTAAATGTCAGATGAAGTATAAAAATCCTTATGAGCGGTATCAGGATGATACCCAACTCCCCAAGGGTAGACTTTGCTCAATCATGGATGACAAGCACCTGACTTTTTTTTGGCACATGTACATCCATGGGCACGGATGCTTCATAAAGACCTCTTGAATTTTTCAAGGAGAATTTCTGCAAACGCTCGTAAACATGATGGAAGTGATTAATTATGGATACCACACGAGACGTTTGAAGATCCCATAGATCAGAACGAATGGCCCAAAAATCCTGCAGGCAGCTACTGGGAATACTTCATAATCCCAGGAAAAAAGTGTTAGCCACATGCTTCAGAAATATTGACATATCTTTGTCTAACATACTTTCCTGAGGATACAAGTAAGAAAGATAAAAATAAGGGCTCAGATTTTTTTAAAAAGAAAGCCAGAAAGAGTTAAGCAACTGAGGTTTGAGGTATATCTCCTCCAGCTTTTCAGGAACTGTGACCTTTCTTTTATTTTGCCGCTTTTATCCAAGTCAGTACCAGGAATGTGCTACAAAACCACAAAGTTCTCAAATAAAGTTTTCGGAAGATATGCATTTTACCTGTCGGTAGATAATGCAAACAAAGGAGACTACAATATTTGTGTTTGTCTATGGCCTTCTTGGTCAGAGAAAAGCTACCAACAGCATGAATTTGGTAGCAAGGCAACAGTCTTAATTGCCCACAAATTTCATCTTGAAGTTTCTACAGGGGCTTCACCACATACGCACTGTTTGGATTTTTAGCATTCGAGCTTAAAGATAAAACAGGTAACATTTTATTTTCAGGAATTTGAAAGCGTGTTCAACTGAAGTTCTTTTATTACATGTGCACGCACATGTGCGTGTAGAGTAAATGTGGCGACATGGTTTGGAATTTTCACAAAGAAAGTACAGCTTTCAAAAGTGCCATGTCGGACAAAAATGTTGGCATTTGACAAGGGTCCTGCCTCAAGTTTTTGGTCAACATGTGGGCTTGTTTGCTGGCCACTGCTTGCGTACTTGCCAGTCGGCCCGTACGCACTTATCCCCAGCTGCAATCAACCGTTGTGACTGTGGGCAGAGTACACATGCTCCTACCAAAGCCGATGGTCTCGCGGCTGAAGCCACTTGCCATAGATAACATGTTAGTCTTAGCCAAAGCCCTTCGTTTTGACCTCTTTTAGTTCTGTGCCAGTGTCTGCACACGTGTGTTCCAATTTGGAACGACTGGATGGCTCTGACATCTAGGTGTACTTTCGGCAGCGCCATCATGTGTAAACCAAAGCCTGCGGGCAAACGTCCGGACAAGGAGGCCAGGGGGAACGAGGGGGTAAATTTCTGACACATGCTGTCAGTCAGAGGTTGGTGTGACAGAGTGGGGGGGTGGGGGGCGTGGGAGGCAATGTGTGCATTCTCCTGTGGCACTGGAAGGAAAGGGAGCAGCGATGAAGGCGTCAACAATTGGAATGAATCGCTTCTGCGGCACATCACTGCGCACTGCCTTCCATGACAAGACTGGTGGGGGAGGGGGTGATGACATAACAAGAGGAGGGAGGGAGTGTTGGGGGGGGGAGATAGTCACAGCTTACTGGGCAAGGTTTGGGATTTGTTTGCATGAGCATTCATGAGTGCCACTTCTGATGCAGAAATTTCAATGGATCACTCTCCCAATGTTTGACTGTTCTACAATGGCAAAACTGCTCAATGGGGGATGTCAAGGGTTTATATAATTACACCCAGGAAATGCATCTTCTGTAAGGATGATCTAACCAACAGATCTATAACCATCAGAAAGAGAAACTATGCATTCTTTGCTTTTTAAATTCTGAGATATGCCATGGTAAATCCTATTCCCGAATCTCAAACAAAAGCAGTCTTGATGAATGACAGCAGTTGGAAACACAAGCAGAAGTCACGGCTAAAAGTGTGCCCCTCGTTTCTATCCCGACAATTTTGCTCCCCCCCAAAAAAAGAAAGACTTTGTTACTGAATTCCAAGATCTCTCAGAATTCTGGACATTTTCATGAACATGCAGATAAAATCTGCCACTCATTTGATTAATTTTCAAACATTTGGTAAAAACTGAAGAAGCCTGTAATGCTCTTGAGGCAGTTTTTTCTGTTCACAATTTTGCAGTATACAGAACATGGTCATGTACTTGCACTTAATGTATCACTCCTAGTTACGGCATGGCCATCT
Organism: Acanthaster planci; assembly: GCF_001949145.1. The sequence goes on along the minus strand of NW_019091403.1, from coordinate 449,801 downwards.
CAACATGTCGTCGTTATGCAGTGGACACACGTACTGCCTCCGGGCATATTAGCATGCCATCCTGAAAAACATGTTCACACGTATGAACCCAACACACGCACTGCCAGACTGGACAGCATGGCCACACACTGCCACGGCTACATTCTCGCCGCGCAAATCAATCACGGCCGTTAAACGAGCCAGGGTCAATGGCCGAGAGGAACGGGGAGGAGAGGAGAACCCAATGAATATTCAACGGCCAAGTCTAACAGCCATCATGCATAATTCATGCCAGCTAAGACTGATTCGAGGCCAGCGTGTGTTCTTCTTAGATGTGAGCATCGTGTACATTAGTGTTAATTTCGAGTGGTTACTGAGGCTTACCGAGTACCGATCCCATTACAAAATCAACTGTCACAATGCCCGAGCTTTAATACTTCAAATCACCTGACATAATCATCCTCTTTAAAATATGCTTTGTCTCTTTAGTCTATTTCACAAGGGGGGGGGAAGAGTAACCAATACTATACTGGTCATATTTTATGTAACTGTAATTCAATAGGGTCATCTCCAATATGTTTACTCTACCATTAAAACTGTGCAGTACCAAGGAAAAAACAAAAGACTTCTTAAAGAATGGGAAGTTTTTTTTCACATAAGGAGCTGTAGCACTTGAATAAATTGTCACAAAACAAAATTACAATGTACGTGTACATGAATATACAATAAAGGCAAAAAAAGTCACTATCAAATTTCTCAAAGATCTCTGTATATTTTTCTGTCCTAGGCATCAGGAATTTCAACGATAATGCCTTTTATTCTGTGTCATTACAAAACAAGACCTGATTAAATTATTGGTTAACTCATAATAAACCCTTCCGTTTCTTCAATGCCCCAGGTGCATCTGCAACAGCGGGCGACGCTCCTACCCTGAAAAATGTCACCACCTCCGAAACACAAAAAATTGTCCAATGTTAACGAGACTTTGGCATTTGACACAGCAGGATAATTAGTAGATGACACTGATGCCTATCTGCTGATTGTGAATCTTGACATTTTAAACAAGCCTTCCGTTAGCGGCGCACCATGTGAGCAAGCGAGAGAAAGAAACAGAAAGAGTTACCTAGGCACCGTACAACACTGCTGCCACAAACCAACCGACTCCCCCCTCACCCTTTCCCTCGCCGTGTCTGTCATCGCCCATCTCAAAGGGGATTTGGATGGTGGGATAAACCACGCTTGAACGACCGACTGATCAACGCCAACGACCCATACATGTCAAGAGTTAGTTAGGCTCGCCCGCGCGAAGAGGGTGACGATTGGAACGCGATGCCTCAAACTCGCCTGGCTTCTGGCCGAAGCTGACTGTTTATTACACACCCCGCCGCAGCCGACTGCTGCATCCTTGCCTTGCCGCTGCTTCCAAATCAAGATAGGATGTGAAATCACAGGTCGCTGCTCTCAGCGGCTGTTGCTTTCCCCCCTTTCTCAATTTATTTTTTTTTTCTTTCACATGGCTTTTTTTTTTCTTCTTCTTCTTCGTTTCCCCCTGCCAGACAATTGGACGACAGCCAAGCACCAGGGGTGATAAATTCGGCTTCAACTCACTGACAATTTGGCAATGGAGTGATTTCTTTCTTCCTTTGACGCTGCTTCTGGAGCTGGGAAGGAAATTTAGAATTGATGCAAGAGTGCAGCTAACATAAAACTTCAAAAATAGGGGAGTTTGACCTTGGAAAACCCACCCAGTAATTGAAAAAAAAAAGTACATACACATTTATACTTCCACTAATCAAGTGACATTTAAAAATGGATAATTCCGTCAGTGGTAATCCACTCATGGAATCTGCAGTGAAGAAGAGCACTGATCAGTTTTAACTGGTCACCAGCCAAAGAGTAGTGTAGTGATCAGCGTTGCTACAGACTGGTACTCCACTATACCTATAACATTTTGTAGTCAGGTACAAAACAATGTCTGAGTTCTGAAAATAGCCAAGAAAGGGAAAATGTTATATAAAATGTAATGACCCGTAGTGGAGTTGATTATCTTTGTTGATTATCTTGTGCAGTGTTAAAAATGAAACAAAATTTGCATTGTAAATACAGTACGCATGTAACACACTGATCCAAGTTTGGCAAAATACATCCAAAACACTCTCCTTTTAAATCTCTGATGCATCACAGTGGAAAAAAATCTTACACTGATTGGGTAAAGTACGGTAGAAAAAAAAAGCTTATATTCTGATGAAAAACAAACTGTAATCGTTGCAAAGTGATGATAGAAGGAAAGAAAAAAAACCTGCCCAAATGCAATTTAAAAAGCATTCGACAAGTCTCCGCGGGAGTTTGAAACTTCCTCCATTTCCAATGAATAACTCACATCAACAGCCTTCAGCAACTTCAATTATTTACACTGGCAGATATCACTGCCAAGACTTCTACAAGTAATAAAAAAGCAATGAAGACGGAGGGGAAAAAAAGAACAGAAAGAGAGAGAAAGAGTGAGACGAGGAGGGAGATAGAATAAGAGCAAAAGGTATGGTTTTCTATTCAAACTCCCTCGAAACATACCCAATCGAATAATCACCAGCCCCCTGAATATTCAGGGATAGTCAGGGGTAAAAAAAAACTAAGCTCACCGATGGTTTGATTTCCCAGGGGGTTGTCGGGCAAGTCGTGGGGACGGGGAGCAATGAAACCCCCAGATCAATGGGGAAATTAACAGTGACGCTAAATGCCGGCAGATACATTTCCCAACCCCCCCCCATCATTACCATCATGAATTAACTCTTTTTTCATCAAGGACAAAACAGCCATCCAAAACAAAAGCCAGAAGAGGAAAAAAAAAACTAATCCCTATTTTCCAACTTGCCAACTTCCTGCATCGCTGGCAATAACAAGTGACTGAAAAATGGAAAATTGTACAGTGATATATGTTCGAGCTTTGCATCTCCTGTTACAGTCGGATTTGGCCAAGAGCCATCCTGGAATGAACAGCCGACTGGGAATACACGTCCATCTTGTCTCTGCTTCTTAAACGAAGCCCACAACTCCAGCATCTCTTCCTTGTACATGGGCTACTTTCTCTTGGGATTGCCATATTTTTCCAACTCAAAGAAACAATTTCGTAGGTCTCTCCACGTAAACAAGGGTGACACATTTGTTTCGTCCTCCTTACTTTACCAAAAATAAAAACATGCGGGGACAATATGCTGTCCACAATCTCCATAAATAGTCTCCACAGAAACGCCAGACAATGTCTATTACTTTCCTTGCTTCTCTTTTCAATGGCTTAGGAGAATAACTGCATAAAGCGTAAGCTTGAATCTTTCAACAGGACTGCAAAATATTTTCTTGCAGCAGAACGACTGACTTAACTGAAGGTATTGACGTCAAATGTGTAGGCAGTGGGCTGCAAACAACATTTACTTCAACTGCAAGCAGTTGTAGCAAAGTAGATGTGAGATGGAGTTTCTCGCAAACGTTTTGTTCCCCTCATCAAAGCTCAGAGGATATCAACCTCAGAGCATTAAAGTACAGTATCATTTCATTTTTAACATTCTTGCTGAAGTTCCACGCCTCACTGGGGTTTGAAAAGTTGACGCAGGTGATTTAATATCAAAACACGCCAATGTACCTGAACATGTTTAGGGCACAAAATTTGACAAGATTCTATGAGATTTCCACTAAACCTTTGGACCAGGAAATGGATGAATCTGCCTGACAAGGTTTAAGCTTTCCAATGACCATTCATTAGCAAAATACTCAGCCAAAACTCAAATGCAATTCTGTTCATTACTCTACTGGAGGATAATTGAGTACAGATGATACCAGTGAGAGCTTAACGAGTGGCATACTGTAAAAATACAGTGACTTGTTGGAAGTGTACATGTACGTGTATTGGGCAACATCACATGGGTATGGCTACGGTAAGAGAAGCGGGGGGGGGGGAGCAGACAGCAGCCAGAGACAGGAAAAGCACAAGTGACAGGGTCAGCTTGGAACATCTAGGCGTCGGGGCCTTGTCAAAGCTTGTGTCAAGCGCCCAGTGTGTGTGGCGCCATGATCGTCTGACGAAATGTGAATTTCTAATCGGGGCTGAGAGAGACCCGACTGGGCTGATGAGGGGAAACTCCGACAACCGGGCAATGGGAAAAGCTTTTATGAGCGATGTGGAAACCGTTTGACATTTCGCGAAGGAGTTCTCACATTTGAGGCTTTTTGTCCAAAGTGTAAAAAAAAGAGTAATAGGATGACTGCAAAAAAAACCAATTAACTCAACGAGCTGGAAACCTCTTTCACATCATGCAAAACCTTTCCATCCATCTTTAGTGGCGTAACTCATCTCTTTCTCCCAAACTTGGCCTTTCAATATGAAACGACTACTGAAGTTGTGCGAATCTTCATGCCACTGGACACTAGCCATTGAGATACAAAATAATTGCAAACAGATTCATTCTGCACGAGCGTCCACGCCCACTCGAGAAAAAGCCTCGTTAAAACCAACACAATCATTTTATTTGCTCAAACACTTGTAATAATCCTGTTGAGAACCGGCACTAACAACGCTGACCAATCCAGTGGCACTACAATGTCAACATGCACACCTACACACAAAAAAACTAACCACCTTCACTTACGCGGCTTTTTTTTTTACAGTCTCATCAATAGCAGGAGAGGTCAATTCGACAAACTCTGGCACCGTTTAAAATCAGATGGGGAAGACCACGATGCCATTTCACAGATTGACTCCATTGATTGACTCTATCCAAACAGCCGATGCAATACAGCTTAAAAGCCTAGCACCAAGTATAGATTTTTTGCGGGGGGGGGTTGGTGCACGGACCAGTGTAGACGCAGAAGGTTCATAATGCAAGAAATTGTTTGAGCAAGCACAGAGGCAGAGCATGAAGCATCCTGTCACCAGCTAACGGAAAGTTTAATCAGTTTGAATTTCATTCCCTGCCCCTTTCTCTTTCTCTCTTTCTCGGTGTGAAGGGACAGGCGAAGAGGGAGAAGGGGCAACGACCTTGTCAGCGGAAAGTTTTAAAGTTCGAGGCCCCAAGGAAGGGTTTACAGTCGAGGCAAATGACTGGGCGTGAACTTCCCAAATGAAACATGAAAAAATATTTGTTTCTCTGTTCCTTTGGAAAAAATCTTGCAAACGACCGGTGCGATCGGCAAGTATAAATATGGAAATGTGAGACACTAGGAGAGTATCATAGGAAGTTTGTTTGGGGGCAAAAAGTACAAAATAGGATGAGGCATTACTATTATCGTTATTTATTCGGTCACTGCACATACAGAAAACAATACAGAGAACATCACAATATGATAACAATCAACAAAAGGATAAATAAACAGGGAAAGAGTGGGGATACAGGGGGGCAGGGCGGGCAGTGGGTCGGAAAGAGGTGTAGGGAGAGAAAGTGGGGGAAGGGGATTTGGGTTAGGGGTGAAAGGGGAGTTAAGGGATGTAAGGGAGGTCATGAGATGGAAAGAAAGGGAAAGGGGAAGTACAATGTAGTACACAAACCAAGTACAGTCCAACCAAGGGTGGCCAGGATGAACAAAAGTGACGGCACTGGGACTTGAAAATCTGTTCATCCAGCCCTAGATTTGACGATTGACAAATAAATAATTTGGAATTAAGTGATAAAAATATGCTTACAAAATAAAAACTAAATTGCAAATCAAAATTAAGTGATAATGAGTATAAAAGAATTTTGTTTCTAAATGTGCGGGTAATATAAATGGAGCTTGTACATAAGACTCATCTACATGTACAAATGCACGTACAGTGTAAAGTGTGCATGGGGCTATTTTTATTTGAACTACGTGCATGCATGTTGTCAAAGAATTGCTCTGAACAAATAGATTCTAAAGCGGGAAAGTTTTTCGGGACTTAGTGGAGGTACATGTTCATGTACAAGTGTGATACAAAGTGATTTGGCTTGTTGTTGGAAAAGAACTAACGTAAACACCATGGGGGAAACGCAGTTAATGTAAGATCAACACAGAAAATGGGTCATTTTGTACCATTCATGTTTATCAAGGACCCCTGGGTGGGGGCAGGGGAAGAGAGTGGAATCTTACCTTGTCCTCAAATTCGCACTCTTAACGCATTTCTCTAGAGTTTTGGCTTCCATCACTGACTAAAGCCTTTCCTGTGAACCCTACACCGTCGGCAAAGTGCATAGATTGTGTACAAAAGGGTGCTCCATTACGGAGAGAGCCTGTTCGTGCCAAAAAACAAACGCCGTGCGCTTTTCACCAGATCATCAGTGTAACACGGGCTTTGCCAGGGAAAATTGCTATCACCGGAAATGTCCACAAAGTTAATTGCATTTTCCGCGCAGAACATTTACCAGTGGGGGAGGTGCTGTTCGCACTCCACCACCACTCCATCTCCGAAACGACGGGTACTGTTACGTGTTTATCAAACTTGTGTGACTATTACCATCCATTTAATACACTTGGGAAAGTTATGTTCAGGTGCTTTCATCTTCATCTGCCCCAGACCGGTGATCTATTTTAAGCAGGGAGCAATTTACGGGAAAGGGCTTTTAAAATGCGCATACATAGGTGCGCTGTTTTTACCAACGGTTGAGTTTAAAGGTCTACACAGAGTACTTGCCAAATACGAACCTTTCTGTTATCAAAACTACGGCAGAGACGAGGCACAATCCAGACTGTCTATATCAACTACTCATGTCGTCATGGCGAGACAGTTACTCAAGTGCTGAAATATCACCAAAAGTGCAGAAATTTTGTTTTTCATCTCCTCTTTTTTAGGGAGAGAGTTTCAACACGTTCTTAATTTGGGAATCTGATATCATAATAAACTTTGTGAGTTGTAGGAAGTCCAGGAAAGTGGAAAGATGATGGGCCGTTAGCACAACAAGCCTTGGCTATTTGTGGTGTGCCTACCGGTGGGGGATAGTTTGGGAAACTGGTGAGGATGAAATCTAGGAAAGACTGCATAGCCCTTTGCAACATTTGGTGTAACTGCGGACAAATATGGCCCTGAACGATTTGCGAATTGTTTGAATCAAAAAGTGCTTTTCATCTTGCTGCCCAAAACAAAACAATCCCACGGCATCCAGCCAATGAAGTGATTCTGTCTTTGTTGTCTGAGAAAAGAAGCCTCTGCTTCCATTTTTTTTTGGTCAGAACAGCAGGTGACCGTCAACAGAGCTGCACGTACAGGACAGAAAGACAAGACTTTCAGGGAGTGTCTCAACAGTCAGCAACATGTGTTCTGTTGGACCATTCCAGCTACATCAGAATGGCTGAAATGATCGGATTAGTGTTAAAACCGTTCCGAGGCAACATCCGATGAGAATGCCAGTGTTTCCAGTGGAATAGCCACCCGTTCCGGAATGAGAACAAGGCACTTCAAACACAACATCCTGAATGTTCCAAATCTGCCTTGAGCAGAAGCACCCCCTCACATGTTGAAAAGAGCCATGCTTGTAGCGAGAATTATGCAACCACAATTCATGTATTTCGTAGTTATTCATGAACCAGCAAAGTGTAGTTCCCACCTTCTCTTGGTCCTGCTCATGGTGGATGATGGGACATGTTCCAAACTGATACTGTTTTTTTTGGGGGGGGGAGGGTTATCAACTCAATAAACAGCTTAACGTGGCCAGCATTGAATCTCTTCATGCAAACCTGTTTGATAATCCTACTATTAAGGATCATTCTTTCAGTAAAATAAGTGTCATAGCTTCGTCAACAACAGAAAAAAAAGCAAACGAGATGATTGCCGCCGCTCCGACAAAAAAAATCATGGTACAAAAAAGACAGTACACAGAGCACCCAGTCACCAGCACACGCAATTGAATTGAGGCGCAGGCATTGAGCACACTTAGGGCTAATTTGGCCAATTAGGACGCTGTGTGTTCGCGGTGGGGATACCGGATTAATCGCAAGTCGGCCTAGGGCGGTATGCTTTTTTTGCAACAGTCTTTTTTTCCACTGGCATAGAAGGGCAAAAGGCCAAGACTTGACTAGGTCAGTGTCTAAAAACTTGGTGTGTGTGTTGACCCTTTGCCAGGCAGTGCAAACGGAACAGCTAACAATCAGTATAACGAGGGATGAATGGTGCTGTCTATATCGGAAAATTTGATTTTGATTTCATTTGATTCTCCTCTGATTGCTTATTCTTACATTTGATTGTAAAAAATGTCTTTAGACTTGCATTTCAAAGAGTGGATGTTGTTCTAAATATTCAATCCACATGATGATTTTTTAAACAATTTGGCTTTTTATTTGGTTTGTTCTAAATATGCTTGTTTTTTCAGGACTTTTGTTTGGCTCTATTTAGAGTTTGTGGCTTGACTGCACAGGCTTAGCACACATTCACATGAAAGGCCTGAACTGAAGTTCTGAAGCTGCATGTGCGATAATACTGTCATTAATTTGTAGTTCAGTTTCAATGTTTTTTTGTACAATAGTATTTTCCCACACTGATTTGTTTTACGACATGTGTACCCTCGATCTATTAGGGGGAAAAGATTTGGAAGGCAATGGCGCTTGCTAAAACCACACTGGTACAACAATTCTTTTATATTACTGTGCAGACATAACCAAGAAAGCATTCTGAAAACACTTTGTTTCATATGAACCCAAGCTTTGATTTCTTGTGTTCTGGTTCTCAAAGTCGTTTCAGGGTATGTCAAGAGTGTAAGATTTAAAACACCCGGGACTGTGCTTGTTTGAGCACACTGTTTTCTCTCGAAAAAGAAACTGTAGGGGCAAAGGAAATCAAATACTTTCCAGCAGGACCAGGGACTTAAACTCTAGTACATGGTACTCTAAACTCGGTCTCAGATTCGAGAGGGACGACGAATTAAATGTCAGTCGATCTTATAACCACCATATTTTACCAAGCCCTCGGGAATTTCCTAAACAATAATTTCAGTACAGTGCTTCAAAACTGTAAAGGAAAGACAAAAGTACCGGCAGCAAGCGCTTCATGTGACTGGAGTGTAATTTCGATTTTTCTTTCCTTTTCATGAGAGCATTGTACATATATACGAGCAGGAAAGGTTTTGGTTTCAATGTGAAACACGACACCTGTGCTTAATGACATTTCATTTTCCATGAACTTTGACGTGATCATTTTCCCCACGCAGGTACATGTAAAACTAAATGCACGTACGTCGAAATGTGTGTGACATTCATCTAAAACCTGACTCCAAAATACAGTGGGCTTTGATCAAGCTGCAAGCGTGGGTTCTCCTTTGTATTTAGTTGAAGAAGAAAAAAATTGTGTTCCTCTCAAAAGTTTCACTTTAATTTTATACTCTAGGCATATCAGTGTGGAAAACTTTTATGGGTAGTATACACTCCTTCACATGCGCTTCTTCTTGGCACAGAAAACTGGTCCATTTCTTAGAACATATAGTAGAACGAGGGTGTGTAAAAATTTACGGTGTGGTTTGGATATTGTAATTATGCTTTCCCAACTTCCGAGCTGTTGAAAGCGACACATGCACACACCACACAAAACGACACATATGAGCACGACATGGGCCGGCATTTTCCATGCTTCAAAGAGCAGAACTATGTTAACAAGCTTGTCTTTGAGTCAACTTGATTAACCAAGCATACCACACATAATTTTACTCATCAGAAGAGCAACGGCACACTTTCGGAATGAAAGACAGACAGGGTATCACAATGGTCGAGTTCGGGCAGCCTGTTTTTGAAAAAGGTTTTGTTCTCGCACTTGAACAGTGGGAACACGACTCAAGAACACTGTTCTCGGAACAGGATCACACACCACCTCCTCGTCAGGGTTTTACAAGAACACACAGAAAAACTTGCAAGATTTTGATTTTTGAACAGCTGCAAACAGTGATGGCTTACAAAGCCAGAGACAATAGGAAATTTGCAAAAGTAACATTAAGTATTCTTTATAACACAGAAATGAATGTTCCTGTTTGAACAGAAAAGAATTCAGCCCAGTTATCCAAACAGTAACTCTCGAATAACGTACATGGATGTTGCATGTTCCTTGTCACTAACTACCAGCAAAAACCGGTTGTACGTTCCCGGTGTTTGAGCGGCAGACCAAAAACAAATCAAACTGTTCATGAACATACGAGAACAAGCCCCCCAAACTCAGCCTATACGTATGGAGGACCTTACCACAGCATTGTTGCTGTGAACTGACCAATCACTCACAGGGATTCAAGTGTGATGACTTCAGTAAGGTGCTGGCTCGCCTTTAAATGGGACACCAACTCGTACATGTACCTCAATCTTTCTATACTGCAATTTAAAGCAGTCGTCTCAATTCCCCCTTTTTTCTAAAAAAACAACTACATGTACTTCTTTACATACATGTAGACGTAGAGCTTGATCAAGTACATGTATATAAAGGTGAAGTGTATTGAAGAATTAAAGAGGGTTGCTAGCAGAAATCCTGGGGATTTTAGGGGAAATTACTGTACCAAAATGAGCTGTTTCAAGGACAGGAATAACGTTTACATGTACCTGTACGCCTAGGCTCAGCATAATTTTTTGCACAAGTGCAAGACCTCTCTTATTTTTTTTCTTCTCCCTACCTGCGTCTCTGGCAGCAAGTCTACAAGTTCTCCAGCATAAAAGGGCTTATCCTCGCGGCAGATGGGCCCCACCAGGGTAATGGAGACCCTTCTCTGGCTGGAGAGCTGGGTCGTCGGGCGTCGCCTCAAACTGGCAAACCTGGTCTTGAAATCTTTGGAGGTCATTGTGACGATGATGACTACAAGACCCTGACGATAGGCTATTACCGGTCAGTTGTGGGCGGATTGCACTTGTAAAGAGTTTTCGGAAATGAGGAGTAAGTCAAACAAGTGCAGTTTTTCAAGTTAACTCCACTCCTCTGATAACGCCAAGTTAACATATGTTTCTAGCAAAAGTTTTAATCAAGAAGTCCACTTCCAGCAACCAGTCCACTTGTCTTTCAAAGAGTACTGAACGTTCTTTGGTACAAATCACTACAAGAAGACAACACTAGCAGAAAACTTCACAGGTGGAGTCCAGAAGTACTCTGCAGGAAAAATTGCAACACCACTGACCACTCGTAACTTGCCAGAAGTTACTGCAGACTCGCAGGTGGTATACAAATACCATAATGCACTGGTTAACACTCTTGCAAGTTTGCTCTAAAAGCCACAAAAATGACATTCAACAACAATGACAAAGAACCGTCAAACACAATTCCCAAAACATGTCACGTTCACACACTACCACAACTAACTGCAGAGGAAGCCAACTATGCCATAACTTTGATGAGCATTTAACTGTTTTTTTGCTGAGTCTTGGATCCGACACCTGTGGCTTGGAAAAGCAGAAGTGATCATGTGACATACACGCAGAGTTCCTGAGCAACCATTGGTCGGTGGCAGTTCCCTACAACACGGTTCCCAAACTTCCTGTTTCTGTCAGGTCAGTGGATTTTTTGCTTTGGTTTGAAATACGAGTCAAAACCAGGAACAATCATTCAGCACGACATGCTCAGGTTTTGTTGAGTAAACCCCTCATTTGATATTTGTTTTGTTTCATATTATTCATATCCAACCACAGATGTGAAATTCCCTTTTTTTCTTCTGTTGTGCAATGTTGGGTATTCTCTGCAAAGCAGGAAAGGTTTCACAGAAAGACTTGAATGGGTAATTTGATCAATACACCAACAGATTTTATGCCACACGTGCAGGCCTACCTCGAGAAATTCATCCTGAAAATACAGTAGGTTGCATTTCCTACTGGTAGTCTGCAGTGTAACTTTCTTGCAGACTCCCTACAACCTGCAAATGCTGACAAGAAATGGGAACCAGTTGCCAGTGATACGCACTGCATCCCATTCTGACTGGTAACCAGTTTTTACTAATCAAATTCATGCAATCAGCAGCTCAATAAAAAAAAAATGGCACCAAGTTCAGAGTGAAAACAAGTTCCCGCTTTCGACTTGAAGATTTCAAACTGTAAACACAGACCAACTCCAGCAGCTTCCATTACTGACTCGTCTTCCCTTCTGATCAAATTTCAGAGATTAACTTGGTCAATGGCAAATTTCTGTTGTTTTCTTACTGATGTAATCAATACAGGCACTCCAGATACATCCACTTACAAGGGAAGAAAAAAAGCTGTGTCTTAAAAAGACACGACCCATGTGCGCGTTTTGCCATACGTATCGGTACACGGTCATGCAACTGTGTCATCTATGGATCTGTGCAAACAGCCAGCGGGCAAGCATTTTATCAGCAGACACCATCGAGCAGCAACAACACCCAAGACGGCACTGAAAGCGATCTGCCAAACATCCCAGGTGCTGCCAGAGTTGTGCCATGCGTGTTCCAAGGGCTCATTGATCACAGACACTAATTGATTGACAGAAATCGACAAAAAAATTCATCAATGTACATGTATACACATGCAAATGAGAAATTGCAAGTGGGATGTGGACTTCAGTCCGCATTTCAGATGTTTCAAACTTTACAAGACTTCTCTCTAGTAGTTTTTCTTGAGGCGAAGAAATATCCCTGAAAAGTTATAATTGCCAGCAATTTTCATCTCGATCAAGGTAAGAAATTTCCAGACCAGGAGTGGCAGTATTCTCAGTCGGGGGAATTTGATGCTGGATCAGATGCTGATCCGCAAAGCAGGGGAAAAAAATCAGACTGTTATCCGGGCAAGCTTGCAAGTCCCCTAGTGGCAGAAAAGTCTGAACGATATTCCATTTGTATGATAATGTGGCGAGTCCAGGATTTCACTTGATATACAAGATGCTCTTCCGTCTTGTCTAGTACATACAAGTACTAGATATGCACTTTTCCGAAATCCTCTTCCATGCCACTTTGAGGCTAATTTTTTTTTTTCATTTTAATATTGATAGAAGAGATGTGTCCTCAAGGACTGGTGGATCTACAGAATTGGCAGTTCAACGTGGGCATTATTTTCAAACCAATCAATTTTTATTTTCCCACAAAATAAAAAAAAAATGAGGTGGTTCCGCATGCAAGGGACTCTGTAGGTGGTAATTTTACATAGAATAGATATGCCGGAAGAACGTGTAGGCCACATAGATTTCTCTGAAGTTTGATCTCAAAAGCACTGTTTACATGCTTGATCTTCCCTGGGCAGCTCGCCTGATTCGGAGTTCGCAATGAACTCTTGATGTTACAGCCTGACAAAGGCAATCACGTCCCATACATACATGTACACTAAGAGTCTTCAACTACTAGTGTACAACCTAATATGTGATTTTTAACATGTAAGACCTGGCTGTCATAAAGTACATGTAGCACCCCATCACATATACACTGTGTCCGTACAGATTTGTGGACTATAGGGGTTAACTTACATGTAGATAGTAAGGAGAACAATGGAAGTTTAGAGCATGGCTTGGTGACAGTTTTGGTGAATCTATTTGGCGGCCCACAAAATACTAGTAAGTACGGTTTGGTGGAACTCAGAAAGCCAATGTAAAGACAGGACAAACTTTGTGACATTTTTTCATGGGTAGCCAACACTGCCGGAGAGTGAACGTTTCTCCAGAAAAAAAAAGAAGCTTTTAGTGAAAAAGAAAATGGGATAAAAACGTACTTGGTTTTAGATTCCAGGATTAATAACACATTTGCTAGTGAAACGTGAAGAATTTCTAGCTTGGCTGACTGGGGATGCTTTGGGGTGAGGAGACTACTGTATTTCATTATAAAAAATATTATGGCCCTTGTAATATTTCTCGGGGGGCTGTATCTAACAGATTAAAATGTCAGACAGGGAAAGATGTTACCCATTAAGACAATCATATAAAATGCAAGTAATTTATCATGCGGCACATTTGCTCGTTAGTGGGTGGAAGCAAAATGTGATCACACTTTTCAGCAATTCCTATCAATCCCACAGTGCTGTAAAAGAAACCCAATACTCAACTTCGTCTCTGTCTCAGGCTTCGTTCCCAAAACCAATTCCCGATTGTGGGCCTGAAGTGTTTAAATTACATTGGATTACTGTAATTTTTGGCTTTCTTGCATCTTATTTGATGTTTTGTGGTACTATTAGACTGATTACTGTGCTTACAGCTTCAAAGTCGGTTTTAAAAAAAACAGTTGAAGCCTGAGACAGAGCTGATGTTGAGTAATGGAAAACAGCCTTAGCTCCAGTTCAAGTACGCCAACTCACAGCCCTTTCAACATGAATGCGTAGCATCATATCCCACAATGCACTTGACAAATGTCTGTCATCTTAAGACCTTTTATGTGACCTTGGAGAAGTCACCCACCCATCGAACCCCCCTCCCCCTCAAAAAAAGTGCAGGGAAACATCCGATCCATCAATAAATACTGAAGCAATTTTTCTTGTCCAATTTTCATCGCCAGGTTCTTGAAGCTCATGACTTGCAGATGTTGGTGCTTATTGAAGGGGGGCTGTACGGTGTGCATGCACTATATATGAGCAACAAGGGAGAAATGAAGTTACTGTAGTCCGCTGAGCATGTAACAAGTACAGGTTTGCAGTGGTGCAAAGGGTCACAGCACTTGTAAATGTAATGATTTGTTCCGCTCCAGCGGCTGTCGTCAGGCCTTGCCGACTCTCTTGGATTCAGTTGAAAGAAGCTGGCAGTTTACCGTCTCTTTTCCAGTTAATCTCTTCAAGACCTCCATTATGGAAACAGACACATCATACACATGTCTGTAAACGATTTGAAACTTGAAGGTCGTTTTTGACTGGCCAGAAGTTGGAAGGCGATTGAGATACACAGCCCACACCGAAATGCACCATATCCAACAATTCCACAAATCAGGATCAGAAACAGAAGTTGCTTACTTAACTCAAACACAAGATTTACCTTAGATATTTTCTGCACCTGGACAACTTAATCCAATCTGGATCTATAGTCTGACCCTCAGGAATGCGACAAAATCAGGGAAGTTCCCCCAGCTTTTCCCTTGATAAGATTTTTATCAACATTTCGAGGATTTCCTTGTGTCCTGAGAGCAGGAAGTCTGCAGTCTACATGTCACATTTTAGAAGCCCACACACATCTGTAAATCAGATTATTCTGAACTCTGGTTGATGTTTTGTTAAGTGCATATACATGCAATATCCAGGTTTTTGAAATAATACAACGGGGCCCGCTGTGCGATCCAGTGACACAAGTCAATGAGAACCACCACCGTAATGTTGCTACTGGGCTTTAATTACCAACCGAAGCTATTGATTTCACGCCATCTTCCCGGCCCAATCCTAAAACGTGGCTCTGCACGAATGCCGGCCGAAAATCCATGCCACGGGGCACTTGGAAACTGACATGATACACAAGCGCACATACGACTCGTAAGCCTATACACATCTCTGGACACGATACTCGCATATATATCCCATTAAAGAAAGGCACTTGTAAATATGCATGCGCACGAAAACCACACAGATTATCTCCCCCAGATAATTTTACGGATAACAGATTAGGAAAGGCAATCTGTTTCAAGGAAAGTACCAGAGGCATTAAAGACAGCAGCGCCAACAACTGACGTGATAATGGCAGCCTCCATTGTACATGCATGAGCAAGTAGGGCACACAAGTCTAAATTCAAACCTACCTGTGGAACTGGACGCAGAAGGTTTTTGTAAACATGACCAGAAGCATGTTTCTGCTTGATCACTGGTTGATTATTTTTGCGATTTGCAGTTGTGCCCAAAGATTGTATCGATGGAGAACTCGGCCAAAAAGGTGTTATCACCATGGGCGCCATTTGAGTATGAATGTTAATGAATAGGCGCAAGCCTCCAAGTGTGCGTGCCTGTCGCGGCGCCTGCGCCTCTTTCGTTAACATAGCGTATTCACACCCAAATGGCACCCATGAGATAACAACGTTTTAGGCATATTCATGGTGAAGTTATCTATCTTAAACCACTGCGCGGCACTATACAATCTTTGGTTGTGCCTGGGTGACGTCATTGTTCTGACCAGACAAGAATCAAAGGTTGCACTACGTATGTGTAGTTGGTTCAACGCCAATTTGAAATGGCGGAAAAGCAGACTTTTTTGGCCTCCAAAACAAGTGAATCATTGTATCCTCTGATTTGTTGTTACATAACAGCGAACCAAGAATCTTCTTCTAAAATTTGAGAAGAGCAGCAGCTGTTAGAAACTTGCCAAAGATTGAGTGAAAATTACACCTGACAATGTAGAAACTTGTCGGAGATTGAGTGAAAATTACACCTGACAACAATGTAGAAACTTGCCGAAGATTGAGTGAAAATTACACCTGACAACAGTGTAGAAACTTGCCGAAGATTGAGTGAAAATTACACCTGACAACAATGTAGAAACTTGCCAGTGATTGAGTGAAAATTACACCTGACAACAATGTAAAAACTTGCCGAAGATTGAGTGAAAATAACACCTGACAACAGCGTAGAAACTTGCGAGAGATTGAGTGAAAATAACACCTGACAACAATGTAGAAACTTGCCAGAGATTGAGTGAAAATTACACATGACAACAATGTCATCTGCTGCCTGTGGATGACGAACCGATTCTTGTTCAGCCTTCTTGCGGGCCACCTGAAACAAGTTCCTGATTAGGATATCTGTAATTAATCATAGTATTTTTACCTTTTTTCACTTTTCCTCATTTTCTTTTTAAGGAAATTCCAGACAGATTCAGTGGCACAAAATTGGTGTTCCCCTAGGTCAGAGCCATAAATAAGGATTGGTCAAAATAAGAACCGCAGAATTCACAACCAACGTCGTTATTTCTTTGACAACACAAGGTCACAAAAACACGCCCCCAGTAGCAATGTGGCAGTACGGTCTTTCACTATCACATTTTACAGAGTGAAAAAACCTACTCTTTTCTCTAACACTCCTCCGAAAGCATACGTACGAAAAGGATGATTACCGGTTGACCTTTTCACAAGTTAACAAAAGTGTAGGCCTACTCGGGCTGTAGAAGCCTCTTCTTTTAAATGACGAGATTTTATTTACCCATATTTCACACAGACCATTAATCGACCACAAGTCTAGGATTGGACTTGCTCATTAGTGGAAAGAGAAATTACCGGTACATTTGCAAATGAAGAAAAAAAGGCTGCAGATAAACAGTTACAAAATATACAGAGGCACCAGCATCAGTATTAAGAGACGACAACATGACAAATTGACACAACATCACAGTCAACACCTTTACGCAGTCGCTCCAGACAGCCTTCAAATGTTTCCAGCACAAATCAAATGACAGCATATGATTTCCACCTTTGGTTGTGTCAAGGACATGCCAGGTTTGAGGTACATGTAATTTTTTCTCTCTCAGCTCTTGTCAGAGGCGTGACAAACCTGACAGTTATTTGCCTTCCCGCTCAGATTCTGGACTGAGGGTTCAGGACAGAGACGAGTCCAAATCAGATAAAAATGAACATCTCTTTCTCGGGGAGGTACTGTGGGAGGTACGGTAGATGTTTGCCTCGACGATGGGTCAAGGTCACGGAGGGAATACGATGCAAAGAGCAAAGTGTTGCATCAGTTGTCCGAATCACTTAATTACGCCAGTCCTGATGTAGAGCGACATTCACAGACATGCAAGAACTCTATGTGGGCAGCCTAACAACCAGGAATACGTGCACAAGGGTTTGAAGTCTTATTTTCTTTTTGTGATACCTCGCGACTCGTTAAGCTTGAGTGATTCAAGGCTGCCGGGGTAATAAAGGATGCCAAAACCTGCAAATGTTAGTTTGACTGCATTGATGAACTGAAGAAAATAATACCAGAAATTCAGACACAAATGATCTATGCATCTGTTATTTTTAAATTTTTTTCTTTTTTTTTTCAGTTTATGATCAGGCCAACAGATGATCTGGCGACAAACAAACGACATTTTACCAATTTTGTGAGGACTGAATATGTAGTGAGGGCAGAGAAATGTCCCCATAACTCAGTTCTTTAATAATTTGCCTAACAAAACAAATTACCCCTTACTGCAGTCAAGGCCCGCCCTGGTGATTTAGCTGCATGAACTTTTGTCTTCAGCAACACACCAAAACTTAAGTTTCTGAATGATGAAAAACTTAAAGTACATTTCCATGCATACATGGCAAATACGGTGTGGAGCAAAAGACAGTTTTAATATTTATCGTGGTCCACTCTGGTATTTGACAAGATCACTAAGAAAAGCCACAAGAAATAAATTTCCAGCCTGTTATTTTCAAATTGTACTGACAACCCCCAACCTGCCCGCTTGCCCATGAATAATTCAACATTTTACTCTCCAACAAGAATCCAAACCACTTACTCGGGACAAAACCCCACGATCGCAGCAGATCAAGCTCACATGCACGCAAATAACTTTTCAACTCCAACATTATAAACCGAGACTTCCATGGTAATTCCTGCTTCCAACCCTCAGCAAGTTATTCCTCTCCCAAGAGCTCAAGAGAATGACAGTAAAGATAAACCTTTCACCGCACTGTCCGTCTTTACAAACGCCTGATTCTTTTTTCATACATTCATGAATAAAATCCATTTTGTTTGCATCTGCAATGATTTTGTAAATGGAAAGTAAACCCCATCCAAAGGAAAAGTTTAACAAGAACCTGCGGTCCCAGGAGACCTCTGGAAAATCCAAAGTTACAGATTCCGAATTGGTTGCATGCATTTCAGTGTACATGTTCATAGACAGCACATGCTGCTGTACAGGTATGCTGCATCGGTAACAGTCAACTGGAAAATTGGCACAGCTGTCTTTGGGTGTAAACTTCACACAAAACGGATGGACGGTGTTGGACAGAAAAAGATTCCCAAGAATAATCCGTCTCTGAGGTATGTAGGGAGAAGACTCCTTAAGAGATAAATCAACGTTTCAATCATTTTTCCATGGTCATCTTATCCATCAAGAAATGTCTTGCCTCAAGGCAACTGCATGTATCAATGAACATGTACCAATGAATTTTAAAACTCCTGAAGACGAGCCACTTTTTAAAGCTCGTGTCTTGAGTCATCTCCGCTGCACCCTCCCTTTCTTCTCATCGTCCCGTCCTTCCACCCAACTACAGCCAACTCCGGCCTCTAAACACCTACAGCACACAAACTCACTCCCCGACCCACGACGCAAAAGAGCAAGCCCCGAATGTATTCACCTATAAAAATCTCCATGCAAACCTGATTTCCAGCTAACTCCCCCCCCCTCTTTTTTTAGATGCATGTCGCGTGTGCCAGCATCGATTGCTCAATTTCACCATTTCACGGATGCGTATCGGAAGTGACAGGGGGTATTTACGACTAACGCATTTCCCTCCAGCTTACCGCACCACACAGCACCAATCTATTGGCCGGTAATAAATCGCACGTTCGCAACACTCCAAGCATGAACATGCCCCTGTCTTCAAATTATTTACGGAGGGAGGACCAAAAAAAGGGAAGAGCAGGGAGAAAAAAATACAATACAGGTATATGTAGGTCAAGACAGCACTGTGCTATGCAGGAAATAAAGGTTCACACTTTAAAGCAACACCCAACTGCAATCACAGACCATTCCTCCAAAGGACCCAGGATTGCATTATTTACTTGAAGAATGCTGGCTCCGAAGCATGACACACAATGACAAAACACAGCTGAGGAGATTAGCATCCTGTCTTCAGGCATCCAAAGGATTATCTAGATAAGAACATGTGTACGAGTACGCATGTACTTTTGAGTATTGACATCCACTTCCGACGGCATATCCTTCGACGTAAAGTTTAAGTCCTCCGAACTCGCAGAATGCCCACACAAATTTTCAAGTATCAAACTTCTATGACGCAATCGCTTTGCCTGTTCAATCAATGTACGTGTACAAGGCCAATTTCTCTCCGAATACAGTTTTAAATTTTCCTCTTTTCTCTCCTGTGCCTGAGCAGCCTTGACAAGCAACAAGTCTAAAAGCAAAATGATAGCCCATGGGTAACGCTTTTTACGCACCAAGATGCGTGCTCAGAGAAACGTCGGCACGAATTAGGGCAAATTAGTGGTTTTAGGGAGTTGGCGAATTAGCTAAAAAGCGTGGTGGGTGGAGGCTTACTATGACATTGGAACATGTCCGTGGGCATTAGTCGGTCAGACAAGGTCCCCTGGGTACCCTGGGAAATGGTGAGGGTAGGACAAGCAGAACATACATATCTAGAGCATTCCAGAGTCAACTATGGTGCATTCTGTGGTCTTCAACTTTCAAGGAGCCTCTTCCAAATAGCAGCGAGAGGCACTCCACCTTCTATGCAGTCTTGCAAAGCTCTCAACAAAAATTTTCCATCACATTAAAGGAGGATTTTCAGAGATGAACCCCAGGTAACAGTTAATTTACCCCTAAAAAATCTGGAAAGATTTCATGTTTGTATTTAATCAACAAAGAAAAACAAATTAGGAACATCTTGTTTCAGCAATATGCACTTAAATCTACTCAGGCAAAGTGGGTGGTTTCACAGTCTTCAACACTTTGTAAATTCTGTGGAGAAAAAAAATCTGCTTACAAAAACAACACAGTGTGCACTGAATTGGCAAACTACGCTTCACAGGAGCTGCCCCTGGGTCCTGTTTTCACTACCCCAACAGTACTTACAATCATATCTGTTTATTGAGGGAAATTTTATGGGGGAAAATAACCTCTGCAAGCTTCTCGTGAAGCCTTTTGGAAAGGCCGCAGGAACGATTCTGCATGTACATGTTTGAAGCTGAAGCCCCATGAGTAGCAGGTAATTAGGCGGTGAAATTGTTGTTTAATTGCCTCCAGTATGCTCACCGATATGCGTCTTGGGAAAATACTATAGCAATGGCCTGGCTCGAAATTCAGGAGGTGGCCAAGCGGCACCAAATTTCACCATCTCATCAAATTTTTATTTTCGGCCCTCGCTGTCACATGAAGATGACCTGATAACAAATGTGTCATCCTCCATGGTCGCTCTGCCGGATAGGGATAGCAGACATAAAGTGAGAGATTTTCAATTAAGCAGATGGCATACAGAGTCAATTCTTTAAGATTTCTTCTGCGGTGGCAACAGAGGCAACTTTAATAGACGCGATAATGAGGGAACCAGTTAAGGGGGACCTAGGGGACATTCAAATGCAATTTCCAGCAAGTTCTGACGCTCAGATGTTGTTTGTTCTCGTTTCAAATCCTGGCAATGTTTCCAAGCATGACATATACCCACACTCAACCCCTTTGTACTATGCCTCAGGTGGCATATTGTTTAAAGTAGCATTTTTCATTGAGGGCTGTAAGTAAAGTACACAATCTTGACTTTGAGCTACGAAACAGATGTTAGGAAATAAGGTTATTCAGATTCATGAAACCGGGGTCTAAAATTAAATTAGTCAATGACTTTTCAAAGTTACTCAGTTGGATAAATTGCAAATTTGCTTCAATCTGAACCAACATTTCTAAATATAAATTTTTGTATTGGAGATTTTTAAACTGAAATAAAAAATAAAATAAAATAAATAAATTTCTTTCTGTGCTTCATTTGACCTAGGACTTCAACTTATTTTGGAAGCCTTAGGAACTTTAGAGGATAAAATGCTAAGATGGTTCACCAAATCCAAGTCCAACAAATCATTAGAGTGGACAGACTTCACCAGAACAGGATTGGACCCTGGGACCTACAATGTATGCACTACTAAAATGCTGCTCAACCAAACAGAACGTTTACAGTTTCAAGACTTGCATTGGTGGTCTCTTAGAGAATTTGTTTTTCAAGGGGTGGGAGGGACACAAGATCAGGGGTTTAAAGTAACAGAAAAATTTGTGTAACTCTCTTTTGGCTTGTGTGATAAAACTGGTTACACTTCGTAATAGGAACCCCCACCACTGCAAAACATGTGCCCAGGTCAGGGACAAGACTGGTGTTCTGACACATGTCATGGTCTCACTTGCAGGCAGTGTCAGGGGGTCTAGACTAATGAATACCCATTACTTTGTTATGGATCATTACTTCCTGGCTCGGAGCTGAACAAAGCCACGAAATGCATTAATCTTGAAAATTTAAGGCAAATTTCTGGAAGAAAGGGTTTTTCTGTTACTTGTTTATGAATGGCTTTATTATTGTTTTTTATCAAATGGAAACAAAGTCATGCTTTGGTACACATTTGCAATTTGGAAACGACAAAAAAAATTATACATGTTTATCACAGCATATTTAATGACAAATTTAATTTGCAAGGTTAGCCATTGATGGATGATGTTTATGACACTGAAAAAGGTTGATACAATGGAAAAAAAATAACGATTTGTTGTAACATGCAGGAAAAAGTGGAATCACATTACAGTTGAAACTTCTTTTCTATAAACAAAAAATTCTCCCTGTGTCATGACAGATGAATGGGACTTTGGGGCTCAACAGCTCTGAAACAATGTCCTGGTTTCACTCTTCCTTCTGCGTGTATTTTGGGGTGGACACTCATTCTGTAAGTTAGACAAGTTTAAAATTCTGCATAAAAATGGAGTTGCATGAAGAACAAAAAACACTGGACAGTGAATTTCTTGTTACTCTCATAAAGCTGCTCTGGTGCAACAACAAATTTTAATAAAATCTTTGTATTATGAAACCATATCTGTTTTTAGAGCTGATCCTAAATTACATTTGGAAAGCGAGATTCGCCCATCGAATGGATGTCAGCCACGAAGACCAAGTTTTACTTCCAAACAATATTTCATGTAGTTTCATCTGAGAATTACGTTGAGAATTTCCCAAAAGATATGAGTCAGACACAATCATTCATTTTTTGTCGGAGCAGAAAATCCCCATCCTGCCACATGATAACCACATTTATCTGGACCACAATTCTATCACTATGTACTGCACAATATTTTTAGTTCAATTACAACCTTGCTCACAACTTTGATTACATGTGCATGACCAAAAACAACCTGGGTCAGAATTACAAGTACAAATTGGACAAAGAATGGCACGTCTACAGTATCATGAACTATACATAAACTGAATGTGAAATTGAGACGAATGCAACCTGGGTCTAAACAAACGCCAATTCTCTGCAGACAGGGCAACACAACTACAACTCATGCTCACATATCGACGTTACAACACAGCCCTTGGTAGGCATGAATTCTAGGACAAGTCCTCAAACGGGGAGACAACCTGTCTGACAGCCCACGGTGGGAAAAGACAATGTCACGCCCTGTTTTTGCATCCGGGGTAAATAGAAAATATCCGGAAATCTGCACGCGTGGTTGTGACTTCAGCTGCGCAGCCCACCTAATAAAAACAAAGCCATGTCGACAAAGCAGAGAGTCCAGGGAGGGAAGGGAGCTGGAGGGCTGGTGAGCCATTATGAGGCACTCAGGGCTACTCTGCCTAAACAGCTCAACAAGCCCCTTCCAATCCATTGCCCCTGAGGGTCCCTGATGCGAAGAGCACACATAGGTTGCACTGAGCAGATACCAGCTAGTGATTCCAAATGAAACCTCGCTTACAGACAGAGTTCAGGAACTAGAGTTGGTGCTGGTGTGGTGTGGTAATCGGAGCCAAAGTTTTTTTCCACAGCTCAAATTAGCCAAGCACTCTAGCTGAGACACATCTTCCTTAGGTTCAGAGACTTTGTGTTTGCTGGGTTTTGGTAGCGTACACTTGTTGCTTTTCGAATCAACAAATCAACTCTCGGAGAGAAGATCAAGAGGTCCAACTTTGAGGATTTACTAAGCATACAACTTCCCTTAGCACAGAAATACTCAGCATAACAAGACTACCAGCCAAGCTAACATACCACAATGTCTATGTACATTGTATCGGTATACTGTCTGTGGCTGGTACCCAGCGTACATGTACTCAGCTACATGTAATCAAATTGTCAGCAAAAAATGCTTACCAACCAAAACAAGAACAAATCTTGACAGGATACCAACACACTTTTTCCCAGGGATGTACATGTATATTAGTAAACTTTTTTCCAACTTGGTTTCCTTGAATCTTAAAATCATCAAATCATGCATTACAGGTTATTCTCTGGTAGGCAATCTTGCCTGTTCTGTCTTTATCCAGAGTGAACGCATTACCAGACCCTAGAGTATTAATAAATCCCTACTCCACCAAGACCTAGTTGATCATCTCGCCCGCAGGCAACCTGGGGCTAGACATGAAACAATTTCACAATGCAATTATGACAGCTTGGCTGACAAGTCTCGTCGGCATTGATCAACCCAGACAATACAGCTAGCCCAGATAATGTTCCCATAAAATCCCAATCATTTCATTTCTCGCCCCTAGGGCAAGGTGAGTAGTGGAGGGGACAGGAGAGAGTGGGGAGAAGAAGAAATTGCTCTGCCGCACAGGACCGCTTTCAACCAGGACAAATTTGATGAACAGGGGAGGTTGAGGTGATGAGACAGGAAGAAAGCCTTTGTTTTCACAAGCAGCTTATCTGGAGTGTGGTTTGGGGTATTTTGTGCCCCTGGGCGTTTTGTATATTAAGGTGCTTAAAAAAAATGGTTTCCTTGGGGTCGGTACTGTTGCATGTTTGGAAGATAAAAGTTCTCCGGTTACCACATTCAGTCCTGGTTCTCTGATTACCCTGATGTTTGATTAGATCGTGGTGTGTCCCGAGAACTGGTGACAAGGAGAACCGGTGACAAAATAAGTAGCACGCTGGATGAAATCTGAAATTGGTCTTTGCAGACTGTCTCTGGGGTTCACGCCAGTGCACACGGTGACTGGCCAACTTTCTAAGCTTGCACACGAGGGTTGAAAGCAACAGTTAAAATGAGGCTCCCGACAGGAATTTCTCACCAGTTCAATGACTTCCTCCTAGGTCCCACTTCTTGAAGCCGAACTCACTGCTTCCATGGCTGTTCAACTTTAACACAGAGGACAGGACGTGCAGGGGGAGTGACAAAGGATGTTGCTCTGTCCTCTGTAGTCAATCTACTGTCCTCAGTGGCAGCCGAAGCCCCCATGCCTAGTCTGATAAGGGGGAGTGTTGTGAGAACAGGAATAAATGCAATACTCTCTTCTAAGTGACACAGTAAACCACGATTGTGTTGGTTGGCCGTGCCTCCCCCCCCACAGACTGAGTTGTAGAGGTCATACGTTTGTTCCCGTAGTGTTTTCCAGTCCTTACAAAATGAGTGAAAAGATCAATGAATGTGCCAACCACCGTGGTACAAGTAACCACTATTGTGTACAAACTTACAGTATGTATGACGTTTTCCGCATGTTTTGCTTGAGATTTTTATGTGCAACTAAAGAAACTGTGGTATAAACCAATCAAAAAAGTAATATGAATGAACCAGTTACTGATGTGTGACCTACAAAATGCAAATCATGCTTCCTCGCAGCCATTATGGTCTGGTGTCCTGGACATACAGTATACAGTGTACAACATTGTAACCAGTAGCACATTTTATATAAACATTATCATGTGAAACAGTCACGCTTGTAATTAGGAAACAGCTATTAATTACTCTCTGTTTGTACAATCAGCAAATTATACCTGTACACGAGCAGGGAACCAGCTACGAGTAGTAAGTGTAATTAACATGACTCTGTGGTGTGTCAGACTCTGTATCAGGTTCTAGGATGCTATGACTGGTCCCCATAGCCCTCAAGGCATGAATGTACTTATGCTGTCTGTTGCTGTCTGGTAACCAACTTGAAGGAATTAACAAAGAAGAATTCTACCCCCAAAGAAAAGTTGATTGGGTGCAGGCCCATAATGAACTAATAACAAGCACCTTGACCAATAGTTATAAAGTAGGGGTGGTGCCCTCAACGCTGATAAATAGAATTGTTTTGTTTGTTTAGTAGATCGACTTGGCGTATTTGGTGTTGTGTGCCAAGCGATTTAAAGGCCATCCCCTAGGGGCTTTGCATAATCTATTTTTGGGGGGGCTTTGCCAGACAGTTCCTTTTAATTCTTTGCCTTGGGAATTTTTATTCCCTGCTTACCCGAAGCGTCAATGCAATTTTCTCATTACAAAAAAAAATGTGGGCAGCTTTTTATTACAGAAAATCTTTAAAGATGCCCAAATTTCGCTGGGGAAGTTTTCATGGTAGTAATACATGTACCTTGAGAAAACAAGCAAATGAACAATTTATTCTTCAATAAAATATCTAATTCTTATGACTTGATACGGAATGCTTTCAAGTGTGTGACCTTTGCTCAGATTTTAAGGCAAGTTACCTCCTGCTGGTATTCTATTTGACCAAGTAGTACAAATTGCATTTCAGATTTCAGAAAGCCAGCCAGGACATTGAAAAAAGGAACCATTCGTAAACTGAGAAATGTTCAACTTTTAAAGTTCAATCCCTACATTCTAACACCATATTGAATCGATGACACCGTCACTTTTTGCAAGACTACTGTGCCAACTAAAATCTTTATGTCCTGTTCATCACAAAGACCATCATGCTCTGCTGAACTCAACGGTGAGTGCACCTTTAATCCCAGGAGTCCCCAGAAATTTAGATTGTAATATAATTTTTCACACATCAAAGGGGATCATCATTTATCTTCATTAGAAAGTAACACTCTCCAAATAAGGCTGATGAGTGCTCCTTTAAGGCCCTTCATTGAAGGTATAAAGCATTACCCTCAAGCCTACAAGTACCACGGAATGTCCCTTTAAGGCTTCAGAGAGCGTGTGGCATTTCCCCCAGGCAAAAAATATCTCTGGTCTTTAAATTCTTGGCAGGGTAAACATTAATTTTTTTACAGGTCAGCGTTGGATACATGCATGTACATGAGCATCGTTCAGCGGACATTCAATCATCTTGTCATGGACCAGTTTGGGGGCCTCCTTTGTGAGCCTGAAAAGGGGACTGGGACAGCATTCTTTTCTCGAGGACGAGAAGCAGTCAGATTGGTTTCTTAAGGTCTGGATGTCCAGAGAAATCCCCAAGATGAGCAATTTCACCACAGCACTTCAGCATTCAGAGACCGTGAAGGAAATTGATTAGAAAAACCTAGTTTGGAAAAACTTGATTACTTTTGTCGAAAATGTTGCCTTTTACAAATTGTATGTGTTTCATAAATCACCCTCAAGAGTTTCTGTTTTACTGAGTACTTTATGTTTTCCAGACAAAACACAGAAATAAATCCCGGCGAATGAGAATAGAATTCTAAATCCCGTTTTGATACCAGTGAAAATGGAGTATAGTCCCACATAAGATGTACTAGTATACTGTACGTTACATCTGTTTTACAAACAATATATCCTATTCCTCTTGTGTTTGAGGGGGGGTCCGGCCTGCCCTCCTTTGAAATACATGCATCTACGGCTGAGCAATGGTCAGATTTTGGCCATGCCCCATCGCATCTACTCGCTGGAGCAGATTCGCACCGACATTTTTAAATTGTGCGCCACTACATTAACCACACATTTTTTTCTAAGAAAAACAGCCCACTGTGGCTCAGCAGTTGAATTTTACACACCTCAAACACCACTCCCCAAGTTTCCACTGACTCCGCCGGCAATCGTTCCAGGTTCTGTGACAATTAAAACACGTCCCTCCCCACAAATCAACAACCTTCAGGGATGGAGACACGGCTCGATACACCACCAGGGGGACAGCAAAAAGGGACGGGAGGGGAGGGCATTCAACAGAGTGAGAAATTTCACTGACTTGACTTCCCAGAGATATTTTCTGACTGCGTGGAAAGAGGAATTTAATAAAGTCGTCAAGTGTTCCTGCACGAGGCCCAGTGCATAAACACAGGGCCCACCTCAAGCCACTGGTTCCTAAGGTCTGTTTATTAGCCCCAGAAGTTGATGCTAGCGTTGTACCATATGTTCTTTTACTGGTTATACTATTAGGAATACAGATCAACCCCTTCTTTTGCTGTAACAGTCAGTCAAAAACTCCTTCCACTTGATTTGCCAGGCTACACATGCACATACGGGTAAAGGTCATGTGACTGAGTTTGACAGATGGGACAACTTTGTCAAGAATACATCTTTGCATAGGAGAGTTTTAATGACTCTCCTATGGCTGTTTTTTGGTACTGTGTAATACTTTAACACAGCAGTGCAGCCATTAAAAACAGCAATGATATTTTTCCTGTAACGTTATAGAAAGAGCAAAGTTCAGGTTGCAACATTTTCATAATTTCATATACATATGTGCACTTTTTTAGTGCAGGTACCAGTAAATAAATGTAAACCCAACTTTCCAGATTTTTTCCCTTCATATTTTACAGGTCATTTCCTGATCATTTCAGTGAAATGTTATTCTACCTGTATCCATTAAGTCTTACTGTACATGAACTTAACTTCCTTTCAAAAACAAAATCCACAGAACATAATGCACAGTGTAAAGTTTTATTGGTGTACAAAAGTTTACCACTATATTAGAAACATCACTTCTTGTCAAACACTGAAATGGTAATATGGGCCTGCATGTATTAAGGTGTTTTTGTTTGTATTTTTGGCTCTTTTTCATGTTTTTGAGACTTTGAATTGTTGTAACATTTTCTCCCAACTTCTTCTCTTTTTCCTCGTTCTGTGTGTTGCTCCTTCAGCGCCTCACAGCCTGAAGAAGTCAGAGTCTGTATGAATCACTGGAAATCTTCTTGAATGTCACTGTGCATAAGTCTGGCGTTCACCAAGATTTCAGCTCACCCGAGCGTGGTGTACGTGCCCTGACGGCACTTGTATTGGTGTCAATTCAATCAGACGAATTCTAAACAAGGCCAGGGCCAGGCAGCGCAGAGCGGAGACACTCGCAGATATTGTTCCCCAGCTCTGCAACCTTAAATTGTGTTAAGGCACTGGCGACCTGGCGCAAATGTGGACCCGGGCGCTTCTCAAACGATCTGGTGGGGGGGGCAAGATCATGACTAGTTATTTGTCTTGGGCACGTCTGCTATTTTCACAGGTCCACTTTGATTTCTGAAATCAATTTCTCTACTACAGTACCCGAGTTTCTCCAAAGGTGTACAGCTTTTTTCTCACAAAAAAGGTACAAACAAATAAAACACAGCTACACATGCAACAAATGTATGCATGGCACACTTGCTCCCACCTTCCGACCTAACAGAAACGTGCGGTAGGTTCAGACACTACAAAATTAATCCCTTTTCAATGTTACCGAATAATGTCACGGAATGTTTGTGCTGATTATAATCCTTGCACATTGGGCTCACACATCTACGAACATTCCTGAAACCATCTCAGCTCCCTGGGGAGTATACTAGCCTGGTGCTGCCAATTCGGCGCAAACGGCTAAACAACCGCGTCTGGAGAGAGGCAAATAGGGGTAAAGTGACTTGCCCAAGATCACAACATGCTGCCAACAGCTGGATTCGAACCCCTGACCCTATGATCAGAAGCTACAAACCCTAACCACTAGACCCCATGTCCCCACATGAATGAATTATTCTTCACGGTAAAGGACAAAAAGACAGCTTTCAGCTCACAATGCGACAAATGATTGAATGACACCCTTGTGCCAGGCTTGAGACAAAGCACAAACCTTTGCGTATACAGGTTAAAACTTGATGCAATCTCAAAGTTGACATACTGGTACAAGTATTACTGCCTAAATGGTGGAGTAAATTTCTGATTTAAAAAAAAATGGAGAGTTCAATTTCTCGTTTCTTCCAGGGGTAATACATTAATACAAGACATTTTGCACCACACAAAAAGCACACGAATTGGTCTTTCACTCTTCCAAATTATCTGGTACAACATGTTCTGGGATTGCTCTTTTTATTTGAGTTATTTGGGTGTGTGTGTGGGTGTGTGTGGGGTGTTTTTATTCCAGTCAAATTTACCGGTACAATGTGTATCAAGTTAAGAATTTAATGTTTTTCATGGAATACAGCAGAAGGTTTGAACATACATGTAGCATTGGTTTGTAATGTTAAGAAATAATGCAGGCCTAAAGTGTAAACTTACCCTAGAAATTTCTTATGGTTTGACGCAAAATTAACACACGTCAAACATTCCAACTTCAACTTAATCTTGCTGCATTATAAAAAACTGTGCAATTTGGAAAGCTTGACAAATGAAACAGCCAAATTAGATTGAGAGGATTTTTCTTTTCTCTTTTTTTTCCTTCCACTTCTTCTTCTTCCTTTCTTGTAACTACATCAGCTCAGCCTAGCCAAGTAATCTTATTAGTGTAATGACTCGCAGAGAAGACGCAACGTTGCATTAGCCCTCCAGACAAATTATGATAAAAATGACATCCAATTTGCAGCCGTCCCAAATGAAAACATAACACCAGCCAGTCGCGGTAACCCCTTTACCATCGATTGGTGTTTTAGGCATGCAGGCAAAGTTATCAATGGAAATTAGCCATTACACTTGTTAAAAGTCTCCCAAAGGCCTGGTCTTGTGTACTGTTACGCGGCCCAAGCCCCCCCAAAATTTATTAGATGATGGCGCAATGCTATTGGGCCCGGGTGGACGCTGACGCGCAACGTTACCATCAATCTGTGGACGGGCCATTGTAATCAACGCCGGCGTATATGGTCCTGATGGTATAATGTAGACACTGGCACACAGGCAGCTACATATAAATTGGAAGTCAATCATAATTTGATGGTTATTCGGGTGATTCATCAAATTGGATTATACCCTGAGTAAACTTATCTTCAGTAGGATGGTAACACAATACACGATGATAGGCCCTATTGTTCAGGCTGAGCAGAGTGGCTATTGATGTAATTTGGGAACAACTGTTTGTATTTCTCCACAGGCATCAAGTGCTGTGTGTATGTACATGTACATTCACTGTACATTGAGTGTCAGATAGTAACTGTTTATCTTTGACACAACGATTTGCCGCCAACTGGGAAGTGGTATTTATTAATGCAACATTCAAGGAAAATAAGTAATTTGTCCAGGATATACTGAAATATAAATAGATGAATTTCTTGCAGTTTTTGTTGATTGTAAAGAAATCTGAAATATCCACGTATCTGAAAATATACTAGATGGAACACATGAACATGTACATGCTGAAGTGGAGTACATTTTTTAAACCAAGTCTAGCTGTACATGTATTTTAGTTTCCAATTATTGCTACATGAAAAGGTATCCAAGCCAAGAGAATTTTTTTTAAATTGACACATAAAAAATAGAAATACATTAGGTATTCACACACACGGTTATTATCGTTTGAATCAAAAGTAGAGAAAAAGTGACTCATAGAAAATTGATTCTCATCCAACAAAAATTCTACGACACACAATTTATCAAGGTAATCCCTGAGGGATTAGGTACTTTGTACACATGCCCTGTTTCTCTCACTTATCAAAGGTGATATGTACATGTACATTGTACAGCTATGAATCAAAAATACCTTGCTCCCAGAAAAAAAAAACCGCAAAACAAAAATAGCCCTGGATGACAACAAAGTGTGCCGCCAGCTGAAAATCCTCCAGCATGGCTTCCATATTGATCAGCCCCTCTATTAAGCCTTCGTTTTCATTTGCAACATTCCGGCCTGAACGCCAAATGATAACAAACTCATTCCCTGATAAAGGTCTACATTTCCTGGACTAGGGATGGACTAACTTTTTTTTAATATCCGCCTCAGGTCCGAGAAGGAAATTATTTGATACAATGTGCTCAGTCGTTTTCCCTTCTTTCTTGTTATTTATATTATTTATTTTATTTGGGGGGGGTGAGTACCAGGGGAAAAATGAAGAAATATCTGTTATTGACTTTGAAATGACATCTTGGTGTCAGCAACCACCGACCTGCACAGAAGGCTAACTTGAATTGTGGTGCATATACTAACATATTTATACCTAAGATAATTCAGCCATTCCTAATGATCAAGAGCCTGTCACATGGCCAGCCTTAAATGGCTGATAAAGTTCCAGCTACCTGTAGCCATGCACTACCGCGGGCACTGTGCAGCAAGCGTGCGCCAGACTGTTCATGACTACTCGCAAGAGGAACAAACCCATCACAGGTGTAGAGAAATATCTGAAAAAAAGAGGAGGTAACATTTTTGAAGTACCATATTTTTTCTCCCCTTTTTTTTTAAATGGTATGTTTCCACTTGGTGACTCGAAAAGAACTTGTATTTATGGAAAGGAAAAAAATGTGCTCAGCCTGGTTTAGATGTTGTTTCAGATCAGCCTGAGCATTTTTGGTGCCTACTTCCCACGTCCTGAAAGTTTGAGACCTGCCAAACACATCTTTTCCCCTAACACAAATTGCTTTGGACAGCATATGGGAATAGTGTACATGCACTGTGCATTTGCAATAAACCAAATTTTTTTTTTTGCATTACCTTACACAACAATTCAGGGCAATGCACTGGTAAATGAGCAGTGGGCATGGTTGAACTGGTTCATGGATAAAAGGTATCACTATATTGCTGTCACGAATCAGCAAAAATTACTCAAGGAAACAGCTGTCCCAAATCTGAGCACACCTTAGTACCAAACATCAACTTCAAGCAAAAAGCATAGCATTCCTGAAATCACGAGTAACACACCAAAAAAAACAGTTAATGAAAAACTCAATATATGATCTGATATTTGTACATTTCTGTATCTCACAATCATTGTATAAGCTCTATCTTCTGCTCAATACTTACAGGTCTTAAAGGACAAATTCATCAATTTATGCACCATGGAAAACGTGCTTAGAACGAGATTGACATGTTCCACCAAGGGCAAACTGGAACCTCACTTCAAGATGGCATGAGAACTTGCTTCTCATTAATTCAACAAGGATGGGCATTTCTTAAGACCCTATAACAGAGATCAGTAGTTAACTTATTCTACGAATAAATTAAGAGACTATACAAGCTTTATCTGTCAGCGCAAATGCTTCATGTTCCAAGGTTATTCAATTCTTCTTTCTTTCTTTTTTTCCTACTCGAAATATTTGAACACTCTTGTCTGGCTGACGGAAAGCAAGGTGAAATGAGCAACTCAGGCCGAGCTGAATAAAATGCAGACATGACCCGAGTGAAAGATGTCCCGCTGCAACTTTCATTATTTTACATCTCTGCGACAGGCAAAGCTAAGAAAAAAATTGAACTATGTAACCCCTGAAACAAGAGACAGTTTGGTAGAAAAAAAAACGGAATACTTGTCAGAAACAGACAGCTAGCTGGGTGAAATAATTGCCTGGTGGATATTAACAAGTTGTAGGGAAAACTGTCAAAGGCTTTGAACAACAACAGAGCCAAATTGGAAATGCATGCACCGTAAGCCGCAATGGCCGGATTGCACGTACGGCAATAAGACATTACATGTACATGTACATCCTCACGGAGGGTTAATTCCTTCACCCCTTTTGCACACGGCGGCTCGGCGAAGCGAGCGACGTTACTTTCTCGTGTCTTCTGGCCCACGGCCTGTGACAAGCAGCACACACGCAAGATCAGACATTAAGCAGTGATTCCTACAAACTGCCTGTCTCCTATCTTCACGATAATGCATCCAAATCCTGTCCGAGGCATTAGGCAAATAGCGTCTGCCGAGATAATGCACAAGTAATAGGATTTTCTGGGCAAGGGTCGGTTCAATAATGTTTCCACAACCATGCCATCATCCTCGACATTCTCAAATTATTTCACCTGACACACGTAGACATTACATATCAGGCATTTCATACCAATTCTTTAAAAATGTCCATGTTGTTTAATACCAACACAATTTCTTTAGAATACAACTGAATTCTTGAATATGATAAAAACAGGGAGTAACAGAAATAGAGCAATGGTGTACAAAGGACACAGTTTGGATTTCACAATAAAATAAAATACGGAATCACATGCAACAAACTAGAATCAAAATAATAAACCATCTGTGTGTCACACTTCCGTTAGTTTCTTCACAGTTCGACCAAAAAACTGTTTGTGGCTATTATGCGGCTACCAATATCTGCCACAGCATATCAGTGACAAACCACCTGATTCAATCACGGCTAAACACCGTCTACTTTAGGGGCATGCAGGACGTGGATATGGCATCTACAGTAGTTTTGCAATATTAAAATTTATGCATGCGCCCTGACTCATTGGCCCCAGCAACTTTCCCTGGATTTTATTGTGTTTTCATGACAGTCCCCAGCCCTTACTAACAAAACCTGCATGTAGACTGGGTCCTGTCAATGGACATGTCCAGTTGGTGATGGATGGGGTCTGCCGCTTGACCCGCAGAAAATATTGAAGCGGGACCCCAGTTGGGCTTTTGTGTCTGTTTGCATTCACAGGAGACCGTGACAAGGGGAGGATGAACACTGTGGCCGGGACATTGACTTGTTGAGGGGAATTTGTCCTCGTGTTATCCGCCAGGCAAGGGACAGTGTGTTTACTTATGTACACTGTCAGCTCTCACCCCTGAGTGCAAGGCACTCTAGCAAGAGATGTACATGTGTGCAAACAGTATAAAAAGAAGCAAAATATAAACAGGGCTGGCATTGTTTGTGCTGTTCAATTCTACAGTTATCGGTCAAGTGAACATTGCACACTTGCATGTGGGTCACACATCAGTTCCTCGATCCACCTGTGAAAATGCAGAAAGTGACTGCCTTGCAGTCCAACAGACTGTTTCCCGAACACATGTACTGCACTAGCTGGTCTGTATGAGGTTGAGGCATCTCTTTGGGAGAAAAAAAATATACGATTTGAAACATTTTCGGAAGAGCTGCCTCTCCTCTGATGACCGCGACTCAATTCCAGCCAGCCCGGACCAACCTGTGCAATTGGGTCTTGTGCAAAAGCCTCTGGCCGGACTACAGCTAGCTTTACCGTCCTACGTGTGGATTAGAAACAGAGTTTTTAAATTTTTTTTTTACGAGAAGACAGCACACGAACTAAAGTGCCATTACACCAAAATGCACAATGAACATGCAGCAGTAAAAACTTCCCGTTCAGGCAGGTCTACCAAACATACATGTACCCACAGCCAAGCCAATTTTAATGACCATAAACATCTGCCAACCTACAAATGCGCAGGGTACAATTCCTGGGACTTGTTAACCAGAAAATGTTTTTCCCCCTTCCCCTAATTGGGTGAGGATAATTGGGCAGGGCCGTGCCCCGTGTCAAAGGGGTGGAAATTTCTACCGGCCAAACATAACAACCCGAACCGCCTGCCAAAAGACACAAAGAATGGAAACAATTTGACAGGATAATACACACAACCTGAGGTGCTCGGGTAAAAATCAGAGCCTTTTTTTTTCAGCAGAACAAAATGCATCCTTTCCACGCACACTGTATTAGTCCTATTCACAGAATAGACCTTTTATGCACAGCCCTTTGAAAACGTCCCGACGACACAAACTCATTTCTCTTTCCAAGGATGAAAAACAAAAATGTTGAGTCAACGATTGCAACAGAAGGCATCGGTGGCACTACGGTCACTGAAGATAATCTGACAAGATTAACGCCAACAAGATGAACTCTTGTGTAATTTAGTATGAAAATGAACAGCAACAGAAACTTGCAACGTCAAGTGACACTTGGCACTCACAACACAGGGGATGGCACATCAATAGTTTGGACAATATTGCCACTGTTTTGAAAGTTGTCATGTGAAAATCGACTGCATGTTTTACATGTACCATAAAAATAAAATCCCTGACTCCACAGCACTGACTGCCACTGCCATAGGATTTGTAAACACTGGTAAAAAAATACCTTGAGTAGCACAGAAAGCGCTACCGAAACCAGAAGTGCTTGGATAAAAATGATTTTCCAAAAGCCGGACAGCTTCCTTGTTGAGAAATCTCCTGTA
Organism: Acanthaster planci; assembly: GCF_001949145.1. The sequence continues at coordinate 414,134 of NW_019091403.1, read as the reverse complement.
CTTTGTGACGTGCCTCTGAGAATTGGCACAGGGAAACTCCAAATGAGAATCATGATTTACAAACTACTTACGTCAATGGTACAGAGTCTCGGATGTTGCTCATAAATTTTATCTTTTTTTTTGGTCAAAAACAAGGGTTGGAAATCATTTACCAGATATCCCTTGGAATTTTCTTGCCAGAGATCTTTCTCATCGTTAAAATATTGACCACTATCTGGGACCCTAATGGTACGGTTTTCTACTCTGACAAGAATTGGTTCACAAAGCCCCACGTAATATCCTGCTTTCTGGCACCAGTAACACTGAATCCTTTCAAATTCTTCAAACCAGGAAGTCACATTCTGTAGAATTTGAAAGCTCCAAATTTTTGAAATTTCTTCTTCCTTCAATTTAATCACTTTTTCTCTTTTCACATTTAGCCATTTTAAGCTGACACTAACATTTCAAATCATTTTTCAACTCCGTTTTTTATGGTTTTTTTTCATTTGCTTTTTGATGAATTTAACTTCATTTTTTGAATGGGCAGACAAACTTTGTAAATTCAAATTCCCCTATAGAGCTATGCAAAAGCATCAATCTGCTGTTACAAGTGTTGCAAGATATAAATAAATAGGCTTACTTCATTTCCTGAAATAGATTAGTTTTACAATTTGTCAGTTTTGATTTTAAATACAGATTACTTCCTGAAACCTTTCATGAACGTGCCATTTACACTGCTGGGTATCATGACATAATCGGCATCGTTTGATGTTAATACAAACATTTCTGGTTTCAACTCTTCCAGCCTAGAGGGCAGTATTGAAGAGTTTTGAATGTTTAAACCACTGTATAGGATGGTTTGGCTTTGAAAAGGTTGTACGAAAGTGCAAAAAGAAAGGCATTTTGTCAAAAACTGTTAAACATAATTATGATGATGGTTTCAGTTTCAACTTTCTATTTGAAAACACATCTGCATAGAGTTTTCTGCTCATCGATTTCTTTACATCCTGGACACTTTGAAGAAGATGACACATCCAACAAAAACAGGCCTGTCAATCAAACCAAAGAATATTCGGATATCCAAGTTACAAAAGTGCAGACAGCTTGCATAAAAAGCTACTGCAGGGGGAAATCTCCAGGCAAATTTCAAAGGAGTAAAAAAAAGCAGTTTCCAATTACGTTGAAAGTCCGATCAAAATGTTGTCAAACAACTCACCTTTCGTTTTGGCCCTGGTGCACTCATCCTTAGAAAGAATGTTCCTGGAAGAATTTCCTTCCTAATTATCCCTACACGAAGCCAAGATTTCTCAAGATTCCAGAGAGAGGAGGAGAGCAATACTTTGCCTTCCTTTCCCAGCAAAACTCTTCGTTTCATCTACACCAAGGTGTTTGGTATTTAGTGGGATTACATCACCATCTCCCTGTGAGGCGAACATTTGCCACATTCCTTCCTTATGACCAGTAGAGAAATTCTCAACAACAGAGGTGGACCTTTTCAGGGGAAGTCCCTGTCTGGCCGGCCACTTAAAGAACAAAAGCACCTTTTGTGTGCTAGCAGCTCTGTGGTTACGCAATCTCTACCATGAAGTCCCCCTTCACGGTTACCTGATCTCTTGTTTTACATACATGTCAGTCTATGTCATGACCTTCAACTGAGGTCATACAATTCAGACCCATAAATTCTCCAAAGATGTCGTTTACATTACAGTTTATACAAAACAAGTGGGGGCAATTGGGAAAAAAAAAAGTACCACAGAGGTAAACTGTAAATGTGCAGTGGGTCATGGGAACACATCTTGCTCAAAAAGTTGTCACAACACCACAAATATTCTGTGGTCGATGTAGGTGTGACCAACCTTAATCTAGATGTTACCTACGACACCGTACCTACATGTACGGATCATGCTATGCACATTGTATTCCAAAAGACAAAACACAAGTTTGCATCTTAACTCAAGATTCAAAGATCAACATGTATACATGTATGTACATGTACATGTATATGTGCGTTACATGCATTAGATCTGCATAAAGTACAGTACATCACGATTCCTTGACACTTTTACTCAACCCATGGGAAACATTTCTGTGAAAGCGACCTCAAGTTTACCAAAAACTGCCTGGTAGGCACTCCAGTGGTTTCTTGTCCCATAACATTTCATACAGCCCCCGACACATACATGTACATACATGCATGTGGTCATGAAAACTGGACATTGTAGCCTGCATATGTAGTCTCTTTTCAAGGAACCTTGGCTTTTACAAATGACTAAACCACTGTCATGAACAAGTGCACGGAATTCCCTCTGACGCAAAGCCAGTAAATGTGGCACATGTGACAGGTGCTGAAATTCGGGAATATAGAATCATGTTACTGATAACCTAGTACAGTTGGTGTAAGACTTACCCCAGGGGTGGGGAAGGTAAAATGGAATGCTCTTCCCCTCAAACAGTTCCCCCATGCAACAAAATGATAAGAGGTTTTCCCTACAACAATTATCTAGTCTGGGGGTTGGGTATTAACTTCAAAACCAAGTGATCAAATAACAGGTGTGAACATCAATTAATATTTGATCCAATCCAGCCTTTCTTCCTGTCCATACACTGTACCGTACTTCAGTATCTTGGGCTTCCCAAGACCTTGAATGTCCATAGTTTCCATATTTAGTGTCTGTGTGCCAAGTACACCTATGCGTTCAAAATCAAAGATCATTTTTACATCAAAGGGACGTGCACACCTACCGTACACTACCTACAATACTTGTGCACACTGTAATACTGCAGTTCAATGGTCTTCCAACGAGTATTGATTCAATCTGCTGGTACTGTTTCTAAAAAAGTTTGATCCATGCTGAACTGATCAGAGAGACCATGATGTTGTTGTAGAGACCATGATGTTGTTGTAGAGACCATGATGTTGCTGTACTTGTATTGCAGTATGCAATATTTTGTTGTTGTTCATGATTGCATTTTTCACACTGTAAAGGCAGAAAGAAATGATTTTTATCTGCATTCTGCACAAGTACCGGTATATGTGCCTAATTCGGATTTTTATGTTAAATGTGTGCAGAAATCGCAGCGGTATTAGAACACCTCTGGCAAAGCAGAGTAACACTGCACTTCCACATGCACCACCACTGGCAGAACGCATCCACAAACAGATAACCAAACTTCCAAAGCTAAATCCCCAACTCTAACAGTGGCAAGTCCTGTCACTGAAAGCAAAGCCGAGATTGCCCAAAGCCCCTCTGTATTCCCCCCCTCGCAACACTATTTAAGCCTGCCAACAATGGGGCTGCAGTTTGGGTACAACCTTGCGGTACCACCGCAAATATAAAAGAACTCAGCAACCCTAAGCGACAATAGTACAACCTGCATTGTGTTGAATGTTGTTAAAATCAACATCACCACAAATCCTAACGGCACACTGAAGTACAGGACCGGTTGTGAAAGACCTGTTCCGTTTCCGACAAATTTGACAAGTGGAGTTTTTTCCACTGGCCCGAAAAAATACAAACCAGATTTCTTAGTCACATGTTAAACTTCCTTCTGAATGTAAAACACATTTTGGAACTTCAAGGCCTGGTCTGAATTGCACAGGTTCAAGTTGCAGGTAACTCAAGGTTTCGGAAACACCTCCACTCAAGTTTAAATGTCTGATGACTGGGTCAAAACACCAGTTGCAATTTTTTTCTATTGATAAGATCATGAGTAGTGTTCACACGTGCGAGGTCGGACCAAAACGTGTCCCAGCAGCTATTTCAAACATTTAACGGCCAGCTTTAAATTTCCCAGGGGGAGACGCAAGAACTAACTGATTGTTCTGGGAGTCAAGTCGTCACATCCCCACATTCCCCGTTTAAACTTAAACACACAACAAGGAAAAAAACTAACCATCAAAGGAAAAACACCTTGATGCAGTTGTGAAATCAATTTATTGTCAGAGCGGCTACACGAACTGTTGAGGAAAGAGATCAAAGAGGGAGACATTATTTACTTAGATGGCAAATTGTCCTGTGAATTTTTTTTGTCCCCGAGATGGAAAAACTTGATTATGTACGCATAGACACGCTCTGACAACAGACTGGCCAAGACGAAGAGTGACAACGCCTATACTGCATCAATTTGAACAAATTGCAATCGGACTTCTATAATTATTTACATTTTTATCAAGATTTTCCCATCTTCTGTGAACTTCTGAAAAAACAAAAATCAAGTGGCCCCAAAGGATGCCCTCTGGGATTGATGTCTGGCCTCCGTGCACCCAGACACAAGTGAAAAGACCAGTTCAAATTCAACATCACGAAATGTTCGCAGCCAAATTTGCTGGAGTTGACACACAACTTTTTCGAATTCTTGGCAGGAATACATCTGTTTAATCTGATACTTTTGCAAAGTATAACCCAGCCTAAGCTTTGGATAAAAGGCATTAGGGAAATAAAAATATATATTACATATATACCTGCGTATATATGAAAAGTTGCGTTACAATAACGTGTACCGTATTTTGATGTTTCAAATATTCCAAAAGCAATCATTTTTCCCTTAAAGCCATACCAGTAATTTGTCAACTGTAAAGGATTAATTATACAATTTTCAATTTTTCAGTTCTTTTATGTTTCAAATTTAAAAATTTCAGGGACTTGATGTGTAAACATAGTCTGATAAATTATGTATTTTAATTTCTTTTGATCCGTGGACATGTTTAAGTGCTCTTCTGTTTAAAGCTCAAGTTGCTGTGGACGGTCGTTTAAGCAAAGAACTCCCCCCCAAAAAAACAAAATATGCACAGAAAATGCAAATATTTGTCTTGAGGGCATTAGCACTAAGCCGTCAAGATGACCTGACGACAACGACGTCAGACTAGAAGAGAGAGAGGCCCATGACAGCAAAGTGGAAAGGAAAAGAAACAAAGGAAAAAAGATGAAGCGATAGGGGGACAAAATATGGAAATCGGATGCCCATTCCGAACGCGGGAAGTAGACGGACACTATCGAGTGCAGTGGACAGGAACGGTATTACTTGTCTCCGCTTCACTGCACATTCACTTGCGGTGTTGAGACTGAGGGCAGGTACGGATTTATATAAATTCCTTTTCAAAAAAATCCTCGGAAGATCATAACAGCAAATTACATGTATCTCCTGAAATAAGACTTTTAACCTATCTTTAAACCCATGGCAAAAGTTTTACAGAACCCTGAATTTTTTGAACAGTTTTGCATTAACGCTAAGATCACAATCCAAGTGACAATAGCTCTCTCTTTTCATTACGTAGGGTCAGTGCATCCTTGAAGCGTATAAATTTATTTTTGTTAGTAAGGCGCACACACAAAATACATGTACGTCTTACGTGTACAAGCAGATCAGACAGAAAAACAGAGAGAGAGAGACCTGGGGGTTCCTATTCAGAATCAATTAACTCTGACGGCAGTATATTAATATATACATGGCTAATGTGCCGTCCACAACAAACGTGGTGTTCAGGAATTGCTGGCATTGACCTACAACCCTAACACTCCTCAGTCCTCCAACAGGTGAAGGATTGAGGAGTGTTAGGGTTAAGCAAGGGGAAGTATTCCATATTACACACGTGTTTAGCAGATACATGCATGTTTCATTATCTTGTGTTTTTTTTCACTGATGAACACAAGTATCCTTTAGTTCCATGTTGGCATCTATAAGAACCAATTAGAAGTTCAAAGCCAGCTGCAGTCAAGTTTCTATTTTCGATCCAAAAGTGATTAATCAACACTTCCTTTTCAGACAGTTTGAAAACAAATTTGCATAATGTGCACATGAGGAGTCAAGAGGGCAGCGCACTTCAATTCTATGGGAAAGCAACTGTGGTATTTTGTTCCAAGCTTTACAGAAGAAGCTTTCAAAATACGTGTAGGTAGCATGCCCTGTCTTTACTTTAAAATAATTCACAGAAGAATTGTGTAAAGTTGGTGAGGTGCAAACATTTATGACAACATACCTTGAGGGAGCGAAACATCCTCCGTTGCTGCTCGTGTGGACTCATCCCCCCGATGGCTTCCATGAAGCCTCCCCGCTCCACAGCACTGGCGGATCTGGGCTTGGTGGCCAAAGTCTCACTGCTGGAGTGCTCCGAAAAGGCGCGCCGGTACTCAGCAGCACTCTCAAAGGACCCCCGGCGCAGGTGGTGCTCGGTCCACTTCCAGCGCTGTCGGTCCAGGTAACACTGGGGCTGGACCTCAAAGGGGCTCTCCTGGAGACACTCGCAGCTCCTGCAGTCGCATATCCCGCTTCTGCCACCCTCCAGTAGGGAGTGGACCTTCTCGTCCTCGTCTTCTGCATAACCGTAGTCCACCGTCACGTCTTCCTCGTAGATGTAGTCGGTGTCGGGACCCATGAGAGTGAAGTAGACTGCAGTGCCACCCTCCTGCTTGAGCCGGGCCACGGCTTGACGCAGCTCTTCCCGCTGTCGGGGGTCCTGGACGCCAATGGCGTCCATGTCCTCCTCCCCGATCTGTTTACAGGTCTCTAGGTCATCGTAGCCATTGTCAATGAAGCTGTCCAGGTGGTGGGCCAGGTCTAGTGTTCGCAGCCATTCCCGGACAATGTTGTTCTCAGGGTCAGCCATTGCACTGTCTACCATCACAGATCGAGCTGTGCAACTCATTCACCTCAACCTAATTATATTCTGCTGCTGTTTTCCACAACTTGGTGTCCCAGGTTGACAAACTGTGCGCCGAATGCTGAAATAAAAGCATTTTTTTTAAAAGTGAGACAATACAAAATTCAGTACGCATGTGGTTTTACAACAAAACTACATCAAAACACTTAAAAACAGACATCCCGAAAAGACAATACCAGAAAATTATTGACTTGCTACTGCAACTCAGTTTTTCTAAAATTAAAGCAAAATTTCAGGACTCAGATTTACATGTAAAAACAACTTATTACCCAGGTCAAAAAGAGCAATAAAGGCAAGTCCTTCCTTATGCTTCTTGAAGCAATATAATATTTCCAAATTCAACCGTGCAATCACAGTGTCTACTCTACCACTTTTGATGAGATTACTACGAAGGTGTGGGGAAAATGTCACACCAAATAAAAGACTGTGATTGAAATCATATAAACTACAGAATAATTTCATGGGGTATCATACTTATACTAGGGCCTATATACTAAGCAAAAGACACACAGGTCTAACTGTAAATGGCAGATGTCGCCATTTGACACCGCTGCAAAATCGTGTTGCAATATCTGATTAACGTTAAATTTGAATGTTCTGGCTACGGCAAGTCAAACTGAAAGAAATTTTAGCACTCAACGGAACACTCGATGCAGACCCAGCCTAATGTGTCGCGGGTAGAATTGAAGTGTGTGAAGTGAATGATGAACGCCTGTATTACATTTATTTGTGGTCGTGCAGGCGTCAAGATGAAACCTCGATGACACATCGTGGCCACATGTCATTTGGATTTGTGTAAATGCACCTGGCCACAGACACCACGCTAGAAATGGACACAAAATCTTTCCCCCAAAAAACATCGTAAAGCATGCAAAGTTACCGGCCAGGCTACCCCCAAAACAACTCACCGGGATGGGTGCTGGGCAGGAAATCGTTGGCTCCGGGATTACTTCCCTTGACAAGACCTGCTTGCGGAATTCCTGGTCGAGTTCATCTCAAGCCATGATACATCGAGATGCGTTCACCACGACATCCGCACCGTGTGTGTATTCGCTGTGTGTACGTACACGATAACGAGTGCATGATGATCATGAATGGTCGGCTACCCAAAACATCAAGAGCTCTCTATCCTACGACTGTTTTGTGCCTTTGTACAGCAGTTGCACAGTCATGTTTGGATCAAGGGCGTGATTGAGCTGAAGCTGGTGGGAGAGTTGGATATCATAAGGATTACGTATTTCCTTTTCTTTTGACGCTCATTTAAAATTGGAAGTATTTTATATAGTGCCACCATTTAACGATATGTCGTTTGAGAAACATAAAGTGTAGATTAGCATTATTTATTTCTCAATAATCAGATAATAAACTCAAGCAACTCTATAAAATGACGTGAACGGGCAGTTGCTAACTCGACTGATATAAATAAAACGACATATGATATAAAACAGTCGTCAGATAAAAGGCTGTAGTTTGGACACGATGACGTCACTGCACGGGATTCCCTCCCGTTATTTGTGTATGCATCCCTTGCCCTGATCGCATATTTTCCCCATCCTTCATCAGCCTATTACAAATTCCCACTTTTACACTCTTCGGTATCATGTTGAAAGATTGTGTTTGTTTTGACTCATATGTCCTTTGTTTCAAGGTGTCAAGTGTGGATGAGTAACTGCATACGAGGTGTGAATTTTAAATTCCTTTGTACTTGATTTGCTCCGAAGGTGAAACAGCGCCACCTTGTGTCATCCTAAAATACACTACAGCGCATAATTCCCCGAAATATTCTCGATAGATTTTAAATACCTTTCGCCTTTGCCCACTTTTACAAATTTGCTACAAAGTGGAAGATTTGTTGCCACTTCTCTTTTAGGGAGCATGAAAACAGCGCCCTCTTACCCCTCAGCTCATGCTGCACTTTCTCCATTTCCTGGGCAAATACTTTTTAAAGAATGGTTTTAGTGCTAGTCTTGAGAGGCGACTATAGTCTGTTGATATGTCGCACTTAAAATCCTCCAGAGTTTCAATTTTAGTCTTCGTTCAAGTCTGATTACCCTGGCGTTTGTGTGAAAAAAAATCGGTGCCTGTGTTATTGGGCGCTGACGGAAGGGCAAATACATTACGTAAACTTTTTGTTTAAAATTCATTGGACAGAGTTCATTTAAAATCTCTGGTCAGGACTTACGTGTGCATGATACGTGAGTACTGAATGTATATGCGTTGATTAGGCATAGGACAGCAAATAATGCTTTATACGTTGGTACGGTACTTATGACTTATTTCCTTAAGACCTGTTCCCTTTTTAGCGCCCTGTGTTAAGAGCTAGTGGGGGTAAGCGAAATGATTCACAGCTACCTCCACAGGTTTTAATCTAGTTCAGTTCCTCTGTGCTCTGCGTTTACCGTACGTCTATGTCCTGATCAGAGCTCGAGCACGTCTGTGAGCAAGGCTCTGGAAACAGCGCCCTCTTCTGAGCCACTTTGAAGAGCACCCTCGTACTTCACTTCTTCGTAAACTTCACCCGTTTGCTAGCCGAATGAGCAGCCTTCTTCCACTTCAGTCGATTCAGGACCCACTCCTCCTCTATCGCACGGTGTTTCATGCCCTCTATAACTTAGATCCTCGCCTGCGTACTAAAGTCATTTTGTCCCCAACCCTCTCCTTGTACTCCGCTATCGAATCTTTCTCCATCCAACCCCTGATCTTTCTTAGTCTCTGATCTTGCCTTTTCTTTCTCGCCTCCTTCCCCTGCTACAGTCCACCACTAGCAGTCCGTGTTCGTGGGCTACCATTTTCCCAGGTATAACTTCGCTCCGCGACTGACCTCATGCAACTATACTTTCAGTATTTACTGCTGGTAAAGGTAATAAGTCCACAAGGGCCCCCGTGTCAGAGCGCGTAGCAATCTCTTGTAATTGGTTTGATTTGGGTTTGGTTTTCTGTGTTTTCAATACAATTTTCGCCCTCCACATCACGGGTCACCCAAATTTACAAGGAAACTTTTTTTTTTAATGTTGCCTCCCAAAACAAGAAAATTTCGTTCTGAAATATACCAACGGGAGACTTTGAGACGCTTGATGGCGGCAAAACATACCGATGTCCTTTCTACTAGTTCTGAGCATGCGCACGTTGTTCTTAGGGTGTTTAGTCTGGTTCCCTGCCCAAAGATTCGCTGATGGACTCTTGATAAAAAAATCTTATGTCAGACATAACCCACGGATATAAATAGATATGACGCAAGGGTCAGGAGTTACAAGTTGAGAGCCAGGGTGTCTTCGATTTCATCAGTGGCGACCTCCCCAAAATGAGGCTTTTTATTTACCATATCCGGTGGGTAATACTGTAAAGGTATTTTAATATTGTAGTAGAGTCAACAGTCGTCATTAGGTTTCGGAGGTTTACGTTCAACAGCTAGCCTACCTACCCAGCCGGGAATAACCGAACATCAACAGTACCATCCGAACATGCCGAATATAGACGGGACGACTTCGGAAGATTTCGGCTATTTCCGGAGAATTGGAGGAATTCCTCCAGTCTTGGTCACGTGGACAATGGGTGATACCAGACCCTTGAGAGTGTACCGCAGCAGACCAGTTCCCATAGACAGCAGTGACAAATCCCCATACAAATATTTAAAAAATACAACTCTCACAAGTGTTTAGGCTGCGCAGAAAATCGATGTTCGACATGTCCTTTTTCATTTTCCTTTTAATTTTTTGTGGATTGACCAATGAATTTTCGAGAAATTCTCACCCAAAGCAGACCACCCCTAAAATGAAGGAAATTTCACTGTCCAGGAAAAGTAGCCATATTGAAAATGCATCCCTCTGCAAAACGGCTAAAATAGTACCACTTTCGGACCCGATTGCATCCAAATTGCTCAGAATTGGAAGCCTTGAGTCCGGGCCAGAGGTTCAGTGCCATATTTCTTCCATTCCCCAGTTCCATGGCTCTAAGGATTCTCTAAAATAGAAGATTTTGAGGGTATAACTTTTAGTAATGAGACCGGTCTATTTATTTTGGTGCACCCTTGATTTGTTGAGTAGTCAGAATCATCGAGTCCGGTACCCAGACTATGAGAGCGTGTGCATAGTTCTGAGCACGCACAGTGCCCTGAAAAGGACCGGTATGTTTGCTGCCATCAGCGTCTCAAAGTCACCCATTGCCATATTTGGAGAGGAAATAATAAAAACACAACTCACAAACGTATGTGATTTTCGTCAACATATTTTTTTAATAGGGACACGTTAAAAATTAACAGGCACGATTATTTATAAAAACAGATCATTGTTTCTGGCTGAACCTACATTATTTCCCACAAACTATCGTTTTCCTTCTTGAATACTAACATTACTAAAGCTACATTCAAGAACGGACAAAAACGTAATGGTTACATCACAAAAAAGGCTGATTACACGTCAGCGCACTTACGTTTTCGTCTAAATGTCTCAACGGTCTTCTACCGTTTGAAGACGAGATACTTTCATGGTTTTAAGTTCTTATGTCCCAACAACTTTTTGTGTTAAAGCAATCAGATTGTCCATGTTCTCTAAATGTACAAATTGAAGGAGGTTCGTTTGGTTGCAAGTATTTCTCCCACGCAAGGACGTGTCTTTACAATGAGGTCGGGCAGGTTTTAAGGTGGAAAACAACGATCAAACCGTGCAGAAAAATTCTCCAGTACGACTTGACCCGTTCACATAACCAAAGACAGCAGTTACTCTTTAAAGCCACAACAGGAAATGCCGCATTCTGATTGGTCCACGATATGAGGACTTGAAAGAGTAATCCAATCACGATAGAGAGGTCAACCATGAAGCAGATAAGGCACACAATGTTCACTTTAGCACATTCATGTTCAACAAGTATTCGTTCGCCCAGAAATAAATATTTTTTAAATCCTTTAATTGAATGCATGTTACAAGAATTCTTAATAACACTCAACAGAACTTAACTTACTCGACGGAAAATGTTCTTCCTTTTAACTTTGATCTGTGAATTATCAAAGTACTTTCGAGGAACACTCACCAATACGTGCAGAAATCATAAGGTGTGTCTTTTATATTATGTCCAACAGGTCCTAGCTTTTGAAACTTCCATTAAAAGTAGCCAATATCCGGAAACTATAAAAGTGGAAATGCGAAAGCGATGCAGCGAATTTAAAAAGCATGATCAATGCAGATATACAGTTTGTGCATTTGTACATAAATAGATGGTTGTAAAACAATGAACGGCAAAAGGGGGGGGGTTTACTGTTCTGATTCATATAGACGAATCCACTGACCATGGTGACGTAATCACTGGTCATCTGCCGTGGCCCCCGCCAATGGCGGTGCACACTGTGATATTATTGTACGGAGCCACTGTTCGGGGACCCAACACAATGCATACTGCCATTAATGGCGCCGTCAAGAATGTCCAGTGAAACGTGGCTTGAATCGTCTATACCTAGGACTTCTTTCCGCCACAAGCTCGTCTTAAATGGAAACAAAGATTCTAACCTTCAACGTCACGACTGGTGGGCTAAAATAGAGCTGGAATTGGTAACCGCAATTCCAGCCGTCCATACAACTACAAACTAGTTTCAATGCAAAAAAGACGTACACGTTCCCTGAGCGATCCCTCGAATTTAGTTTCTTTTCTTAAAATATATATAAAACCCTGAGATCATTGTAGACAAAAATTCTTCTGGTGTTTAAAAGTATAAAAAATACAAAAATCCGGCTTTAATTTTTTTCCTGGTACATGACCTCACTCATTCCGTTCCGCGAGAGATTTCTCATTTTCAAAAAAAAAGTCCCCAAGAATGCTAAGCAAATAACTGTGACTTCAACGAAATTAATCTTCAGGAAACTATTAACGATTTTTCGATTTTCTTTACACCTATACGAAAGACCAGTATTCAAAAGGGAATGGCTACTTTTCAAATTGTCACCAGAACTTCGTAGTTTTCTGCTGTCCAAAGAAAATTAATGCAAACGGCAAACGGCCAATTTTAGCTTATGTCACTTACGAAGAACGATTGGCTAGTGACATAGATTCAGGCACTTTGGCATTATGTCTATGCAGCAAATAAGCATACATTATATTTTCAGACCTGAAAACAGCTTTAACAAGAAGAAAAAAAAGAATACAAAAGCTGCGACATAACTATTTCAACGTTGGCTCAAACTTCAACAAGTGAATCCAATAATGTTTCTTCGTAAAACTGAAGAAAAGCTAAACTCTAAAAAAATTACTTTCAAAGTCCTGCAGTTTACACGTTCAACATGCAAAACTGTCTTTACAGTACGGCACATATAATACCGATCATTTCTCACTGGCATCAGTTTTGGTTTGAAGAAACTAAAAGGCAGCAAATAGTATTCCAGACTTTTATCTTGTATGCAAACTTCAGAGGTATTCCTGAATGAAGTACACCGAGTAATGCAATGAAAAACAACCAACAATATACCAGATCCGTGATTTGGCCAAACCAAAAAACAAAAAAAGGACTTATAAAACGCTCAATAAACGTTGAAAAAACAAATTTTTAAATTCTAACTACAAACTGCAAACTTTTCTTCCTGAAAAGCTCCACAGCATCGTGCAGATTTGTCCACAAAAGATGTTTACATGGAAAATTGAAATAACATTAAAACGACTAAAGATCTGTTTTTAAAAAATTATAAGACTAGCATGGAATTTGTAGAAATGAGATTAAAAACATCATTCCTTCACATCGGAATGCAACTACAAAATTTACAGCAATCAGGTGTACACTGAAAACTCTGCGTGCCCATTTTTTACATTTGGAAGTTCAAGAAAAAGGTGGGGAAAAAGTAAAAGATGAAAACGAACGATGTTGTTTGAATGCCGAACGACGTTCTAGATCCATTTTGAATTCACTCGGTCAACTTCCCTTAACCACCTCCTTTATTGAAATTCTAAAAGCAATCTTCCAATGGGGACCCAGTGACTGGACTGTTGTGAAAAATGAGAAATGTCCCAACAAAAGTTATACGTGAGCATCCCCCAGAGGTGTCGCAGAAGTGGTTTGTCGTATAGTTGTACTGCACAATGAGAACAGAAGAAGTGACTCATTCCACTTAAAGATACGTGACGATAGAGGGCGATATTACAAGGCCAGGAACTGGCAGGGACTGTTGTCCTTCACAACAAAGACGTGTTCTTTGTCCACGGTCGAAACTTAAATAGGCCTATACCAAATGGTCCACAGTAACCAACGTAATACTGTTTTTGCCTTACAAAATTTAAATCAAATTAGCAGATTAGTTTGTACAATCACAGCCAGTGAATGAAATGAATAAAATTTCGGTCCACGTGGCTAAATACCTTGACTGAAAATATACCTTTTACTTTTGAGGCGGCAGTCGGGAAATGAAGGAAATGATAAATGTGGGTAACATCTACACTAGTTTTCTTATTAAAGGTTAGTAAGTTTTTCAATGCTACTACATATGACTAAGATAGTGCATAACACACCCGTATCTTAAAAAACGGACATTTTATAAAAGAACAGAAAGTTCTGTGCGGCAGCTTGAGCAATCATTTGTAAATTTCACTTGTTTAAGCCCCTTCGTTTCTAGAATGAATTCCTCCCGTCAAATGTCTGTCTTGTCAACCCCCATAGTTAGGTCATCGCAACATTAATTCGTCCAAACACCATTTACCCTCTTTAAAAAAGGATATTTAAGAAAATCGGTTCTTTTAAAAATAAAAAAATGCACCCTTTTGAAAGTCAACCTGAGTTTTTCCTTTTTCTATTTTAGGCATCAAAAACGTATCTCTTAGTCCTACCAACAGAGGGCGCTGTTCTACTAGCTCGTGCCGCCGCTGTCTGAAGATGTCGCCGCTGCTGATGTCGTTGCTGAGGTACGTGGTTCACCCGTGCTGTCTCCGTTGACGTCGGTGGGTTTCGCGCCGTTTCCCTGAGAACTCGGGGCGGGTTTGTCGGGGCAGTCGGCCACTAGGTGGTCTTCGGACTTACAGTGGTGACAACGCTTGGGCAAAGGAGGTTCTGGACAGTTCTTGGCGTGGTGACCCCGCTCATTACAATTGTAGCATCTAAACAGTACAGGAGAGAAAACAAGTCAGATCGCCAGATGCCTAAACCACATTCTTACAATAATCCAAATTCTTGCTTCAAAAAGGGAACGCTTCAGAGGGAGGGAATAATTTGACATTGTATAATATCGATCAATCCAATATAAAAAAATCCCTCTGATATGGAAGCCTCGACGTGCAAGTTTCTTCGTACTAATCTTCAAAACAACCAAGGGTGCTGGTATCAACACTGATATTAAAGCATCTGATTGGATAATTTCTATGCAAAAGTTCCACGGAAACTAGCTTACAATAATTATGCCTTGATTGGTTGACAAGCAAGAGACACAAGTGGGAGGGAAAATCAACAAGTAACCGAATGAGGGCGTGGTCAATAACTTCATGTCGCCATTATCAGACCAATACCTGTCGTCTCTTCTTCGACTACCCCTCCCTCTCCGCTTGCTCCCTTTACAGTCCACGCACCCCGGCCCGGTCACTGACACCGCCTCTCGGCCTTTATCCGAAATCTTAAAGACGAACTCGACCTCTTCGTTCAAATCCAGACTCCGAAAACCGCTCATCTGGATGCTTGACTGCATGGGGGGGAAAAAGAGGAAGCAATTTAAAAAAAAAAAGACGAACTTTTCACAGAACCCTTGCCAACTCGATTCTCGACCGAGATTAAACCTTACACCAGTTGCCAATGCCAAGCAAAATAATCCAATGACATCTTTTCATCAGCCTCATTAGCGTCTTGTTTTTACCCGCTTTCCGGAGCCTTCAGTAAACAGCTTCGGTTATGAGTAACATTTAGCCGTTACTTAGAATTCTCGACCAACGCCATCCGTCTTTCTCTCATTGGCAGAGTATCTCCCTGTCAAACGAACTGGGGTCACCAAGGCTTGAAAACTGAAAGTAGTCGGTGCATACTCGTGACTGCTCCATCGATGTTACCGTCTCTGATTTTATTACATAATACTGCATTATGTCAACAAGCTTAAATTTATTCCATTGTATCATTGCTATGATTGCAAACAGAAAGTATAGCTGGGCATTTGTCAGGCGCATCTGCAGAACTTTTGAAATAAATTCCCTTCGAACTTTTTCATTAAGCAAAACTTGGGGGGGGGGGGGGCTTGTGGGGGGATTTGGACAAGTTTTCATTTAACCTTTATGCATAGTCTCTATATGATGGGTGAGGCTACATTAATTTAGGGGGCTTTTTACACGCTTTGCGAGGAAGCGAATTGAAGACGACCAAAATATCACCTTTCTCTCCTTATAGAAAAAAAACAGGGCAGTGAAGACCAGTTAAAATTCCAATTCAAGTCCTATGACAATTTGCCAACCTAGGCTTTGGACGACCGATTAGAATGTTTGCGTTCTTATCAGTAGTTTAATATAGAAAAGACAAAAAGTCAAGTCCCGTACTGACCAACACTGACACCCTCATTACAAGAAACGGTCGGTCGGTCATCGACATTTTGTTGTAATCGGTTTCCGGTGCGTGGCGTGGGTGTATTTGGCGATAATGGTCTGCTATCGCCCTCGCATTGTTCAGTTTTGAGCTGCATCACAAATATTGGCGCTGGTCCAGTGACACTCGAGAGGGGAAAAGGGAGATGTCATTAAAGGGGAGGTGAGTTTGAGTGAAGTGTCTGTCGTATATGGCTAAGTGCATATTACATATCGATGTGTACATGCGTAACTAAGCTTTCAAACTGGTCAGACAGTACCCGCAGAGGGCGCTCTACTTAGAGCTGCACTCAAGCCTACAGCCGCACAGTATGCCTTGGATTCCAAAGACAATCATCCTCACACGAGAAAGAAACCTGGGCAAGATAACGCCATTCGGTGAATGATGCCACTCGACTTTCGTACCGGAACGACCGTTGGTCCCCATTGTTGGTCGTTTGCTTACCAGGTCAATGTAAAAAACTCCAGCATGCTCGAATGGTTACCAACTTTTGAGCATTACTGGAAATGCCGAAGGGTTAAGAACTTTGATTTTGTTCACGTCTCGGGTCCGCGACGATATTGAAATAAAAACAGCTTTTGTGCATAGCATGAAATGTTGAGAATCACGGCCATTGCTTTATTTCACTCGTAACAAAGGCCTTCCACTATCATTCATGAGGAAAACAGACAAGTATTCCATGTACTTGGTGAGAGTGATCTGTAACAAAATTGGTATCAACACTTTGGGAGCAGGAAACCGAAGTACCCGTACAAAATACTCTTGCTGTTAGTTTTAGAAGTTTGTGAAGATTCCTGTGATGTCCCATATAAAGGAATATCTTGCGTGGATCTCGCGAGGTAAAGTACGTAAATCAAAACTTATCGTTCATAAACCAAAATGTCATGCCGTATGATTATACCTTCCCTCGAGTTTACAAGTCAATACAGCGAAAATAAATGCGCCAAAAACATCAATGATTGCTGCAGGTTTCTTATTCGAAATCGGGTATCGTTACCCGCGCCATCATGAATCGTGGAAGCACCGGGGAAAAAGCGACGGCCAGTTTTGACAATACTGTCATGAATTACTGCTACTCAAAACTCATTAGAGAACAGCCTTTTCTGTTCGTTTCCCCAAGTTCCCCTTTAAGGTAGGCCATGGAATGCCTGCGGCTGGTGTGGAGGTTATGGCAGTGTCATGAACTGCCGAATGCTCCCGTCTAAGTTCAATGTCTTCAGCGCGCTGAAATGCCACGAACTCTGCATGAACCCCACCGGTTGTCACCCTCGATACTACTCCAAGGGAAACCCCCTACAAGACACAGTGGAACCGGCTCACTCAAGCGTCCTTTTTGGAATGCTCTGGTGTGGCCTGAAGCGACATTTCAAGATGAGGGGGTTTGGGAACGAAGGAGGGGATCCTACAGCGCAGAAAAAAAATTCAGCTGACACAATTTTTGCGATATTGTTTGGCGGGATTTGATGTATTTGTTGAATCCATATCATGGTCACTATTGGGATGATCTGCAATTTTGAAGGAAAATTTCTTTTGGTGGAACGCAAGGAACACAGAATTCAATAACGCAGAAATTTGTTCCTACTCTAAACCGTCTGTGAAAATACTTCCATTATTTTTTCATCGCTCACAAACCAAACGGAAACTATGTATATTGTGTTCTCAGCTCCTAAAATGTCACACACACGCTTTATAGACAGCAACCAAACTCATAAAATACGCAAGGAACAAATAACGTAGAATCCCAAAGGCACGCGATGGTAAATGACCGACGATGAACCTATGTTGCAGCCAGGAATAATTCGGATTAAACCACCGAATGTCACTGAAAAGAACGTAAAGATAACGTGCACGCAGTCTTTATAGTGGCTGAAAGGATAAGCCAAATCAAAGTTGACGACTGTTGGATGCACAGTGGTTTAGAAAAGAAGTCCAAAACACGTCATAAATACAGCATGTCAGGCAGCCTTAACGACTTTAGTCCTCCCCCCCCGCCAGCCTTACAGGGTGCGCCCAGAAGACCTTTTGCAAGTTCTTGTGAAGGAAATACGTCACAGCTACCGGCGCGCAAAGCATTGTGGGTTATTTGCCGTCTTGATCAACACATGAATTTTCAGTGTGAACGTGTCATGCGCACGCAGAACTGTTGACCCGTGTTATCGTTTATGAACTCTGTCTGAAGAGTGCTCGACAAAATGGCGCATGCATTTGTCATGTCCAGCGTCCCGTAAGGGTAAAGCGGGGAAAGCAAACCTAAACCAGTCTCAGCCTAGTCGATTCTGTTGTCCATGCGCGGGGACATGCCGCTAGAGCCGTCGGGCTGGAAGCCTGTTTTGGACATGGTATAAAGACAGACAGCTCCTGCCTTGCTGGTTCGCTTGTTATTATTTCACTTGAAGGATCGCTGGCTTTAATAGTTTAACGACGATTCTTTCACACTTTAAACGTCGAGAGCGTGGTTCGCGGAGATCTTAACAGCAATGGCTCGATCGTGGATTTGCGACATGGAGGTAACACTCATCCATCACGCACTCCACATCTACGTGCCGTTCCTTCCTCGGGGATCCAACCCCGAAGCCCACCAAGGGATCTAACCCGTGATCCACCCTTCGCCTCCGCCGCAATGCCACCCCTCGTTCCGAGAACCGTTCCCCTTGCGTGATTCGCGATTTCTGACAGGTCCACAAAGTTGTGGAGGGGTAGGGTGGCTGGAGAGAGTGCCATGTGTCACACACTGAGTCCCGTCAGGGCATTTGGCTGTCGTGTCTGTCATACAGAAGTAGAACAATTAGCGGAGAAAGTTAGCTGAGAAAAATCTGGAAACAAGGACTTAACAGGAAAAGATACCCCTCAACACGAAGGTTACAAAAACTAGGGTAATTGTCTCATTAAACAGACGGCTCTTTCATGGCGCTATGCGTCAACTGTTTTCCCCAGGGTGAGCCCAGGTTTTACCTTCTCGCGGATCGACGGGGAGGTGTGACGACACGAGACAGACTAGCTGGTCGGAGTGATGACCTTTGACCGCATCCACTGACAGCGGGCCATCAGCGCGAACTTTGTTGCACGGTGCTTTGTATGGCAAAGCGCAGCGGCTACGAAGATGCTCGGGTCTTTCATTTCGTTCAGGGCTTGCAGTCGTGTGTAGTAAACACCGGTCCAGTGATTGTCGGTCTGTATGACTGCTTATTAATTTTCCGGAGCGAAGGCCGAGAAAAAGTGTCAAGTGCCTGCTCAAAGAAATAATAACAGGAGAACTGCAAAAACTCCAGTGTTTATTTAGAACTCTCTGTGTTATGAGAGGACTGGGTGTTACCATAGGGTGTAACACCAATTCAACACCACAATTTTTACATTGAGCAGTATTACCTACAAGGGGATTTACAATAGCTATGGGGGAAAACCTACTACAAGTGCGTGACACGACCCATTGTTGCTACTTGGAACTTCCCTTGACCTTTAAATATTGGTACTGGTGATTATCGCATTCAAATCCAAATGTGCCCACATTGGTGCAACATGCACTGGCCAGCCAGCGATGAAAGGTCAACGGGGTCAGCCCCGAATGCCTGTGCCGTGTCCTTGGGTCAAACAGGGGTCATGACACCGTGAGGAGGGAAAAAAAGGAACACATACGGCCCCAGGGCTTTGTCCAGAGGAATGTTCGGAATCCGGAAAAGAAAAGAGGCAAGTCAGGGACTTGTACAATCCCCGCGCTTACCCGACCACCCACGAAAGAAACATCCCCGAGCAAGCACAAAAGATCTGACGGCAAGAAGAGAATGTTTTCTCACTATGTGGCGCAGGCGGATAGCAACATCCACTATGGCTCGACTTGAATAAAGGAGGGGGCGGGGTCTAGTTAAGACGGCTGTTGTTATCGAGAAAGGTGGGCAGAAACTATCGGACTATCGATCCATCCCGACACAGGGGGTGCGTTAAACGGGCAGTCTGAAAAAGACACAACACTTAAAGGAGTAGTCCCGTAATTGCGTGCTTCTACGATCCCATGCATGAAGCACACGCCATCTCCAGTGTTCGTTACGAGACAGTATCGAAGAAAACATACCAGGAAATACAGATAAGAAAGCTTGGCATAAAAGATGGAATTAAGTCACTCTAGCTTCGAAAAATGTGAATTTTAACCCTACATTCACATACACGTATCAACCTCCCGCCAAATGTCAGAACACAGATAAAGTCTAAAGTCGGATTCCGCTGGCATTATGACGAAGCAGCATGTGCGATAAACAACAACGTTTCTCCGATGAACGATCACATTCCCTGCAGTAAAAAAAATTGGAACTAAAAGCTCAGCGGTCCTCTGTTTTGTGCATTTTGCATTTTTCCCGGACCCCTTTGGGGATTAGGCTGGCATGCTTCATGCTTGAAACATGGGCACATCCATCGCTAATATGTGTCAACAATTCAGTATTGTTGCATTTCTCATTAAAAAACATTGGATGGTATCATCCGTGGATGCATCAATTAAGTACGAGCAATGAAGTAAGTCATCTTGTATGAAAAGAACTTCGCAACAAGTTTTTCAGTCCAATAATCTTGTAACTTTACATGCAAAGTGAGACAGCTTGTGACTCACGAGTAATGTCAAAACTGTAAAGTTCAACACAAGTTCAGTTTTGAAAGCTCAAGTTGTCCCCGTTAAGACATGCATTTATCAGTTTGTTCACGACATCCATGGCAACGGAATACATCAATACATGTACTGGGACAACATCAATGGGCAATTTGAATGACTCATCTTCAGTTAACAAGCTGGTCACGCGACGACTTCTCACCGGTTATTTCTTTAGGTTTAGTGAAGACGTTTGCCAACCGTGGTTCAATCGATGCAGTCCAAGATGGTTTGCAGCTAGCACTAGACAACGGCTGCGTACGAATGACTTGGCTACGGCTTTAGATAACGCATGCAGGCGTCTCCGGGAAAAGTGCAAAGCCACTGGCTGGCGCCCTTCACAGGTTATATTACTTCCGTCAGCAGCCAAGAATGTTCGGGATCCGTCCATTCCAGGCCAAGGTACAGGGGCTGGTTACCAGCAGCCGAGGGTTTAAATATGCATTAAGCACCTGAAGCAAAAGATACATGGCTCCCTGTAGATAGTCATCAAAGGCGAATCCAGAACCAGATTTTTGGGGGGAGGGCCAAACTTTTTCGGAGGGGTCAAAAATATTGGACATTTTTTCATGCAACCTGTCTGCGCCTTTCTGTGGTATGAGACTACATTTTGAAGCTTTTCACACGCTTTTGCAAATCACTTTTTCCTTTCTCTCATTACAAAATATATACTTATATAAAATGGCCTTTTTGGAGGGGTGCATGACCCCCGCTGACTATTGGTTTGCATGCCATAATTAGAGAACGAAAAGAATTCTATTCACAAAAGTGTTCAAAAATCTTTGACAACAGTAAAACACTGCACAAATAAATAGTTCTACAAAATACGACATGAAAATGTGTTTCACTTTTAATACATGTACTTTTGAAGCAAACTGTGCATTGCATTGTGAGGCAAATGTTGGTGGAAACCAAGGACGAACTGCGAACTTTGGCGCCTCCCCCCAAAAAGGCAGTCAATTTTTGGAAACGAAACAAAGGTCTACAGTAACAATCAACAAAGCTATTTGCCACTCATTTTATCCTTAACTGATCTCCCAACTTGCTCGACGTGGGATTGGTTGCTAGCTGGTTTCCTGTCAGCGGCAAGAAGATATCCTCTTCAAGTTTGTGAGAATGAAGACACCTCCAAATATACAAACACCATTGGGTGTTTCAATTCCTAACAAAATAGTCGGTGACCATTTGGATATTCTGAAGGAGGATTTCCTACAATAATGGGTTTGTGACCGCTCCCCTCACCTGGTAGACGAAGACATCTCCGCTCTTGTCATCAGGCGTGATAAATCCGTACCCTTTGGAGACGTCGAACCACTTGCACCGTCCGCAGCACAGCTTGCCCTCCTCGGCCGTTGGAGACGCCCTGGAGCCCGGGGTTCCCGCCGATGCTGCCGCTGCCACCTCGTCTCCCGTACCATCTGAAAGAATAATCAAGAACAGTTTAACTTGAACCGAAATTTCCGTTGTTTCAGCACACCACTGAGATCTCCAATCTCCCGAGAATGAAACTTGTTCAACAGTATTCTGACAAACACAAAATGCCAACATCTGTGATAATTTCCACACAGCTCCCAAGAACACCAAACAAGCAGATCGCAGACAGGAACTCTGAAGGGAAAAAAATTTGCGTACTGTGTGCTTCACTCTGAACGAGTTTCGGTTTGTCCATACTTACCAAGCATACTACGCGATATTCTTTGCTTGCCGAACTCTACGAAATAAGTGCGCGATGTTCATTTCCACTTGTACGCGCGTCAAGCCATCTCTTGTCCAGTCCTGAGAAGGGAAGAATGGACAGGAGGTTGCGGCGTTCATAAAACACCAGTCAATTTGGCAAAGTAGGTGTCCACCTTTTTTTTCCGCACGCTGATATTGACCTTATCGTTGAAACATTCCAAATGACAAATTGATAACGATAGTCTGTTTGAACGACTACAAACGAGGTCACTGGCCCTGCATTTTGCAAAACCTTACAAACAAAATCCAATTTTGACTTTCAGCATTGAAGCAAGTGATATTCGCGAAGCGACATCCCCCAAACCACGTATCCTTATGTCATTGTGTTGGACAGATATATAGCCATTCTTACTAACAATTCACTAATCGATTCAATTCAAAACGACTCAAAAACATCACAGGATATACTATACACAAATGTCTCAACCAGGGGCGGGTCCTGGATTTTGTTACTGGAAGGGTAGGTGGGAAAGTTTTGTATATTTGAAGCGAGAAGATATGGGACGAAGAGCACCCCCCACCTTCATGTAGATCACTGTTTTATTGGAATCTCAGGAATTCTGTTCAGACATGGGGGGGGGAATTGGGTAACGATACTCTAGGGTGTGTATAGGGATTGGACATGGGGCGTTGCTGGGTATATTTTTGTTCATGGGGGGAGTCGTCGCCGTTGGTGACGCCACTTAATTTGTTTGTTTTGTCCTTAACCGTACACGCAAAATAAGACCCCATACTTGATGGATTATGGATCTTACAATCTTTAGACGTAGCCACCCCAGCAGGGAGTTCAACCCCACGCCCCACCCTAGATCCGTGCCTGTAAACGTAGTATCCTTTTCAAGCAGTCGTGGATGATGACGGATTGGAGAGGTGACTAGCCAGCTAATAGGCCTTCTTTATTTATCTATTTTGTTCATGTAATCTCTTCAGTTGAGGGGACAAGAGGGGGAAGCCTGGGGATCCCTCCCCCAGGTGTTTATTTGTTTCTGAAATAGGAAGATACAATATACACCTACATCTTAAATTACACTCTTTGATATAGCCTTGAATTCCAGTCCCCTGTGGCAACGGGGAGGGGGAACCGCGGGAGGGGGCCCCTGGAAAGGGGGCCCCGGGAGAGGGGCTTGAGCATCGTGAGCTATTTTTTTGGGTAAATGCCAGTCTAAGTCTCCCTCCACGACAAACAACATTCCGACAATGAGACAACTTTGTGCTTATAATCAGAAAACAGGTCGATGCTTGCCCTTTAGAGACTGTGGTGAGCAGCCTCGAAACGATGTACACCAGAGTGCTGTTTGTATAATCGCGACGAACAAAATAAATACTTCGGAAATCGCGCTTATTAATCCGGCATTAAGACTGCAGATTTATTTTCCGCTGAGACCTGACGAGAAATAAAAGGTCGCATTGTTTGCCCACGTCGTACATGTATACCTTAAATCTCCGGACATTTCTGCACCGTGAAAGGATTCAACAAAATATGAAATTTGGCTTACGGGAAGTTGTAATGCAGGACGAGAAAAGTCCGTGGGCAGATCAGAGCCGACGAGGAAAACGGAGTCCTCTCTCCGGGGACGGGCTTAAAATCGTGTTCCCCCCCCCACGATATTTTTCCCAAATAAATTGTCTCTGCATAGAGAATGAGTGATACTTTTGGACTGTATAATATGTAGATGTTCAAAAGCATCCAAACGCGTGCACATCGCCGAGAACAAGTCCGTGGGCTAAAAAAGGAGCGCAATATATCTTTGCAAACACCGGACATCCGATTGCAGTCCCTGTGCGCTGCCCGACGAACGGAAATATGACCTACCTTGCTTTGGATAAATCAAGATGGATAGGAAAAAAGGAAAATAAATATTCCAAGTAGCTGCCATCAACAGCTATGAGCAAACACGTCTGTGTGCATCGAGTCTTCTGGGCTAATGTTTCACTGAAGCTTCTTGAAGCCTTGATCTACTTTACAGACCTACCTCCTTGAAACCACACCTTCAGTTTTCGTTGTGTGAAGATAGAACAATTTCAATATTTGGTCAGAATAAAATGGAAGCGTCCGTTTATAAACTTGGACCTTGGTCGAAGGTCAGATGGACAGCCTTGCTTTAAGGCAAAACAGAAACACGCCAGTTCATCAAATTAACAATCTACTCAAATCTCAAAACAAACCACATTTTTCTCTTGAAGTAAAATGAGACACATCCTAAAACATTTATGGTATGTTGTCGCAGTAGGCCAAGTAGGGGCTTCTTTGGGGAATAAATTCCTTCCAAAAAGGTAGCAGTTGTACTCGTCACGCATTTTTACAAAAAGAAGTCAGGTTATCGCATTTTTTTCTTCCTTTTTTATCAAAAATTCCATTGCCAAAAGTCACGTGGCGAAATGGTACGTGATATATAAGTAATATCGCTATCAGTAAATATCAGCGATACTTTTTGTTTGTTTCGATTCGGGTGGTTTCTTTTTTGTTTTTGGGGTATTTTTGGTTTTTTGCATCTTGTATGTTCGCTTCTTTGCTGTATTTCATACCAGCCGAGAACAGACCACTGCAAAGGCCAGATTTTTACCGAAGTTTACCGTTTATGTTTAAAAAGGGTTAATTTGGACTTCAATTTATTGCCAAAAAAGGTTGCTTTAATATCAGTCTTAAGTCAACAATGTTAACGAATGTCGGCCTATTCATAGCATTGTCACAAAGGCCAAAAAGAGTGGGATGTGCGATGCAAATACATGTATTGCGGTAGACCTACGTTTCTTGAACACCCCACAAAAAAATACAGCTTTGCGGCTGGAGTCGAGTCTATCGGAAGAAAGACATGACGACTGTTACATGTCATCAGTAACCAACCGTTGTGGCTTTTTACTCTGTCGTTTCTAGCTTTCCTGTTTTGGGGGGGATTCTCCAAAGCGGAAAGAGTTGGCTAGCTGAAGCAAATCCTCCACTAGTTTAAAACATAAATGTCCATATTGCAGCCAAAAAATAAATCAGAAGAAAAAAAAGCTGAAAAATAGTAAACTTAGAGAGCTGATGAGGTAAATAACAAAAACTTAAGGTGAAAGCTAAAAAACCAGAAAAAACAACAAACAAACGAAGTCCCAGGTAAACCAAAAGATAAATGAGACAGCATAGTTTTTTCTCTGAATACTTTTCCTGAAGGCCAGCTGAACACCTTCATCGAAGATTTCTGACGTTATTCTCCAATCTCCTTTACTCGAAAGCGATTTTTTTTTCAGTTCGTGTGGACGTTACGGTCAGCTGCCCACCATTTTGTGAAATCGTGAAGCATCTAACCCATTCGAAAATCACCGGCCTTCGACCGCTCAATCCCGCTCCACATATAAAGCAAGATATGAGACGAAGAGAACCCCCCCCCGCTTTGTGTTGGTCATTGTTTCAGTGGAATCTGAGGAATTCTTTTCAGATAGGCCCATTTAGGGGATGAGTTAGGTAACAATAGTCTCGAGGTATAGCGATTGGACATATGGGGGATACCCCTCTGTCTCATTTCTTGCCTCCCGCCAGTATTTTTACAATTCCTATAGCTGACCTCGGCATGTGACAGGTGATACATTACATGCATTAGTTCATGCGCTGGTCAGCAGGTGTCCGGTTGGCTAAGCCATGGCCGATGGGGGGTGCTATTTGGTCATTTTCGACCAGGGCCGCCGATTACCGCGCATGTGCGCACGGACAATATCCTTCAGAATCACATCTAGAAAAATACTGCTATATCATCACGTGTGCGTTTCCATCACCTCTGATGGAAGCCGAAACTAGCGAAAAATCTTCCCGCGAGAATCCTTCAGTCACGCAACGCGGATCCAGGGCCACGTTATTGGCCTGGCAGGTTTCAGATAACACGCACGTTGTGCGTGACCTCGCGCCTGTGTAAAGTGATCAACCTTCGCTACCTTTAAGAATTAAACGCTTCCGGCTTAGGTTTGGTGCGTAGATTTCAGATTTTTAGTGCCGGGACTTGCAAAGCTTTCCGCTGAGGTACAAAAGAAATAGGTGCCGAAGTAAAAAAAAACGCTGCTTTTATTCCTGCCCGAAAGCCCCATGGTGCTCTAATAAAAACGAACTGGAGAATACATACCTCGTACAAACGAACTTTGGAAAAATTTACTTCGAAGAAATGAAGTCGGAAAAAAATACACCTCATAGAAACGAACTTTGAAAAAAATATTCTTAATTTTTTGAAAGTATATATTTAATGGCACTACACGGCCTTCGTATTCTTACGAAAGTGTGGTTGTTCATGTTTTTCCATCGTTATACAGCTACCGTAACTTGACGAGGCGTGGGCTGGACATTCCTCTTAGCTCAATTACATTTTGGCGTCTCGTTTCTTCTGGTTTCTATCACTTTGCAGGAAATTCAGTTTTTAAAACCACAGAAATGCAATTATCGTGTTCTAATGACGCGCCAGGAGATTCGTCACTGGCAACGCGTGGTGTTCCACAAAACACATGAATGTGAAGTCATCGACCTCAGCGGCTCAACAGGACACAAAGGTCTTGAAATGAAGACTAGTTACTACCATTACTACAATCAAAGTCATTCTTAAACCAAAGAAAACTCTACAAAAGAAAAGTTACACCAGCTTTTCACAAATCCAGTCGACGAAGTACCCGTGGCCTCTGACAAAACCACAATTTAGAGAAAAAATCAACACAAGCTGTTTTGGTAGGATGCTTTTTGACCTAAACAATCTCTTTGACCTTTACATGCGTTTTGACCTCTCTTCTCGTCCTCTCAGGCTTGACTTTTGGGCCTTGGATCACAGCCAAGCCATTGGCTTAGGTCATATTTTTAGTTGAGGTCATGTCGTCCCAAGATGCATGCAAATCAATTCCACGCGGTCAAACTTTCCAGTCTAGTTCCCACAGTAGCCTACAACACAATGAAAACAAAGTACACGTGTATTTATAGACAGATGACCGACGCTAGAAAAAGTACTTGCCAGTTAAATTGTCATTCTCGCCTGGTTTTTCTTGTCCTGTTCGATGGAAGAGACAAGATAGTAGCGACCTGAACTTCGGATTAGAAGTCAAATAATAGGGTTAAGCTGTGACAAGTCCGTTGTGCCTTGCGGACTGCTTAACTGCCGTAAATTCTTTGTGCTTCAAGGTATGGACATTTTACTCAGGAACGCAATTTGTGTATAAGGCTGTTTTGCCATGTTTATGTCAAGACATACGGAGATCATATCAAGGCCAAAAGATCGTCGGACTTCTCATCTTCTTTGAGAAAGCATCTACAAGTAGAACATGAGTAAGAATAAATTTATCAAAAGTACAGGTGTGCTGGATATCCTGCAGTTGAGTCGAGGCATCGAGGAAACATACTTACCGGAATGGTCGGTTATTCCCTGCATCCCGTTGAAACAAAAAACTGGATATTCTTGGAAAGGTGTGATGCTGAATATGTACACAAAAAGACCATTCGGGAATAGGCTTCCAAATGACAGCGAGAAGGTGAGGTTACAAGATGTACAAAATCGCACCTCAATCCAAGTTGTCGTTCTTTGGGGGGATCATGGTTACAACTGTTCACAAAGTCGATCCCCTGAACCTTGGAGCAGGATCATTTATAGTAAGATACAGCGCCTCCAGTCCTGACGTTGTAGTGACGTCATGGCGATCTACTGACGCATTCGCCAGCTTTTATCCCTCCTGCAGTGTAATTACCCTTTGTCTTAACAGCAGACTCAACGAATACGTAAGGATACAACCTCGTCCCCAAAGCACAAGCAACGCACCAGATAACGCTTTAGCGCTGGGAGTGGGCTTGGGAATGATAGCCGTCTCCATGACGGGCACAATGCCAACTTGCCAAGGTGGGTGGCGCACCTGATGACGTAGAACAATTTCAGTAATTGTGTCATGTCTGGGTCAGGTATACGACCACAAATATTTCATTACGAAAAAGGCACATCGGTAATAAAAACAAGCAGTAAGGATGAAGTAAGATGATTTTCAACCACAGCTCATCGGTATACTTGGCACACGTTGCTTGTAATAGATTTAAACATTTTATGCTGCTCAACCTCGGGTACGACGTTCAGCTGCCTGGCTGGATGAGAGATTTACCAAATGCTGCCAGAAATACATTCACAAATCACGTTTCTCTTTTTCTTGGCACGGTCTCCGTAAAAATTGATCTGGAAGGCTCAGAAGAACTGGAATCCACCAAACCCAGCCAAGCTAGCCGCTATTCCAAGACACAATGTGCTATTCTGGGCACAAAAGTTCAACCCCGTTGAGACCCACGCCATCTTGACTTTTGGCCGGAGTTCGACGGCAAACAGTTTTGACTGACTTCCAATTTGGGTGATCTCCAAAACTCGACCTGTTCGCTTGACGCGCCGCAATCGCCCACAGCCCACGGTCGATCCGTTGGCACGCTGCTACTATCGCTAGCGTACCCCATCCAGCGCTGCTCAGCTTTCGCTGTTCCTTTTCTTTACTGATGATGTTACTGTTTTTTTCTTAAGCAGCAGTTTCTGCTTCTCAGTCTTGAGTTGGTGCCTGTCTCGAAACTGCACCATTTGAACCCCCATATTTAGCACAGGATCACAAGCACACTTGAGCCGTCAACGGCGTCATCTTGTGCAAATGGGAAATGTACACATGCCAAGTCCTGTAAGGACACTAATTTACCTGAACTAAGTTAAATGAATAGAACCAAAGACCACTGACAGTAACTGCACGAATATGGTAAAAAATGGGAACCCAACTGTAGATTCCAGGACTAACGAGGACCAAACGGGTTGTATGAGGGAAGCTTTGACCTGGTACGGCCGTGGGCGTTTACCATCGGATCCCAGGGATCGATCAGACGTAAACGTGTATTTGGTTTGTTACATAACGACTTCCGATGCCAAAAACCCGACAAGTCCGTACCGCCACGCCATGGACTGGGCTGCCGGGAGAAGCTGATAGGTGACCGGCGCGCGGAATGACAGAAATCCGACACACGTACCGACCGAGCGAAGCCTACTACAGACAACCCCTTGCCTCATGCTCCAAAAGACTGCTCCGTGGGAACTGACCACGAACGATCCGGAAATGACTGATTAGGCCAGGCTAAACACTGCAAGGATTACAGAACAACGGGTAAATTGTTATAACACCCCCATGCAGTTAATTGCCGTGTGTTTTTCTTTACTGAACTTTATTTTATTTAGAAGGACGTAAAATATCCAAAATGTCCAAAGAATTCTTGTTGTTTTTTATTTGAAAGTTCCGATGAAACCTGCCAAAAGTTTGGGTATCAATGCATTCCTCATTAAATTTGATCAAAGTAAAGTCGGGAATATCTGCACAAATAGTGCACGTATCAATGCTTTGGAGGGCGGCAATATGAAAACGAACTTATACATGAGACTGGCGCATTTTCATTTCACACATCAATTTCTTGCATGTCTATCGACCTAATGCGACTGGCTTTGTTCCTATAAAACCATCACATTTCTTCAAGGCCTGCCACATTAATCTCTCAGAATAAAGAAATGTAAAAAGGTACTTTCATGCAAGCAACGCCAGTGTAACCAACAAAATTCCCATCGGCAACCACAAATTTAGTTCGCCAACGGTGCCAAGTCTAGGGTAAGTTTCTAGCAAGTCAGTCTGATGCTTATCAACGATCATGCGCTCTTGATACCAAACTAAAGCAACAAACATTCACTGTATCATTTTGTTTGAAATTAAAAGAATTCATTGAAATTCAAAATGGAATTCGATCAATCAAATAGGTCAAGTTTACGGTCAAAACATTTTATCTTTCAAACTACTGAAATCTATAGCGCTGAGGTAATTTTTGCTTTCATTTTCTTGGCCCGATTTCATAGGTGATAGAGTGGAATTTCACTCGTTGGTAATCAGTAAGCTCCAATGCTTCTCGTGCAAGTTTTCAACTTTTTAAAACATTTTTCGAACGCAACGCAAACGGTAGAAACCATCGAACTTATGATGTTATACTTGCAAATCTAAACCTTTACGAAGCAACACTTCACACAAACAAGCAGGAGTTTGGAAACTCCATGCTAACAACGCTATTCTCCACTCTGCTGATACACGTATTATGAAAACATTTCTGATCCACTTCATACGATGGTGGTTTCAAACGGTTTCACCAAAAACAAAGTGTCAGATAAAAAAATTCCGTAATTCATGAATATTTGCCCTTCCCCATTTTCCCACTGAAAAAATCACATCACGTGTTTATCAAAGTAACAAGAACTAAAATGATGCAGCAAGTTGGTCCAGTTTCACTTACTGAACTACAATCAATCTGAAATCATTTTGAAGCATGTTCATTATGACAAATTTTGCTTAAATCAAAGATTTTGTATCGAACGTCAACGTCCGGAAAAACTTTACACAAGCATTTGATAAAACAAACGTCTTCATGTCATCCACTTTTTGCCAAACGAAAAGTTCCTTTCATGGGTGACATTCAGATCTTTTTTCCAGGTTAGATGCAAAAGATGGAAATGCTGCAAAAAGGCGTCAGTAGTTAGATTTGTTCTCTGAAAACATCTAAGGCACAACCATTTCTTGCTCCATCGACGACGGAAACTCTCCAATATTATACACGGACCAACTTTTGTGAAGACTCGTGTCAAAACATGGTGATATTATAAGCATCGTCATGGCATCATAAAGGAAAACGATGAATTTGGCAAAATGAAATTCCTCTTTTCTTCAAACTTGCACACGTCATGGATTCTGGATTTCAAAAAGTGCCCATTTATTGCTTAAAAATTGAAAAAAAAAAGACAGAGAATAAAAGACTTTGAAACATGGGTTCCTCTCCTACATGTCAGCAATAGCAACCCAAAAATGTACCACACTAAAAACTACATTGTACTACTTATAATTATAGGGAAATCCATCTTTCAAGAACCGTGGTCCGTTGATAAACAACTTGAAATTGAGAATAAACAGTAATTTCCTCGGTTCAGAAAACTTGCCAGCGGAGTGATGAAAACCTTTAAAAAGATAAGCCTTGTCCACTGGCTAGAGTACAGGTACCATTAGACATGATACACAATTGGCTAAAACTTACAAGACACCGTGCCACCGATTGATACGGCAAATGCATTAAGGACTGTTTGTTAGACAATACCGTAATTATGAGCTTTGCTCTTAAAATGTCAATTTTGTATTAACTTAGTAATCAATGAAACACGATACGCATATTAAAAATCCTGGATCGATCCTGGAACACAGAGGAGCGCTTTGTAAGTGCAGATTTGTGCTGATGGGCTATGCAGACATTGGAAACACAGCGCAAAAAAATCGCTCTTTTTGTCTTGGCGTAAAAATCAAACTGAGGTAAGTGGAAAAGCAGTTTTTTTCTGGGGTGCAAGATGCGAGGTTTTCTCTCTGGGTGTCACAGCTAGAAACTTCTGGGGCTTCTTGTGGGTGTGTTAAGACAACAACCGTTGGAAGGAAACGCTGGGGTGAAACGCTCTTTGGCTTTTTTTTTCGCAATAGAGGATCAATTTGAGTATGTTTGTTCCACGGTGACCCTCGTACACACGAAAAAAAAATGATCCAAGCTTGAACTTTTCCGACGGCCCCTGGTATTTTTCCATGCATAATGAGGTCAGCTTTGACCACAAGTTCACGACCTCTGTGGGGCAAAATTACATGTAGCCAATGCAATGACCATCTTTGTACATCAACAAAAAATACCGTTCACTGCGTCAACGTAACGTTGTAAACAATATGGGTGCACTAAGCATGGACAGGCCCTAATGTAACTACTTGTAGGCCTATTCCGAGGATTTTTGCAGCAACCGCGAAAATGTGACCATTTGCGCAGATTAAAAGATGACAAAACGTCAGGAGAAGCACCAGGTTCTGTTGAAATCTAGTAGCTCAAAAGCACCACACGTTATTTATAGGTCTAAATGAGGATGGTATTAGTTGTGAGCATTACGTACGGTGCACCTGCTCAAGCTTGGTTCTTTTCGATTGGTACGCAGTTGTGTTAAGTGGAACGCCCGACTTTACCAGCGTGGAGATTTGAGAGAGGGGGGAAGTCGTAACTTCAGGATTTCTGCATGTCTTCGGCAGGCCAGTTGTTGAGAAAGATTCGAGACTGCATTACCACGCGAGGATCCACCTCTGTCAGATCCACCTTCGATAAACCTGGATTTTAAGCTTCATATGGGCTAAACGTTCAAGGGTTCACGCTGCCTACGATATTCGCACAATGGCGGCGGGTATAGGCAGGAAGGAACGGCATAACAGAACTCAACGCAGAGTGACACTTCTGCGAGCGGACGTACTGGCAACCATTGGTGCCTTTCCCACGTTAATCATGATTTTTTTCCTTTGAGTAAAGAACACCTCTCCAAGAAGACTCTCCAATCACAGTAGAGGTTAAAAATCGCAAATGCAAGGTACCGAGGTTCCTCTGATTTTCACACTTACTGGTTTAAGTCTGTTGGTAGAAAGTAAAAAAAAAATACGCGCTGTACACTTTTCCTGTATTAACGAGCACTTTTTTAGTCGGGAAGTGGAAATGTCTGGATGCCTCAACGAGGTCACCGTGGAAGTTGACTTTGTAAATTACTGTCATTACTAACACGGCAACTTGAATCACATCTGCAGACTTACACTTTTTTTACAGCCGTAAACACATGCAGGCCTGGCCAACATCCCTGGTACTTAGGAAATTTTAATCTTCTGTACATACGGGCCAAGAACTCGGCTAGAATCATTGTCACACTGACAAGAGAAATTTTGCAACAAAGCTTGGGGCCGATGCCAAGTTTTCACCCCCAGCAGGCAGATCATTTCTTTGCAACGTTGACAAGAAAATTATCAACATCTCGACCATTTCAAATTAACATCTATAGCTAATTCGTTTCAATCAGATTTGCTACAGATTCCACACTTGTGCACAATCAACATGGTGGATGAGAAAACTCACCGTCCAATCCATCCAACCCCGTAATATTAAAAAAAAGTCTTCTTTTCAATAAAGAAAGCCATACCTTGAACTCGAAGACCTTGATTTCTTGAGAACTCACAGTCTGGGCAAATGTGAGAAAAGTGTTCACGTGTAGGCTTACCACAACTAACCGGTATCTCTCCGTTCGAAGGTTTTAGTTATACACCGGCCAGGGTTCACCACGTAGATCGAAAGCGCATTGCTAACGCACGCTCTGCATGTAAACTCTACACTGCAGATGTTGGGAAGGTATGCACACTATTGACCTGTACATTAATTTTGCATGCAAAGTTTGTACTATATAAATACTTGTCAGTTTCTTTTTCAAATCAGCAAGAACAGCATGACACTGGGTTAAGAAATCCAAACCAAAAACAGCAACGACTACATGTACATAGCTTACCTCCTAACAAGAACAGAGTATGCTTGACGTTACCACATTCGAATTCGACCCGAATTTTTGAGCAATTACCGTACCTCCCGGTTGGGAATTCGGGCTCTCTTTTCCCGTCGTTGTAAAAGAGCAAAAATGCTGCAAAGGACAGCGACTCTGCTGAAATTAAAGCCAAAACGACGATCTGAATAGTTGGAATTGTCTTCTAATTCTCGGCATACCGCGCAAGGTACCTCGTTACTCTGAGATCAATAAAAACAGGATTTCGCTCTATTATATACATAACACGCAACATAACTGCATTGACATTCCTGTATGCTTGGCTGTTCTATCGCCAATTGCCGGGTGACAATGCCAATTACTGGCAATTAAATGATCATTTGCATCCCTGGAAGTTTCGCGGGGAGATTCCTTTTCGTGACCTGAGCGAGAATTTGATCGGGCCATGCACCCGGGTGATCGCCCGCAGGGGCCCCACAAACGAACGGCAACGCACGGTGCGATTTCTGATTCCACGACCCGATAACGCAGCGTCAACAGAGGACATTCATGAGCAGTTTCACAAACATTTTGAAGACATGTGGCATGTTTCCTTCTAGTTTCTCGTGTTTGGAGATGTACCCTGGCGCTTTCAGAAGGCTTTAGTTTTCCAAAGAACTGTACGATCGACACACAAACAGGTTGAAATGTAGTAACATTTACCCACATGCATGTTTACAAGTGCAACTCTGTTCTTTTCACCAACAACAATTTCGGTGGAAAAATGTTGGTTCCACAGTGAGTTTTATCGGCAATGGCCGCTTTCCATCCCGAGGTCGGGTACTCTCAGATGTAATTTAATTTCAACGCTGGTGTCCATTCCATTTGAAGCTCCGTTAACATCATGCCAGCGTCCGGCCTTGACCCATAATGCAAACGAATTTGCTTGACAAAGAATAAATAGCAACAAAAACGCACCCAAAAGACTGAAGCCGCGAAAAGGTATGCTCCGTTGTGTCCATGCTCTCAACCTCGTTTTAGTCTTCCTTTCAAGCCGTGAATGCAGCTGATGCAGAGAGTCCAGTGAACAAACCTCAACTGAGCTTCAATAAGATGACATCAATATAACCGGGGACAAGGGTTTCATGCATGCAACTCAGGGACAAGACACGCTTTGTCAAAATACAGGACAACAAATGTCTAAATTCTGAGGATTTTGAAAGAGAAAACACCCCGTCTTGTGGACAGTGTACCTCTGACCATGGCGGAAGGAATAGATTGACACGCAATTGGTGACAAAATCAGCTACAAGGCTCATCATTACAAGTTGAAAGAGAAGGAATAACAGAGCTGAGACTAAAGAACTCCTATGGTATGCCATCATTTGTCCACTTTTCCCAGGACACAAGTATTAACTCTCTTTACACGGAGCCAAACTCCTATTCTTAACATGGTGGGTACTTTACTGGCACTCCCTCTGCCCAATAAGCGGCACTCCGGTGGTAGAACGTTTACCCGCGCTTCGGTCACTTGATACGGTCAACAAAGGGTCAGGGTTTTTTTTTACCAGCAGGGCGCTTCAAAAGCGCGGTCAAACGTTTTAAATCGAGGCATGGCCATCTCCTCAGGCCAGATAAGCTGCCCAACGGAAGTCAGCCCCGAATTGCAGCGAGATAAAGAATCCTTCGTGCATGGTTCTGTTTTTAACAGATAATCCCGACCGCAAAACAAGTAAAATCACGGTGGGATGTACATGTTCATGGATACTCTTGACAGTGCTGGTGGTCAGTTTTCTTGGTTAAGTCTTAGATTAGCGTTTTCAATTCATCACACGATGCACTCGCCAGAGTGTATTGTTGATGATCCCTTTATGTGTAGCGAGGAAGCCCAGGGCGTGGAAAAAAACCTGGCCCTATCACCGGCACCGTGCACTCGGCAAGAAGACTTGCGACTCGATGCTGGGCCGCGATGGGGGCAATGTGTGCACGCAACCCGCCGGGCCACGCAGAATGCGCACCCACCACGACGGGACCGGGTCGGGCCTGGCCGCCGTTGGGTGAGGCACACGGCGTGGAGCTACATACGCCGTGGCGTCCCTTAATTGATCGTGTTGGTACACTTGTTGCTTCGGTGTTGCTCTGTCAAGTCAGCGACACTCGGGGCAAAACGGCCAAACCACACTCGTCACATTCAGGGGGCCTGTCGACCACACGATCCTCGTGTAAAAGTGAGCATAAAATTCCATCATTGCTTCCACTAAGTCCATGGTTTCAGCTTCAAACATTCTTCCACATTAATAATCGGTCAAGGGCTACTTGTAACTCCAATACCGCTATTTGGGGAAGGGCCCTTTATCTGTAATGTTTGTTGCAATTCATGAAAAGGGTTGGGCTCAAAACCCAAATACCGAAGCAAATATTGGCCTATTTTTCGATGAACTTCCATAAGCTTATACAGATATGAAAGAATCTACACCACACCAGTCCTGAAAAACATCTCATCAAACAGTGAAATGGGCCCTTACTAGTATGAATAAATGCAAAACGCATGACTGATGCAAGAAATGTCAAATTCGAGAAAAGTAACAAACTTACGGCTTAGCATCATTTGGGTCTGATTGTCAAAATTTTCGACCGGAAAAAAATCAGGTGCATGAATGTTACTCATCCAGACCCATCCAACATGGCAGAAAGAAGTTCGGGGTTTTTTCCCCAGTCCATGTGGATTGACCACGTAGGACTATTTTTAGGCCTCGAAAAGTTACCACAACAGTATTAACCTGCCGTGGTCATAATCCCCAAATCGACATGTGCATGACGTGTATGGAGTAGCGGTTGTGGTTTTTTCTCTCGCTCCATAGACAAGGTTTCTGGTAGAGTGCCAAGCTGTTCGCCCATGGTTCTAGGGGAGCGATTCGACCCTCCCCGGTCACTCAAGTACAGGGCAACCGCTCCTGGTAATCGTGACGAAATGACCGCAGAACAGCCACATTTTGACGCACAGGATCACACAGGGTCGAACAAGTCAAGATTTGCTCAAAAACAGTGGAATCGGCACGCAGCTTTTCGAGGCCCAAGAGCGAGGGAAGGGACAAGAGAGGGAACGTACCTGCACTTGAAGCCATGCCGTTTGGATGTCGACAATATTATTATCCCGCGCGGCTGACACTGACGCGATGCCTCCAGCACGCTATTTTCCCCCCTGACGCCGCTGAAGTCCACCCGTTGTCTTCCACAAACCTCACACAACGGGCTGGGGGCTACTGGATTTCCCTCCCCGGTCCTATTCCCCACCCCCCAGCTACATCCACGGCAACTCGCCTCCAAATGTCCCTCGGAGTTCGGATGGGCCGAATTCCCAGCCGTGAAAGAATACTGTACTTCCTATTCGTAATACCGAGCACTATGGAGATCACCGCTGGGGTATAGAGAACGCACTACCACAGCTGACACGGACCGTACTCGCGGTAGTCACACTGTGTGTATAATAATAAAGTTCATACGCAAATTCACCGAGCATTCTCTTCGGCTCACCACACGTGACACCGCTCTATCCAAGTGAGCGTACATTCCACCCCACTTTGTTATCGTGGCGCACACTCTCTGTACACTTTAAAACCCCGCAGTGGTCCAATTGGGCCCTTCCGACATAATGGGACCGCAGTTCCGGTCAAGCCAGTGGTCGAATTAGTGGCCAGTTGTCCCCTCGCCCTCCAAAAAAGACGGTTGGACAATACCCAAGCGACCAAGGAAAAACCGATAATCGATCGGGGTTGTTGGCTCATGAATAATTCGCCCATGAACTTGCGCGGAGAGATGACCCCTGCTCGTAACGGCAATGAAAATTTACAAAACGTGCCAAGGGGGTTTCATGGATAGACAGCCGTGGTATCTTACCACAACCTTAGTAGCCTCGACCCAAGTCACATGGTGGATGAATGTGATAATGCCAAAATCGGATACTCGAATTTTTATCGATATCTTAAATTACGTAGGTATAAGGTCCGTGTTTACAAAAAGTGGAGGCGGAATTTTGATAAATAGCATGCACAATTCTTTTGAAATGGAACTTACTCGAACTGTGATAAACTGTTGGAAGGAGAGCCAAATAACATTCACGTTACACTTGTGCAGTTATTTGCTTGGACGACAGGGGTGTTTCTTACTGTTTGGCAGTTTATCTCACTGTCATAACCATCATGCGTAGTCAATCTTCGAAAGAGCATGAAATCATGCTGTGGAAATGACAGTTTATCGTGATACTAATCGATCACATTTTCGACATTTTCATCAAAACACGCCCGCGTCTCCGTCCTCACCTCAACTTCCAGGGTTACCTAACTTCGTGTTCACAATTTTTTTCCAATCTTCACATCGTCGAGTGCAAATTTCAACCTATCGAGGGTATTGCCTATCATAGAACAGGGATTTGACCGCATCCATGCATTTGGGGTTGAGGGAAAACTGGCCGTGAACGGATTACCTCGAAGTGCTGGCATAGTATGGACGGGTAGCATTTACAGTAATTATCGAGTCTAGAAGGACCCCTTACACAAAAACAGCATGCACTGAAGTAATACAATGTGAAAGCAGGTAACATGTTCGGCAGACCTACATGTACAGTGTACATGTACATCTACGTACATTGTACATAGACTGAGTACAATGTTGAAGTACATGTACATATGTACATGTACAAGTAGTTAGTATCTCAACGTTGCTAAGTTTACAACTTGACCCGTGCCCCGGTCAAAACGCAAAAACCAACCGCATTCCAGAGCCAGCATAGCAACAGAGGGCCCAGACCGCAACGTGTTCCCCACGGGAATCGGGCCCACAGGATAATATATGTTCATCGCCAATGGGCAAAGGGTCTAGCATCTGGGTCTGAGAAAAGTCCACGGAAAGTTTCCCCCTACCCTGGGATTGGGTTGAAACCCTATAAGATGAGGTACCATGGCATTCCAACTTCCGAGGTCCATTAACCCCGATTAAGGCTATTTACCCCCGAGGTCGGCCAACCCGAACTTCTGGCTGTTTACCCAGTGATGGGGACCAATGAGTTGACCAAAGATCCCGCTCCTGACCTCTGGCCTCGGCATACGGGCCCAATGATGAGAAGTTTTGTTTAAATCGTCATGTTGCAGCTAGCCCACCTGTGTTCATTCCGTTTTGTCACTACCTCGAATCCACGTGGTTCGAATCAACATGCA
This sequence comes from Acanthaster planci, assembly GCF_001949145.1. Next base: position 375,050 of record NW_019091403.1, on the reverse strand, counting down.
TGCTGAAAAATTTGCACATTACTTGAAAGTTGCCAGATCGATACATCGATGAGGATACTATTTGTCCCTCCAAAGTGCGGTCGCGTATTTTGATGACATTTGAAATCATGTGTTTCTGACTTGATGGATTAAAAAGCGATTTGCATACAATTGCCATCTGGCAATCGTAAAACCTGTGGATACGGTTCATGTATTTATTTCTCTTCCTACGTTTTGCCCGTATTTTTACAAGCCCCAATTCCAAAGACATATTTGAGATTTGCTTGTGTGTTTACAATATATTCAGCTCTTCGCGAAACAGCTCAAAACATGAACCGAATGCGCTTTCACTTTTACTTTGCGCGCGCACTACATGCAAAGTTACCGGTTACTGTTGTGAGTCTAAGATGTGTCACAGCGAGAATCTCAACGTGTGTAAAACTTCGTTGTCGCTTTACACATTTCCGACTGAGTTATTGTTTGAAGAGAGCACTGTGTTTTATTTTTCCTGTAAATGATAAACTCCTCAGCCTTACAAAAGTCTTCCTTAGAACTTGTTGAGAAACTAGGAAGTTTTTTCCTCCGAATTTCAGATTATACTGAGTATCGCGTATACATGCAACAGCCGTTCACCAGGTAAGTTGAGTAAAGTATGAGGAATGCGCACGCATTCATTGGGACGTGGGCGGGAAATTGTAAACTACAAAAAAATCTCCCCAGCGAGATAAGATTTTGTTGCGTAATGACCACTTGGAAATCGAAAGTTATTCGAGAAAGAAATACGCCTTTGTTAGTATTTGCCCCTCCGGCCACTGGACACTGTGTTGGCCTCCGGTTTTGTTTGATTTGTCGTGCTAGGGTACGGTCTTTTCTGCCAAAATTGTTTGACTGTGCGTCATCTACAAGAACACGAGGCTGAAGTACATGGGCATTCCAATAGGACTCAATGACAATCGAAGCTGTATGCTCGATCGAGATGGCCTGCTCCGCGGGTCAACAAACTTTCTTTATTCTTTCCCTTACCTCATAGCACCGCCATTCAAGTCTTGAACGTGGTTCGCATCGTCACAATGGACTGAGTTCCCCCCCCAAAAAAAAAGACAATAAAAGTCTTCTGAGAAGACTGAGGTCGTGAGAACTGATTTACTCAGGAAGAGATACAAAATCTACGTCACAAGAAGAGACGGTCACAAAAAGAGAGACGAACTTTACATCCGTTTCTTTGGGAAAGTTATCAACGCTGAAAGACAGCAATTTCAAAAGAACAATATTTTCTTACGGAGTAAGTTTTCCTGCCCTCTTCCTCATATCAGACTTTTATCAGCCGAAAGGAAAGAAAGCAGGCATTTTACTTTGACTTAATTTTCATCGTTGTCTTGGGCTGAGACTGATCGCAATTAAAGGGGATGTTTTGTAGCGGAGATAAATGTTAAAATTGACTGCTAAACCCCTATTTCCGACCAGACGTCGAAATAAAAGCCGTGGGCTAATGTTTTATCTCCAGTCAGCCCATTATCGAGGTGACTTATACCACGCATGCCCAATGCACAAACACCGTGTCAAGCAATTAAACACAGTCTTTATTATATCTTTGTAACATGTTTAGAAGAAAGGCATCACGTGTCCAGTAAGTTCCAGTATGTCAGCAAACCTGCAGGTTTGGGGGCAAGGGAAGGCAAAATGGACCCCCCAAAAAGGTCCATTTTCATTTTCATCTTTCATCCTTGAAAGAACCCTCCACTACTTTCCCGCTGGATACACCACTCCAGTAAACACTTCCATCGGCATATATGCTCAATTCAAACAACCAGTTTAATATTCACCCATGAAAAAAAAATGAGACAAGAAAAGTGTTCAGACCTATTCAACGCCCCAGTTCAGACATCACCTGCTTACTTTTTGTTGGACAAGCAACTCACCATGATATTTATGATTTGTTCCTTTTATAACTGTGGTGTATCCTTGGCTCAATTATTATTTCCAGCACAAACCTGGACTATCTCAGACCACGGCAGCTGCTCAATCTATTTTTAATGAGCCAAAAGGTCGCTCTGGTCATTCACGTTGGTAACAAAAGCAACCAACCCTTCAAGTTGCGCGCGACAATGAAGTGAACTTTAGAATTGCTGCGCGCGAGGTCACTTTTTTGTCGTTGCTATACACATGACGTACACGTGCCGCCATTTTTCTAACATATTCGCCATGATTACGTTCATTTCACAGCTCCATGATTTCACTGGGCAGTAGGCCCCATTTGGAGTGGGGGGGGGCAGATTTGTCTGGCAATTCAGGGTTAAATTAACGGCTGGTCTGGTAAACGAAGAGGAACGAGGTCAACCCACGCATGCGCGTTGATCAACACAGTGGCAACGAAAAGCTGTTAAGTTTCTCACAGAATTCTTTTTCGAATGGAACAACCTATTAATTGAGTACATTTTGCACAAACCGATTCACGCGGGAGAAACATTAACGAATATGCATACATGTAAGTCGACGGGCCCCATTTCCCAGTAACTATGATGGGGCTGTCGGTGCATGTTTGACTGAAACCAAACAATAATCACGATGGGGGGGGCACAAGGACAGATTAACAAATTGGTCTCGTGCAACGCCGTTTAATTTTCAACAGAATACAGCAATTGATCGAACGAAAGTATTTCTTTAAAATTCAAGCGGGAAAGCCCCATGTTATATTGGCATACAACGGCGACATCGCTTGTTGAAAATCGGAAGCGCACGTAAACTGAACTTCAGGATATAAACCAACGTGTACACGGCTTTGTTGAACTTAACAACACTGAGATAAAATTAGACCTACGGCGCAGCTAGCTGAGCTTTACAGTTTAATAAATCACATTCGTGTCCCCCTCCGGTCAAGGTCTTTTACATTAGCATTAGCCCTATTTATTCATCTAGGGGCCCCACGGAACAGGTTCGCGCCCTGCCTTACGACACAATGAGAACTTATAGTTTGCCTACAATCACACGGTAGTCGGGCTCCCCCTGTGGAATTAGGCGGTGTGACGCACTTCGGAGCCTGGACTTCGGCCTGATCGCGCACGCGCGGCTATGCTCCCCCACAATGCGGAAATGAGAGAAGTGGGTCACATCCACGGGTCACAAAACTCGCGGGGATTGACACTGCATGCACTGGGCACAGTGTGGCTGTACATGCATACTGATGTGCTTTACGAGGGTTACGGAACGGGGACCATTCACACACGTACACAAAGCACACGCTCCATTCTGACCTCTGTACTGTACCGCTGTATTAAGGTCAAGTTCTTTAAAGGTGCACCGAGCCAAAGCGCGATTGTGAATTTACCAACCCAGATTACCATTGCCTCGGACGGCAGAGGGCTTCAGAACAACTATCTATCAGGGCAACTGTCGCCCAAGCTAACAGACGGGCAATCAATGTGCCTAAAAATTGAATATATTGACCCCGATATTTGTTAAATTTGGCTTTGAAAAAAACACAACATGTCTGTGGTCAGTCCCTGTGCTGTGGTACATTTATCTAAATTTCTCGATTGTTTTGGGCATCGAGTTTGTTCTACTAGGAGAATGTTGTTCGGCCTGACGTGTGTATTATTTACCAAGGAAGTCAATTTCGTTCCTACGTCTGCGTATGTTCTTTCAAAAATCATTAGTTAGAAATTCTAGAAAACATGGTTTCGAGAATGTTAGTTGTGCGGTGACAGTAAAGTGCGAATGGTAATTAAAGGGTAGAAACCGTAAAGTTCAGGGCTAAACTTTATAGACTTTCATAAATCTGTCAATAATTCAGCCGATTCAGCTCTGTGATCCTGAACCACACAGTTTTCCCATAGCAGTTCCTCGCATAAATAATTATACATGTACAGTAGTTAGATCCCAGGCGCACGTGCACTAGTACTCAGGCTACTTTAGAGTACGCATAGATCGGACGCTAGGTTTGCGATATGGGCACTTTTTGCAGGAGTCATTTTTTCCCTGTGATCTTGAACAAAAGGAAGAGATAGTTCATGATTTATTCTATGATTTGTCGAGTTATCCACACGATTTGAGCCTATTAAATTTCTAAATAAGTTTATCAGAAAGTGAGATTTCCTGTGATTTTCAGAGAGACACAAACACGGTGTAAGTGAAATGTGATGTTTCTTCCTTATTATTGCATGGTTTCTTATGTGATCAAGATTCTTCTTGCGGAAAACATATAGATCAGTACTGTTTAATTGACTTATAAATACTTGTAAGGAATTAATATAAACAGATTCTTCGTAGATGGTGTTATTTGCCAAATATAGTAGTGACTTGATTTGTTTGATAGTCCAACCATGGAGGTCCTTCCTCCATGGTCCAACATTAAGGTTCACTTATTGTTAGTTCCCGTTTGTATTTTCATACTATAGATTTCGAACCCGACTGCGCTGATGTAATTGCAGAAGTAGTTTCAATACGGCCGTTTCACAATAGTGCGCCACCAAGAGTTTGCAACGCGTTAGCCAATCACAATGCGCGAAATTTGTCGACCCAGTGCGCGTTTGGAAAGGGTCAACAAATTTTGCGCATTGTGATTGGCTAGCGCGTGGCAAACTCTTGGTGGCGCACTAATGTGAATCGCCCGTATAAGGGAGTGTCCTGAATGTTTGCAAATAAAACGGATAAAGGCTAATACCAATTTGTATAAACTTATCTGGATTATTTACAAAGACGTAAGATTTATCACAACTCTCTCAGGCTGATCAAAATAAAAATGGCGTACACCATTACACAGAGGCCGACAAATATTACGCGGAAACATTTGATGACGTTTTCCGAAAAAGTCCTTGTCCGGTTAAGACAAATTACTACTTGATTTATAAAGACTTGAAATGAATTTCCTCATATTTTGATTTGCTAAGAAGTTTGTACTTAAATACGAAAAAGTGATCGTTAAGATTGTTTTTCTGAAAGGCAATTATGGGTTTTATATTTTGTTTTGTTCAATGGAATCAGCTGTGAAACTTAGTTTGTTGAATTAATGTTACGGTTCTTCATTTTGGGACATCTGGAACTTCTTGAGTGACCTATCAGAAGTATATGGAATTAGCCGAAAACAAATGAAGATGAAGTAAGAAATAAACAAAATTCCGGAAATGTTCTGTTGTAATTGTTGCATTAAAATGAAAGAAATATAATCTATCAGCATTTGTTATTTTGTTTATCCGTCCTTAAAATTTCGACTGAGCCCATCCCTTGAACAGAAAGAAATCGAAATTTAAATCAAGTAGTTTAACGAATGGAACAATAAACTCAAAACTAATCAACAGATTAAGACAACTACCTAAACTGACGAATCTAATAAACGGCTAACCAGTGCTTAAAACTTGCAATAAGGAAAACATTTTTGTGAAATTTATGTTTATTTTTTTATTTCAACTATTTTTCTTTATTTGTTAAAATTTGTCCTTTTTTCATTTTGTTAGTTTGATTTTTTTTTATTGTGTGTGTGTGGGTGGGTGTGGTTGTGTGTGTGTGTTTTTTTTTTTTTTTTTGGTGATTTCTATATTTTTCAAAAAGGTCAACAGACAAAGTGTACTCCCAAACCATGTAAATGACAATCATAAAGACTGTTACCAGTTAAATGATACTCTAACCAATTCCATACCGAAATTCTCAAAAACATTTTCTCCTTTATGCAAATAGGCAAATTGGACGGACGCATGCTCTCTACTAACACAGGTTGGCAAATGCGGCCGTCAACACTGTCCGCAGTGTAGGCGAGCTGAGAGTAACCATTACCTGGAGCGTTGACGGTCAATCAAAACCATTTTCACAGCCTTTGCCCGATACTTGAGAACGCTTTTCTCGAAACTAAGTGAAGCTTTCAGTGTCCTGAGGTTGAAAAAACAATTCCTTGTCTTTGAAATTGGCACTCATGAACTGAATCTGCTTGCCCTGAAGAAGGTACTCAGTTACCGAAAGCTCTGCAATCACTTATTTCAGAGCACTGATTTGATATTATATTCTTGTCGATATTCAAACTATACTAGTACAGAAACGGCGATAGTGACGCATGCATTGAGATTTGTATTGTTACGTCATCGATATACGCAACTTTGCCAAACAGTGGTAGTAATGCGCATGCGCCTTATCCTATTTGCATATTTCATAGGAAAGGTTATGAATATTCATATCAACGCTCATTACAATGTATTGACCAATGCAGCACAGTCTACACGCGTGCGTTTCGTTTGTGACGCATTTTAGTCAACGTGGACAGCGTTTAATCATGCATATTGCTAACCCGAAACTCGCGCGTTCAGTACTTGTTGACTTAACGCCGTGATTTCGTTTATGTCGAAACAAACATTTATGTCATTAATTTGCACAAGTTCTATGGAGAAACTTTTAGCCAAACACAAAGTAGTAATAAAGGCGAAAAAGTGTGTAAACAAATCAGGCAGTGGAACGATAGCAAACTAGCGAGTAGCAGCGTTTTGTATCTCGGAGAATTTTGAGCTACTTTTTAGTGAGTATCCTTCGAAAATCAACAATTGATCAAGAATTCTGCCATGGGTGGTTGCAATCAGTCCAAAGTTGTGCCGGCTTCGTCACCAGCCGAAGAATTGTCCACGGGGATGATCAAGAACAAGTCCCTCTCCTTCTGGAAATTCCTTAAGAACCGTCGCAACATGATTCGGGTAAGTTGGCTCAATAACGTACAAAAATTGCTTTACTGAAAAATGAAGCCGATAAATATTGATATATTATTTTGTCAAGGTTGCTCCTGAAATTGAAATTTCTCCCTGGGATGAATGTACTGTTAATCTGCTTGTGCCCGATTGTGAAGGTATTTTTGGGTGTGGTAACATATTGATCGAACATTTTATTAACCGACCTTTCTTGGCTGGTGTGTTTGTTTTTTTTTCAAATGCAAACCTTAAACATAGAGATAATAAGCATGCGAAACGAAACAAAGTTTGATAAATGTTATTTTGGCCTGGATGTCACATGACACATGCAGGTAGCCCCTGCCCTGCCCGAGGACCAGCACACCACCGATGTGTCAGACCGCACCATCGTGGGTATCAACAAGCCACCTTCTCCCATCCACCCCCGCTCGCGTGCCAGTCATGACGACAGCCCTTCACCGACGTTCAGCGAGGTCAGCTTGTCTCCTTACATGATCACTGAGGACACGGCTGATGGAGATGAGTTGCTGGAGCTGGAAACTGCCGAGCGTCCAAAAACACCGGGTAAGTCATCGGTGACATCATCAAAACCACCTCAAAAGGAAGAACAAAGAAATCATTATTTGCCACTTAACTTTGTTTTTAGCTGAAATTGCTTGGTTTACTTGTTGGTTCTTGCTTCAGATCTCTACGTCTTGGGCACTCCTCTTTTTGCCAAGAAGATCAGCAACAAGAAGAAGCTCCATGCTCGTCAGGAAAGTCAGGAAATCCTTCGGGAGCTCCGCAATGCTGGCATCGTGGCTCGCCCAGAGACACGCGCGGGAGGTGTCGCCTATGAGTATTTTGTCAAGGAGAAATTTGGCCTGCTGAAGAAGCCGCCAGCCCGCCTGGAGAGGCTGAAGAAAGCGAAGAAGATGAGAGAGGCACAAGGTGATGCCAAGCTGAGAGAAGAGATTGAGAGTCGCATGCAGATGGCTGAAGAACGTCGCAAGGTAAGGTGACCGAGAACATGTGGCCTGATAGAATTAATACAGATGCAGCGATTGACATATTGTAGCTTCAATGGGTTAATGGATTACTGTTCAATATTAAAGATAAATGATGTGATGTTTTAAAATTAAATCCACAGCAAGTACTTGACAAGGTTCGCATCCAGCAGACACAGCACTTGGTGTTGGACATCCGAAGAGCCCATAACAACTTGGCCGCTCTGGAGGAAGACAAGATCCAAGTAACAGCAGAACGCCTCCAACAGAAGGAGATCATGTCTCAGGTAAGTAGAGCTGCCCCACACATAGGCCTCAAGCCCCAAATGCAATCACCTCACATCCAGGGATCTGGGTGTTAGTGAGAAGGTCGACGCTGAAGATTTCTTCCTCATAATTATCATATGCACAGGTTATGCAGGGTCGTGCCATCGTCAATCGTGACCTGCGCAACATGCAAAAGAAACACCACCACACCGAAGTGCGCCTGCGTGCTACCCTGAAGAAGATTGCCGAGAAGGATGAGGAGCTGCGCGAGGCGAGGAAAGTCATCGAAGTATCACCGATGAGAGGCGAGGGACAAGACCACAGACAGTAGGAGGAAAAGGCGGGCGAGCAAATCTCCAACTAAACGACCATCAGCTGTTGGGGAATAATTATGTACTATGTACATGTCGATACCTGTCCAATGGATTTAATTCTTGTACTATGTACATGTCAGTATCGGGGATGATTACATCATTTTGTACTGTGTACAAACGGTCATTACAGAAGGGGGGTTCAAAGGAAAAACTTTTTAAAAGGAGACAGAAAAACGGAGGGGGGAATTTCACAATATATGTAAATAACTGCTGTCACAGGCAAATTGAGAGGGGAAATTTGAAAAAGAAAGTAAATTTTATTGTGTCAGGATTGCAAATAAATCAAACTCAGCTGGGAGGGGTGTCTAGATTAATACTGGAAAATTTGATCTTTTCAACAGTATTGAGGGAAGTCATTTTGAGGAGAGCCGAAAACCGCTTCAACCAGAAATATTAATTCATCAAATGATTTCTTCAGAAATACTTACCACCGTCTTCACATCTTAATGACTTTGAGACCTCATGTTTTATTTGTCAGTGGAATGTAAGGAAGGGCTTGCATGATTTTCTTTTACCAACAGTTATTCTCAAAGATGGAAAGCGATTCTATCAGTATGGGTAAAAAAAATCTCAGAAAAAATCAGCGCACAGGAATCATTCCATGGCTTTAAATCTGCGCGCCGGGTTAGTACAAATTCTGGATTCTGTCTCGAATCACTTCCATTGTGGTAACAGTGTTCTTAGGCTTTTGGCGTCATTTTAATTTCATCATTCATTTCTTTTGTTCATAGTTGTGGTTGGTTTTGATTGACTGTGACAAGGTGTGGTTGACCGCGGATGGTCATGGGTGGTTGACTGATTGTGGTGTTGTGGTGTGGGTCGATACAGTTGATTTGGATGTGATCAATTGTCGAGTTGTGGTTGGATGCGGTTGATTGTTGTAAGGTGTGATTGGTTCTGGTGGTTGTGGTTGAATGGGGTCGAGTGGGGTTGACTGCAGTGGTTGTAGTTGGCTGTGGTTGATTGTAAATGGGTGTGTTTATGGTTGGGTGTGGTTAATCGTGGTATTCTTGTTGATTGAAGTTTATTGTGGTTGGGTGTGGTAAGATGTGATTGGTTCTGGTGGTTGTGGTTGAGTGGGGTTGACTGCAGTGGTTGTGGTTGGCTGTGGTTGATTGTGAATGGGTGTGTCTGTGGTTGGGTGTGGTTCATTGTGGTATTTTGGTAGATTGAGGTTGGTTGTAATAAGGTGTGGGAATTGATTATGGTCGAGTGTGGTTGATGTTTGTGGATGCTGCTGTTTTACTCAGTAGTAGTTGATTGTGGTTGAGCGTGGTTGATTGTGAGTGGGTGTGATAACTGGTTGTGATTGGCATGTTTGATTGATGTCGTTTGCGGATGCTGCTATTTGCTTGGGTGTGGTTGATTGTGATTGGGTGTGGTTGAGTGTGGGTCGGGTGTGATTGATTGTGTATGGGTGCAGTTGATTGTGGGTGGGTGTGGTTATGGTTGACTGTGGACGGTTAATTTGGTTGTTTTAAGTTTTGGTTTGGTTCAGTTCTGATTAATTTGGTTGTCTTGTAGGAAGTTCATCCGATATCAGTTACCTTGCTACAATTTATTTCATCAGGTCGGTTAGCTATGAACTGATCCGTAGAGTTGGTAATCAGTTACTAGTCAGCAGTTGTGGTCGGTCAACGGTCGATATGTCCAGTTCTTTATCAGTGAATACTCTATCAATAGCTTATCAATCTTCAACTCTTTAGCATAAGTTCTATTCCTTCTTCCATTCGTCTTTCACTTCATATTTCCTGTCTTTCTTACCTTAAACCTTCCACCTTGAGTTCTTCGCGCCACTTTTTTTTCACTTCTTCCCAACCGTCAGCAAGAAGTATCATCGGTTCTATATCGCATGACTTAATTGCTTGGCGGGCTTTCGAAGAAGTCTTTCTAGTTTCCTCAGCTTTCCTTCTACCTTTCTCGTGTTCTGTCTTCCCTCAAGCTATCTCTTTAATACTCCATGCTTTCTTGTTTTATCTTCTTTTCTGTACTTTTATGCTTTCGTCTTGCCTTTACAGCCTTCTGACGTTTTCCGTTCTTAAGTCTTAATTTTTTTAGGAGTTCCGGATCCCTCCAATATTAGTACAAATTTACCCGCACCGAGATGGTTTGCACGAGATCCCCCATAGTCAGTTTTGTTTATTCGTAAAATTTCGCGGTTCGGTTAGTCATTTTAATTCAGGTTAATGGAAGGTCCATTGTCTTGGTTGGAAATGTTGTTTTGTGGTCATTCAGCGTCATCTCAAACGTTATTTTTTTCCACATATTCGTGTAATACATTTCTCAATATTTCACATTTTTTGGTGTCGAAATTTTCGTTTGTGGGTGCAAGTCGCGGACAAGGGATAAAACCTCACATTTCACTGAACTCTCTCGAATAAAGATACACATTTTTATCACACAATTAAAATCCAACAATATCAACAGTTCTCTTGAAAACTCTGGATGCAATCTTGCAAACAACTGAAATTCAACTTCAAAATAAACTCTTCAATGGTTTTCATCTCCTAGATGGTTCAGTTCAACGCACATTGAACATTCACGAACATGAAAAAATGGCTCTCCTCAAAATGACAACTGCCTTACATTTCGGTGTCCACAGCACCTTATCACTGGTAATCATTCATATGTCAACAATCAATTCACTGGTAACCTTCTTCATGTCACGTATACGCTCTGGGGAAACTCTTTGCCTGTTGACCTTTTTGTAAAAAAATAAAAATACAAAAAAAAAATAAAACTTCAAAAGCAAAAAAAAAATTCAAAAATGACAAAATGGAAAAAAAAATAAAAAAATTTAAAAACCACCAAAAAAAATTTAAAAACAAAATTTAAAAAAATGATTTCTTTTTAATTTTATTTTACATTTCGTTTAATTTTAAATTTCGGTTAGATTTTTATTTAATTGATTTATTATTTGGCTAATTATTTTCTGAAGTATTTTATTACATTTTTAGTTCATTTTCTTTCTGTTACGGGGTGGATTTAATCAAATTGAAATCGCTTAAGAATGGGTAAACACAAAAGAACTTATTAGATGGCATTTCTTATATTTTAATGCAGCAATTACAACAGATAATTTCCAGCTTTTTTCTTTTAATTTTAATTCACTTTCATTTATATTTACTTTATTTTATATATCTAGGATAGATGTACTCCAGACAGACATTTCAAATATCTCAAAATTAAGAATAGTAAAAGTAATATTACAAACTGCAAAATGAAATTTTAGTTTTAAATCATGATTTGAAGGAACAAAACAAAATAAAAACTTATGGTCTTGATGACAAATCAATACGCACCTTTCAGGTTGACACTATATGAAGAAATCAAACAATTCCTTTTGCAAATCCAAATATGAAGAAATTCAACTCAAGTCTTAAAAATCAAGCCACTTCATCTCAAACAAATAGGGACTTTCGGCAGACATCACCAAAATTATCTCAGAACCTTTTTCGGCCTCGGTAGTGGTTTACAGCATCTTTATTTTTGAGCAGAAAACCAAATCAATGGCTTGATAGAGTTGTGGTACCTCATATCTCTGTAAATTATGTGCATACGTTCATGAAAATTGGTATTAATTCCATTAATACTAAGTAACTCTGAAAGCAACTTCTATTTTTCAATGTTTCTAAACTGGTTAGAAAAATATATCACCAATGTTACAAGATAACGTCAATCACCAGCCCCGTACCACTGTACTCTGTTCCTTGTAATGATGGCTATTGTCTGGTTTGAAAATTCCTCGATTCCGTCTTGGAGTTTAATAAACTTGCTATGAGCTACGAAAAAAAGTTTCCAGGTTGTCACTATTTATTTCTGTTACCTGATGTGTCACAGTTTAAGTACCCATCAAAAAGTTTCATTGTCAGATTTTAAAGGGGGGGTATTTTTAAAAGTCACCACCGCTCGATTCTTGGTCTTTTCTGTTTAAGCAAAAAATACATTCACTTTGCACAACTATTGTTCTCCTTCAAGTAGATATAAAATTCTGTTGACTTTTCCCATGATTAAAATGCACTTTTCATAAATACAATTAAACAGCGCTTTATACACACACCAAGAGGGAACAACAACATGGTTGGAACACCGAGTTTCACTCTATACACAAAACACACAATACAAAGTATATTTCAATGCTTGAGTCCCATCACAAAGTTCTTGTCTTAGAACCAAGAAGAAACCACTTTAAAGCACACGCCAGAACGGAATAGAGGAACTGATTCTCAAGTACCATCATCTGGTACTTGAGCAATTACATCTGTCTTTGGAGTTTTTGTAAAGAACCTCTGAGAGTTCATCAAAACATAACCAGTGCCCATGAGAAGTATAACAATGATAGGCTGTGTGGTCCCAAATCCTTTAAAATCCATCAAAGTACTTTGATGTAGAATTTTGAAGAAATTGGGCTGGGCTGGGATGAATAAATGGAAAGACATAGAAAAATTATAGTTAGCAAAGTACAAAACAGGTACACATTGCCCAATAATATAATAGACCACCTCAAATAGCAAGTATTTACATTTTAGAACTGCTTGGTAGCCATTAGAATAGATCTCGCACAGACTGGAGGACCTGAACAAACAGGAGCTGAGGTGAAGTAATGTCAACTAACAGGAACTTGTTAGTCATAAAAGAACCAAAATTAACCGGAACTGATTAGTAGAACCAAAACAATTCAGCTGGAACAAAACGGAGCCTAAAGGAACCGAAAATCATCAAATGCTCATTCTGATTTGAAAAGAACTTTGAGAACCAAGCAAACAACATGGAATAACTTGGAAATGGATGGTACTACTTGGCACCAGATGGACTAGTGTGACAAATGCTGCAACAGCTCCACTGGAACTTATTTATACTTATTAGAAGCACATGTAAAATCTGATTATCTGAAAAAGAAAATCATACTTGCTGCCGATATAGTCACAACACAAAAACTTGTCCACTTTTTTTGGCAAGGGTTGGAGACATTTCATAATCACAAAGTCACTATTAATCACACAAACTTGCAGGAACTTGATTATAGTTTCCAATAGAAAATTCCAAAGGCTTTATATGTTTTAGCACACATAATGCATTTTCAAGCATCAGAACCAACAAGATCTGGCTCCACAAATTGGTTGAAGAGGCTTAATTTAAGGCTAGACCGTTCAATTCTGGGAAGTGGAATGCCTGGAGGGACAGGGAACGCTCTCCGACAACAGGCACCCTTACCCCAAAATGCTCGCTTGAGTGCTCGGTCACTCAAGTTGAGTAGTGAGTGCTTGGTCACTCAAGTTGAGTAGTGAGTGCTTGGTCACGTCGGCACCTTGGCTACTTCTGAAATATTATCAAAGCAAACAAATAAACAGAATCATAACGGGTTTCAGAATACAGATGGCAATGGAGCATTTAGATTAGCAACAATTACTGGTCACTGCACTCTGTAGATTAAGGGAGGTATAATCAGCAAACGACCAAAACTGTTAGTCGAACTAAGAGTAACGTGGTCCTTAATCAAACTTGTCCTATAATTTAATCCCAAAAGTGCAACACCACTTTCAGGGGGTGCAAGCACTGTTTGAAGTTACAGTCCACACAGACACACACCTTGAAGCCTCGATAAACGATCCTACATTATACAGTGGGCAAGATGTCTTCATCGCTATCGTCTCTGTACTCCATGGTACTGCCCTTGCTGGTATCACGTATCAGCTCTTCATCCTCATCGTCACTGTAGATGCTCCGGGCATTGCTCTGGCCGAGTAAAGACTCCTCAACATCGCCATTGGAAAGCTTTTGCAGATTTAAGCAAAGAGTCGGCAGTAGTTAAGGGATAATCCTAATAATGATAATAATAACAGTGGATATTTGTGTAGTGGAAAACCCAATCCACATGGATTGGGTTTTCCGTCCCTGCCTGATTCTGTGGGTTCCCCTGGAATATTTATCTGGGCTTTTCCTCCCTCCTCTAAAACTGAACATTTCTCCATTGTCTTAACTGTTGCTTCATCCTGTAATAAGTGATAAATGCGCGGTTGGATGAACAAAATAAACAAGAATTTTGCTCGTGGCTTCCATTCACTCAAATACAGATGTACAGTAAACTCTGACTAAGTTGGCACCGCGTAACTCGTCATATCATCAAGTCGGCCTTTTGACAAAAGTCCCGATCGTCTGTAATGCATTTCCATTGAAAATTTCATTTCTAAGTCGTCATTTCGTATAAGTCGGCATGTTTTTCTCGGTCCCTTTTCCACAAAACCACAAAGATTCCTTTGTGTAAGTCGGCATTAAAAAAAAACCTGTGCTTCGGTATAAGTTTTCTTCGCCGCAGTTGCCAGGAAGTGTCAAGTGACAAGTCCCACACTGCTTGACTGATGTCTGTTTATTAGCAGCACAGGCCGTGGTTGATAATCGGCCAGCATGAGTACATCAATACCAGTAACCCCTCTAGTGCTACACGCATGCGCTCTGTCCATTTTGTGGGTGGCCTTGTTGAACGAACTTAACCAATGCGTGTGTGGATGATGAGTGTATGTTTTCTGTACCGTAACTGTATCACATACATGTACGTACTGCACAGTTGAGTCGTGATGTGATATGCAAGTGGCTTGCCATCCTTGCTTCGTCCTTAGGGGCAGGCATGATCAATTATCGAATTTGCAGTCCGTGATGAGGATAATAATCAAGAAAGAATTTACCGGGATCGACCATGGAGGTAGAAATAAACCAGGGTATATCAAAGCCACTGAATTAGTGCAAGGAATCATAATGTACATAGGTAATACATGTGTACGTGTAAGTCAGCAAAATGACGACTTACAGCACAAGTCGGCATTTGCGTAAGTCGTTATAATTTGAGTCCCAAGAGTGCTGACTTAGCCAGAGTTTACTGTATAAGGAAAGCAATCGTAACGATGGAATCTCCAGACCGTAAGCAGTAAGTGCAGCCAAAGGCATGCTAACCTTGGAAAAATATTTGCTTTAATTTGGTGACGTAACAATAGAAATCTCCATGTGTGCTTAACCTTTAGCACAACGGCAAGCGCCGCCGTGAAATAGTGCTTAAGGTTAGCAAATTTTTCTGCCAAAGTTAGCACAACTTTTCTACTAACTGTTAAGCACCTCCGTGAAATTGGGCCCAGCTTGTATGAGAAAACCAGCGCTTTGGCTTTGTGAAAGATTTAGGCACAAGGTCACACTGCACTGTCACAGAGATTTTCACACAAAGACTGACAGAGACGACAACAAATCAGCAACAGGTGTTCATTGGTGCTATAATCATAATTTAGTACTTACCTGTGAATATGAGTAACTGGGCACATTACTGTATGCCCCAGGAAACAGGCCCCTGAGTTTATAGTAAACAGCTGACCTGGAAAAGCCGCAAGAAAAAAAGAGAAAAATTCAAAGAAATGAAGGTATTAATTCAAAGAGTAGGTCATTGATAACCAGGCATTATAGGTACTACTCTCCAGCACAATTACTGCAAGTCTGTAACACTACAGGTGCTAGTCAAACAACTATTGGTACTGGATTCAAGCATTATAGGCACTATTCTACAGCACCGTGGACACTAGTCTACAGTACTGTAGGTGCTGACATGTGGAGTAATGGGTATTTATAGTCTCCAGCACTACAGGTGCCTGTCTCCACTATGGGTGATTGCGTAAAGCACTACAGGCACTGATCTTGTGCATTATAGATGCTAGTCTTCATCACCATAGGAGCCCATCGCCAGCACCATAGGTGTAGTCTTGAGTACTTCAGGTGTTATTTCCTAACACTCTAAGTGCTTGCCTCTAGCACTCTAGATGTTGACGACGTAGATTATATATGTACAGTACAGGTGCTAGTCAGAAGCACTTCTGGTGCTTGTATCTATTGTTATAGGTATTATTTTCTGGCAGTTTCTAGCACTCGCAGTTGCTAGAAGTCAATGCCATTCCCAGCCCTTCTGCAAAAGACGTCGTGGCATTGCTTTAGGTGACTGAAGTAGTACCTTCTCTCTGACTTGTGGAATACAATGATGAGCAGACAGAGCACAACGACGCCTACGAGTATGCCCATCACCACGGGGACCTTGGAGGTCGCCCCACTGGCGGGGCTGTCTGACCCCCCTTTGCCCCCTCCACCCCCTCCGCCCCCACTGTTGGGCTTGGGAGCCTGAGTAGGAATCCTGTCAGTGTAAAAAGAAACACATTCAAGAGCTCGGGGTCATGAATTTGGTATACTTGAAGGGTAACAGCAACTGAACTTTGAATGAAGGGACTCTAAAATGTTTTGGAATTAAGGGGGGGGTTGAGCTTACGCTGTGTTGCACATCGTTGACGTCAGCCACAGGAAGTAGTACTGGCAACTGATGGACTCAAAATCAAAAGTGGGCTTCCCCTGAAAAAAAAAGACACAAAAAATTCAAATCAATGCTAAAACTTGGACGCAAGCAGAGCCGACACCCTCTTTATCTTGGTAAAGGCTCCTCCTGTCCCCACTATTCCTGACTCCTGTCTGAGCACTTGACACAGACAGAGCTGTACACAGAAAGACTGGCGCCAACTTCAGATTTTGAAAATAAAATAGCTGTTCACAACATGAGCAGTGCAGCATAATCCACCATTTTGGTTCCAACAATTGAGACACTCATGTCGCAACTCCCTCCCTGAGCAGCTCTAGTCACAGACACTGAAAACTGACACCTTTGGGAACGCATAACTTTTCAACTAGTCCCCCCCCCAAATCTTGCTCCTTCCTATGCACTCTCACCCTACAATGAATCCTGAATAGAGGCTTTGCATTGTAGCCATATTGCTGGGCAGTTCTTTCGTTCCAAAGGAAAACCTCCTTTGTGCAATACCTTGTGGAACAAAAGTGCTGGCCTGCAAGATGGCAGCTATGCAAACCCTCTATACTGTGATTTCATATCAAATTAACTTGCTCGGTGGGATTCGAACCCACTACTTTCTTCTTCTTAGTGCCAACGTCTTATTGCTCAAAAAGTGACCTGGCAGGACCGGCTGGGTTGGTTTGAATTGGCAGTGGGCATGGCGAATAACCCACCAATCCTATGTTGGGATCACACTGGAAGACGATGGTCGTCTCCACGTCTTCCACACCTTTCTTCCGGCAGGTGTTGGGGTTGGTGATCACCATCTCCAAGATTTCATCTGGGTAAGAAGGGAAACGTCAAGAACCAAAACACGTGATTCCCGAAGGTACATACATTGTTTGGCATGCACAAGGGTTTATCCACTACAAACACAGGGTGAGGGTTCCCCTCATTTTCTGTGTTTTCTCCGAATGATGCAATCTACATTCAGAATTCACATCTTGGCGTGAACAGAAAAAAACCTTTTATGCTTGTTATAGTTGAGCTCTGAAGACAAATGACACTGCAGTTCTATTTGGATGCGTCTGTATTTATTTGAAAAGATAAAATCAGAGAAAACATGTTTTCCTTACAGGTGCTCTTTAAATGTCCTTTAACAAGTCCCGTCACAAGTTCAGTCACAAGTCCAATCACAAGTCCCGTCACAAGTCCACTCACAAGTCCCGTCACAAGTCCCGTCACAAGTCCCGTCACAAGTCCAGTCACAAGTCCAGTCACAAGTCCAGTCACAAGTCCAGTCACAAGTCCCGTCACAAGTCCCGTCACAAGTCCCGTCACAAGTCCCGTCACAAGNCCCGTCAAAAGTCCCGTCACAAGTCCCGTCACAAGTCCCGTCACAAGTCCAGTCACATGTCCCATCACAAGTCCCATCACAAGTTCCGTCACAAGTCCTGTCACAAGTCCCGTCACAAGTCCAGTCACAAGTCCCATCACAAGGCAAGTCACGAGTAACAGGATGAACAATGACAAAGGAATGCTTTTGTCACAGCTCATTTGAATAGCTTGTGAATTGGCTTAAGACTTAATGAACTTTGATGGACTTGTGATGGACTTACAGGGACTTGAAAGGACTTGAATACAACATTGGCTACGACTCTCTTTTTTTAATGGGTTGTAGTCAAGTCTATCGCTGAAGCATTCCTAGGTTAATGTCTATCCTGCTACCTGTGGCTGGTCTGGCATCTGAACTTGTGAAAGGACCAATGACATGAGATGCACTCAACTAACAACTTAACCACAGTAGCAGGCTAAAGATATCATTACGCCAGACCCACCCTTCATGAAGAATTTTTCCTGCGACACATCACCAATGTTCCTGAAGAATGGGTCGTCTTGTTTGCTCTGGCAGACAGCGGCAGTGCTACAGACTCCGTTGGCGTCCCCGTCTACTTGGGAAATGGTTGAACCAAGGCTAATGTAGTAAGTGTAGACCGACTTTTCTCCACTTTTCTCATCTCGTTCATCTCCCTCGGCTACCCAGGTGCTGAGGAAACAAAACACTTCCATTTCAAGATTTTTCACTTTCACGCAAATATATCCCTTCACCTCCTTTTTTATATAACGCCTTATTTGACTGAGATAAAGGATATCACAAAATGCCATACCTGTGTTTAATGAGGGGTGAAAGGTCAAAGGTCGCCTTAGTCTCCGGATCAGTCACCTTTCCATTCGTCACCTCGACGGCAACCCTGCAAGACGCGATCACTTTCAGTTTCAAAAGGCATTTCATTAATGTTACAATGTCAGAAAAATCTGAAGAAAGAACCTTGACAGGAGAACGACCAGCGTCCAGTAACAAAGCAAGAAAGCAAACTATAATTTGTTTGTCACGTTTTACCCTCCATTTCGTACCTCTCTTCGCTGCAAGCGACCTTGGACTCCCAGACAAAGATGAACCTGCATTCCGAATCGTTAGGGGGGGAAACACTGCCGAAAAAAAAAAAAAGAAACCGCAATTCAATGAATCCATGCGCAGACAACTGGGTGGTCATTATTTCAAGAATGCTGCCAAGTTTAACCATTGAAGTGTTGCATAATTGTAAGCAAGCTCACTTAAATGTGCCACACGATGGATCAAGTGCTAACAGGCCCCAAAAAAGGAAGAAAATTGATGTCATACTTTGCAAATTTACAGTGCTGAAAGAGGTTGACTGCAGTCGAAACAGTTGTTGATCTTATGAATTTCAAGATGAAGAAAAAAATTGACAGTGCAGGAAAGCTTTTGTCAGTCACAGCATGGTCTAAATGTGACTAGCAGCAGCCATCCTCTACAAACTTGGGTGATCATTTCCATACGAATTTGACTTAGTGTCCCAAATGTACATGGCGGACCTTTTCAGTCTGGGACGTCCCACCCTATCGGAGCAGGTGAGGATGATCTCGCTCTCGGCGATGGCATTGTTCCCCTTGCCGCAGGCGCCCTGCTTCCCCTCTCGGAAGGTGACATGCAGACTGGGGTTGCTGGCATCTCCTGTGGTGGTGGGGGAGAGAATCATCCCGTCAAGTGCTTGGCAGCCAACCAGGCAAGCAATGCATTTTCCCCACTCGCCTCAAGCCAGTGGTTGTCTCCTTATCAATAAGTACTTGCAGTATTTGAGAACATGTGACCCAACACGCCAAACTGGGTTGAAGTAGGTAACCTCATATTCCTAAAGCAGAGAAGCTTCTACTTTTTTTATACTCATGAAAGATTCACAACCATTCCTGTCCAAAGCTATCAGCAGAGCAAAGTTAGACTTTGGATCACTCTGAAGCACAGGAAAAAAGCAGGGGAAAGGACTTGTCAAACATTTCAGCCTTTTTTTTGTTTAATTATTGGTCACATATTTGTTATTCACAAGCACTGATTTAACATCATTTTCCCTACTCATCAGGCTCAAAATATCTCAACATTTCTTAAGGTGTCTCAGCTCCTTAATAGGCGAGTTTACTAGTATACCAAGCCCAAAACTACCATTTCAGGTACAAAGCTTCATCAACAACAACTATCTCTGCCTTCCACAGGCACTTGCTTACGAGGGGAACATAGGGGTGAAATAACTTGGGCAAGGTTGCAAACATGGGATCAGGAGTTACACACTTCAAACCACTGAGACCTTTTTCCAGGCCAGGTCGAGGGACACTGAGCTTCTTTGCCCCTGAGGCTATTCTGGACAAACAGCGAATTGCACAAGAACCCAACTCCTACCTTCGGCGTTGAGTAGCTGCGTGTAGACCATGCCCAGCACGTCCACCGTTCCGTCGGGTCGCTGCCTGCAAATGCTGGCCTCTTTGGGGCACTCGTCTGGTGTGTTGAATGCTGGCTGGCACAGGTTCAGGAAGTATCTGAGTTATGCAAGGTAAATATCACACGTGAGACTATAAACAACGGTCGCTGCTGTAGTTGAGATCGTCACAAGACTAGATAGGGAAATCATTCACAAGACCCATCATAAGACCAGTAAAAAGACCAGTCATAAGACCAGACAGAAGACCAGTCACAAGACCAGTCATAAGACCAGACACGAGACCAGTCACAAGACCAGTCATAAGACCAGACACAAGACCAGTCGTAAGACCAGACATGAGATTAGACACAAGTCAAGATCAGACACAAGACCAGCTACAAGACCAGGAGCACGACCAGTTTTAAGACCAGCCACAACTTGAAACCAGACCAAAGACAAGACACACGACCAGTCAAGTACCACAGTGAAGAATGACGACGGAGCACTTTTATTGCAGTTCATTTGAGTATTTAGTGTCTTGAATTCAGACTGGAGGTCTTGTGATTGGTCCTATGATGGTCTTAAGGGGTCGTACAAACTAACAACAGTGACATTTTAGTAATTACTTTTCTGCTACACTCATCCAGTGACTAATGTAAATTCCTTTGGTGACATGTGACACCTGTGCCTTGGAAGTGACAACAATGACATTGTGGCAATGTCAATTGTGCTTACAGCCAACACAAAGTGCTATGAGTAAATGTCAAATTGCCTCTGACACAGTTGAAATTCAAACAAACGGGGTATTTATGAAATTCGTTTGATGGGACTTACTTGTTTCCCTCGCTGTCTTGGAATGGCCAACTGCCCGTGATGAGCGAAAGAGGCTGGAGGTCGTAGGCCTTCTCCATGTAGGCCAGGTCACAGGGCATGCTCAGTGGCGGACAGGCCAGAGGCGTCTCCCACTGGAACATGTAGTTGCAGGCGTTGTCCGACTGTGAAAGGAGCGAAGGGAGAAAAGGGTCCGGTTAGATTTTGATAAGATTCAAAGTAAATTGCTTGAACAAAATACCTCACACTAAGAAGAACCTGTTCATATGGAGCTTTATTGTTAAGTGATTATACTGATAGGGTTGCATGGCAACCAAGTCTTTTTGATAGGCTTTAGAACCAAGTATTCAGTATCATGTTCCTGAGCAAGACAGTTTACTGCAATCAGGGAATAGGACATAGTAGTGCACTGAGACTCACTGAAAAGAAGGTCGGCTGGTTGGGCTTGACGGTCTCTGAACACTTGAAGAAAATGATCGTTTTCCTTTTCTTGGAAGCACCTGGAAGAAAACAGTTGTTGTAAAACAGGGAACTTAAGTCATCTGAGGAGCAAGCATCAGACATGATGGGAGTTTCTATTATGAAGAGGTTGCAGCCTCATTGACAACATCTTGACATGCGCAAATTGGTAAGTCCACGAAATTTCACTGATTATTACACAATTTTGACAGTTGACACAATATGGGCAGTTGACACCATCTGGGTAGTCTTTAACTGCCGATGCAAAAAGCAGACAGGAATGGTCTTTTTACCAATGAGGGTACACTATTAAGATATGTAACACAATTTGGGCAGCTGACACTGTCTGGGAAGTTTTGACTGAATGTGCACAAAACGCTTAGTAATGGTACCTTTACGAATGAAAGAAAAACATAATTTTACAATAAATGGTTACTAAGGCTGTGTTTGAGAAAGGCTTCCAGAGCTATGGCCACGTCTAATGTCAGAGCATCTCTGCATATTTCCAATGGAGTGAAGACCTAGACCTAGCTCAGGACAACTGATTTGGATGCGGCCTTAGTCCTCACTTCCTTCGCAGGGCGAGCCACCGGTGTACTGCAACTTCACAACGTGCCCCTCTGTCAGGAACTCCTGGGACTCCACGGTCCCCAGCGAGTAGACCCCGCCATTGTCCTGCAGGCAGACCGCCGAGTCCTGGCACTGACTGTCCCCGCTGGACACTGCGTTGCACAGGTGGACTCTGTACACGGCATTATCAGGTCCGGTGACCTGACAGGTGTAAACGACAGAAGGGGGCGGGGCAAGAGTAGGAGGGAGTGGAGGTAGAAAAATGCTTATAATGTTGCGAAATATTTTATGTTTTAGGCTTTGAGAAAGCAAGCTTCTCAAGATATGATATCTGATTTCAACAGCTGTAAACAAAAGAGCACATAGTTCAACCATGCTGGAAAGTTGGACGATGTTTGTTATTGCAGGCGAAATCTAAACGACCCTATACTTGTCTTCCATGATCAGGAAGTTGTTATAAAGGGAATAAGTATGTGCTTGGCCAGTCTTCAATGTGCACTGAAGACCAGAGAATGGACGTGACTAATGCCCTGACCAGGGGCAGTATCAGCATTCATTCGCCTGAGCCGGTCTTAAATGTTAGTTCAAGACCAACCAAGCGCGTAGTCACTCCACACCGCTTTAGTCAGAGAGTCAAAAGAAGTCATTATACAATAACTTGTCAAGGATTTTGTTCAAAAATGTTTGCTTTCATTTTACTGAACACCCCCATCCATTTTATGGTATATTCCTTGTGCAAGTAGTCCAGAGGAATGTCCTTGTATGGACTTGGCACGCGCATGGCGAGTTCAGCGTGCCACGGCACACACAGACTCTTGACCAACAGGAATGGATTACACTGTCTCGTATCCAGGTGCCAGCAGGCATTATCAATGTTAATACACGGTCAACTTGTGCGTTGTTGAATAGGGAGACTGTCTG
Source organism: Acanthaster planci (assembly GCF_001949145.1). The sequence goes on along the minus strand of NW_019091403.1, from coordinate 351,929 downwards.
AGACATTTAAGAATCAGTTTTTAACAATGGCTTGGCTCCTGTTGTTCAGTTTCAGCCAATCAGTTTCAGCCAATCAGTTTCAGCCAATCAGTTGAGTTCCTAGCCATCATAAAGTCCCCAATGTGACTTTGTACCTCTTGTTCGCTCTCGGCCAGCGAGCTGAGGTCGTACTCATACTGCAGTCTGTTGTCAAAGTATTTGCAGTCCTTTCCTTTGGAAGGCTTGGCGGGCGGACAGACGGCGTTGGTCAACCAGGAGAAGTGATAGGTGCACTCACTGTAGCTCTCCATGGTCGGGGTGCCCTTCAAAACGAGTCCAGAGAAGAAGAGCGTGGTTTATGCAGAGGTGACAAGGCAGAGAGGTAATCTTACTACACCCCTTTTATACATGGTGGTAGCACTTCCTGCAGATGAGTATTTTAGAGAATTTCCCACACAAGTCGACCTCTGTGCTCTGCTGGAATGGAAATATCTCACGAGACGGTAAGCACAATGATTGCTTTCTGAGAGTACTTTACCAGAACTTTTACATCAAATTTGGAAAATCTTCAACTTTTGATTGGAAGGGCTAGCAAATTACATCTGGTTGAAAGTGCTGACAGTCTGTGACCTCAAGACGATGAAGTTTTGGTCAACTCAGAACGTTACACTTGCTTCAATGTTGAACACTGCCAATTTTAAACCAGTTTTGTAAAACAGTTGGGTCAGCATGGTAGTTCTTCACTTTTATCTCAGCTTTTTGTTTTAAAGGTCTCTGGCTGTTTTAGGTGGACTGAATATTCATTAGGTCAACTGAACAGTCTGTCTTGACTGAATATTAATTAACTCATGTGAATATTCATTAGGTAACTGAAAATTCAGTATTTGTCATTTTTTATTTGACAGCTGTCCGGTATCATTGTGAATTGAATTAAATTGTCAGGTTTGAAAAGAAATACATTTTGGTCTTCCCTTCTGAAAGAAGAAGAACTTGAGCATACTTGGGAAGTGCCCCGCTCACAGAACAGTGTGATCAGCGTGGAGATGTTCTTCTGATTGTCCTCTGGGCAGACATCTCCCTTGGTGTAGCTCATGACGACATGGCCGTCGACAATCTTCGGCCCATCATTCACTCTTCCTAGATTCTACATATCAGAACAGAAACAACCAAAGATCAAACAGGGAGAAATAGGAAATCAGGTGGACAACACCCATTCTACAGTTTTCCAAGTCATGACCATTTTTTCCCGATGATCTCAGATTTGCCATGCCAGAGAATTTCCTTTTAACTTCAGTGTGCCATGGAGTGTGAAAGACAATTCTTTAAGGCCAATTTATTTGATTACGTCACTACAAATTCACACGACTCTGTGGAAGCTAGAAGTGACACGGTTGGTCACTTTCAACAAAGTAGCGAGAATTCTTCCAAAATCAGAAGAAAAAATCTGTCAAATTGACTTGAAACTGAACCAAATGAGAGTAAATGAAAGCTTAAATGATAACCCATGCCAAGCAACACAGCTGGGTTAAAATATCCTGAGTTGGTTTTGAATTCCGGAACAAGACTTTCCAAATGTAAACAGTTGATGCATACCACTTGACCGCTGGTCTGATCCAAGCAAGCTGCTGACCCCGGCGGACACCTGACTCCAGGGATAGGATTCAAAGGTCGACAGAGGTTGATATAGTACTGTTTGTCGTCGGCCAGGGACTTGGCCAGATAGTAGCCCCGGTCACTGACCAGGGGTGAAAGGTCAATGACCTGTGACCCATTGATCACATTGCACTGAATCTGTGTAAGATGAGAAACAATTGATTGGTTGGACTTATAATAACTTCAATCAGCTGTTCCGCAAATTAAAAAAAAAGATTAGTTAGGCGACAAAAATGGCTCCGGTTTCTGGTCAGCACATGCGTCACTGTGGACCTGAGCGTCAGCAAAATAAAAGTTATTTATTTGGTATAATATGATGTCCAAAAGCTGTCAAATTTGCTTGATCAACTGGAATCCTGCTATTGCGTAATTTTAACGCGTTTTGATGGGTACGGTCAAGTAATATGTACAATAAAGGAGTCCCTCTAAGCCCCAATACATTTAGTCAGACACTCTTATTCAGATGACATCATTTCTGCATAGTACATTTACTTCTGGGAACCAGACAAAGGAGGTGGTCTTATGTTCTGTATGCATCTACAAGCTGGAAATACTTTTAAACAGCAAATGAGAGGGCCAGTCTATTTCAGTGTTGGTAACAGTGGCACGTAAGTACAAGCACATTTCTGGGGAAAAGAAAAGTGAGGGCAGCAAACAAAGAAGCTGCGTCACCGTACCACCATTGGAGCCAGCCTCTGGTCAAAGACCGCAGACATTTTTGGGGGCCTTACATATCTCAAGGTTCCATTTTAAGTGAACTTAAATTCCGACGATAATTTGACTTTGGGGGACATTTTAAACAATTTAAAGAAAAGGAAACCATCATTTTGCATCGGGGAAAAAGCTAGCCTATCCATACTTTCTAACTTTTCACCCAAATTCTGCCTCCCCTAAGCCTACTCGATGAAAATGAAAAAATGCTAAAAATAATATTTTTGTTGGCTTCATTAAAACTAGTGTTTATCTCTAATCTGCATTTCCCCATTTAGTCAAAGCAGGAGTGTGTCCAAACGTACAAATTCCTCGCAAACGATGGAGGTGTGCCACGAGATGTAGTAGGTACAGTCCTCTGACTCGTCCACGAACACGGGCTCCCCGATGGCACCGCGATCTAGCGAGCATACGAAGTTGATGACGGTGCTCCGGGTGAAGGCGCCATTGTGGCAGGGCGCGCCGTGCTCATAGTTCAAAAACAAGGTGCCGTCGCGGAAATGCAGGCTGCGATTGAAGAGCCCACTGTTGAAATTGCGGGGGTTCGTGGTGGCCGTTTCCATCTGACAACAACCTAAGGAGGCCAAGATTCCAGTGAGGAAAGAACAAAAGGCATTACAGACTGCAGCATGACTACAAAGGGGATGCCCCCCTGCCACAGAAGAAATCTGTACCCCCCCACCCTTGAAATTTTGACATGTACATGTGGGCAACCTTGGTGTAAGCAACAACTGGATTTGCTTTCGGTGCCCCTTGAAACCCACTTGTTTCAGAACAGAATCGCTCTCAGCGCTATCACAGCACTGCTTAACACAACACAAAGAACAGCTGCTAGACATGATGGAACAAACTAGATAAAATCACTTTCAACCTATTCTATCCGCTCAGAGCAAGAACAAAAGAGGGCATGTTTTGAAATGAAATTGACAGTCGTTTAATACGCACTCACTGCGTAGGCGCCCAAGTTTATGCACATTGGACGCAGAGTACACTGAGTTTGAATTCAGTCTAGAATAAATGGTCTTCGTGTGCACGCTGAACGCGCGCAAGAACCCGGTTGGAAAACACACAACCATCTGTCTTTGTGTTGCCACTGAGGGTGTACTTCAGTTGAGGCAGATTGCCTTGAAATATCAGCACTTGCAGAGACAGAAGTTCCTGTTATTTTGTTAAATAATAATGCATTTCCATAAAGTGCACACATCCAGCAATATTGCTGTCAAAAGCATTACATAATTGTTATTACCCATGCTCATCGGGCGCACAAACATTCCGGTTTTAGTGAGTTTAAAATTGACAAGTAAAAACACAAGCTAACAAACATAACATTTGATCCGTTCCAATTCTACAAAAGTCAGCAAAAATAAAATGGGATTTCAAGACGAAACTTCCAACTCCTGCACAGCACCCCCTCAGTTCTTATTTACCAATGTTGTCACCGGTGCATGCCGAGTTCTCCAACGGCCCCTTGCAGAGTGAGAAGACATACTGGTGACCCTTGTCGCTGTGGACGGTGTAACCCGCCGAGCTCTGCAAGATGTTCAAGTCAAACTTGTACCCTGTGGGCAAAAGCCGGAGCAGGACAGGTCAGTCCCACAGTGATATTTATCCCACTGCTGCCACCGTGAGATGATTCTGTGCCACTTTCTGTATGTCCCCTCTGAACTCCTAAAACAGTTTTCTCACACACAGTCTTAACAGTCTGTGATATTTCTATAACACTTCACAAGTAATGTCTACAATGTTTTTGTAATATATTCATGATATAGTCAATGATATTTCTACAATATTTGCGAAATACTATTGTGATATTTTTCTGCAATATCTCCATGGTCACGTCGATATTTCGGGTATACTTCTAAGGTGATGTTGACAATATTTCAGTGACACTTTCAAGAACATCTGTAAATTTCCATAATACTTTAAAGACAATGTATCAGATATTTTTGTAGTATTTAAAAGGTAATGCCTAAAATAATTCTTGAATACTTCCACGACATCTCTCTGACATTTCCTTACCAGTAGCTGGATTAACCGCAGTGCAGTCTGCCGTCACTTCTTCTTTCTCCTGGTTGATGGTGCAAGCCAAGTTGGTCAGCCAGATGAAATGGTACTCACAGTTGTCGCTGGTGAAGGTGTACTGTGGAGTGCTCCCCTAGCATTGGACAAATAAACAACAGACACGAGGATGATATTTTTCTGCAAGAGACATGATCCCACTGGTGTAACTCTTCCAGTTTTTGAGGCTTCAGAGCATGATATTCGTTGGGAGTGATGTCTTTGTGAAAAACTGGTTTTACACCACACCATTTTCATAAATTTGGTGTCAAATTTTTTTTCACCAACTATGTGGTCCAAAACACAACTCACAATGCTGACTGTTAAGTCTTGGAGCTATTCCAAGAAAACTTTCATTGGACAACAAATTCCAAAGGTGAGACACTTTAAGTGGGTCAATGAGCAACTTTCTGGGACTTTCACAAAGACTCTCCATCAAAGTGCCCTGGAACGAGACTCATGATGGTGTCGTCCAGTCGGCGACTGCCAAGTCCAATGATCACTGACCGGACCAGCACTGACTTCTTACCACCCCTTCCTTGTCACATTCCAGGCTGATGACTGTGCTGCGGTTAGCTCCGCCTCCAGAGGGGCAAGGGTCACCGTTCTCATACCTCAGGACCAGGTGGCCGTTTTCCAAAGTGGGCCCTTGGCTGACCTCGCCCAAATTAAAATACCTGAAACAGTTGAAAGTCACAAAAATACTTATTCTACAAAAATATAAAACTACTCTTCTCAACAGTTTTTATTTTGAAAATGACGGTGGAATTGACAGTTAACAGGTGAAAAATACGCGAACAAATACGCATGTATTTACATATTTGCAATTTGAGGAAGTGAGCAACGTAAGTAAACTGACCTAATCCTAGTGTTATTATCTGTGAAAACGACTGAGCTCTATGCCGTTGAGACAGATTTTTGCTTGTATCAGACCAGTTGTCCTAACCCCAGCTGCGATATCAACTTCTATCCCCCAAGTGCATCTAGGATTCCCAAACTCAACCACGGTTGAATTCCGAGTGAGACCATGTCCGTGCAGTCACAGTATGTGCTGACTGTGAATACGTGGGTGAGCGCTGACAACACGGCTAGCCATAACTCTGAGAAGCCTGTTTTCAACACGGCCCAGATCTAAGTCTTTGCATATGTCACATTGGCCGACAATAGGCATAGCCTTAGCCATGCCTTAGCTCGGAACTTACTTGTCGCCTTGCTTCAAGCACGCAGCTGCATTGTGCGGACAAGTAGAACCTGGGAGAAAATGAAGAAAGGGGCGTGCTAAGAACTGCCACGAGAACTTAGCCAATCCAAATATCGGAAGAGGGAGAGATTGAGTCGCTCAGAAGTTTAGTGACTCAGCAATTCACACTGAGTCACTCACAGGGTCAACTTGAACTACTCTTTTAATCAATTACAGTTGTTCAATCTGAGGATGAAAGTGAGTCACTCAGTGAATCAAACTAGCTTACTCAGTCGATGTGAATCACTCACTCTGCCAATCACTTTAGGGTGACTATTACCTTGAAACGCAAACTGCATAATCCAGCTGAATTGGTTTTGAATCATCCACTCATATGGGTCACTCACTAAAGAAAACCTAGGTGTGTGCCAATTAGATCATAAATTTGAGTTGCTCATCAAGAAATCTGAGTTTCTCCACCGGTGAGTTAATTGGATCAGCTCACAGATCATTTTGTACCGATGAATGAGGAGAAACTTTCCACATATAACTCTGCTGCCTACCCTGTGCTGAGGACTTATGCAACAGCGAACGACAGACATTGATGAAGTACACGTCGTTTCCAACGGTTGCCATGGGGTCAACGCGGTAGTTGTCATCCACCCGAGCCAGCGACGCCAGATCAAACTGCTGCTTGTCATCACTGTAACTGCATTCCACAACCTGCAAAGGACACGAGTCAGGGGACCAGATTCAATGATCAGGAAGCACAGGGAATATTTACATAGTAAAAACTAACGGGCTACCAGTACAGAAAGTCAGGTGGCATTCTTAGCTTGTGGATTCAAGAAGTCACTGCGTACCTTGAACGGGGGGCAGGCTTGTGGTGTGGCCCACTCAAAGATGTAAGTGCAGTCGGAATCCTCTTGGATGAATGACGGCTGGCCAACACCTGCATTGAAATGTCACAAACATTAAACACGCTGGAAAGCGGTATCAGAAAGCCCTGATGGCGTGCAATATTTTACATTTACACAAGGGTGGGCAACCATTCAGAATATTTTTTTCATATTACAATGATCAAGCAGCCAGACTATGACTTCATACCCAATAAGAACACTGACTGGCCAGGGTGCACTGTCTCAGCACAGTATCTTTGGAAAAATCACTGTTTTTTTTAAACGCTGCATTTTATCGAGCAGCAGCATCTTTTTCCACTTTGGAGGTAATCAACCTGACAGAAAACCATGGGTTCGTTAATTTTTGAAACACAGAATTCTGTTAGTATGTGTGTGTGTTTGAATGGGCCTGAAGTATACCTTCAAGACTGTGTTCCAAGTTGTTTGGTGAGTAAAACCGTAAATTCCCTCAATGATCAGAAACCTCAAGTATTGCTGAAAAGAACTTGAATTTTATGACAATAAAAGTGTCATATGAAAATGATGTAGGACAGCATGACGTTGTACTGTGGCAAATGTTCAAGTTGCAAACGTGGAGCGGCATCATGGACTGTACATTACTAAGTAGCCAGGA
>NW_019091403.1:327220-344675 GCF_001949145.1 Acanthaster planci | reverse complement strand
TAGCCGCTTGCCAGAGGCTCCCATAGACTCGTGTGCTGTATACAGCCACAGGCAAAATAATTTTGAACACCGCCTACCTTGCACTCCTTCATCGCAGAAGAAGTTGATGGCGGTGGAGCGCTCGTAGGTGTTGGAGTGACAGTTCTTGGTTCCCGTGGTGTAGTTAAGCTTCAGTGCACCGTCGTTGTACTGGAGATTCTGGTTAAAGAGGCCTGTTGGCGTCAAGTGGCAAACTTAGGTTTAAAAATAACTGACTTCATGAGAGCCTAAATCCTTGTTTTGATTGAGCACTGAATGGATTTTGGGCAGTGCATTTGATGCAATTCGAACAGTCACTAGCTCTTTCAAAATGATGAACAAGTTATATAAAACTGAGACGTAAGCCATCATTTGATATGTGCTTTCCCAAGAATAATCCGAAATCTGCCAAAATGGCAACAACAAATAAAACCTGATGACATATTCCACAAACATGAGCACCATTTAGGGCATCAAATACTGTGTGAATGTTAGCGCACCAGCATTCTTAATGAAGCTGTCTTCTCCGGGCTTCAACTGACAGGCTCCGACGTTTTCCCCACTGCAATCTCCATCTCTGCTGACGAGCGGACCACACACGTTGATGTGGTATTCGTAAGGTGGGGCGCTCACCACGTAATCATGCTGGGTGTTGTGGAGAGCTGATAAGTCAAATTGGAATCCGTAATTTGGGGCCTGAACAACGCAGTCTGCTCCTATAACTCTCTGAAAAGTTCCAAGAGGGAAATGATATGATTTAGGGATTGGTCAGCCTAGAGAGATGCATTCACAAAAAGTGTGTCCCCATTCGAGGTAGACAAACCAAAGAGGATGCCCATCCACTGGGGTTGCCACGCCCACAGAATTGCCCCTTCACTGAAGTTGCCCCACCCACAGAACTCCCTAACAACGCACTCATAGTTTGAAGTTCAGCTGACACCCCTCCCCTTACAGGGTTGCCCCGCCCACAGGGATGCCCCACCCACAGAACTGCCCCTTCACTGAAGTTGCCCCACCCACAGAACTCCCTAACAACGCACTCATACTTTGAAGTTCAGCTGACACCCCTCCCCTTACAGGGTTGCCCCACCCACAGGGCTGTCTAACCCACAGGCTAGTCTCACCCTCAGGAGAATCTACGGACAGAGCAGGCATCCTATGGGATAAATAGGGCATTTCCTTATGAATATTCCTAAATGCGTCAGGATTCTCAAGATTTCAAGCCAATATGGAGTAAAAGAGGCTAGCACAGGCTCTACCTTCCTCGATCCTACAAAATCCTCCAAAAATTCCAAGCAAATTTTGAATTAACTTGAGAAACGTGGGTTATAAATATACTTGGCCCCACCTTTAACGGACATGCCGCTGGCGTCTCCCATGTGAATATGTACTCACAACTTGCCGTTTCCAACTCAAATACCGGTGACCCCTAAAAAAGATGCACACAAGGATAGACGTAGTACCAGTCAACTCTTGCCAAATCTGAGAAAGTTCCTCAGATGTTTTTCTTTAAAATCCAAATTTTGGAAATTTTGTTAATATTATATTGTTTGAAAACCCTGAATATTGAACATTTTGGTTTGGGGTTTTGGTCAACATTACATTTTGAAATCAATACTGAGTCGAGGAAATCATTTTCACAACCTTGGGATAATGGAAAAATTTCAACAACCAACATTTGTTATTTCCTAAAAGTATCACTTCTAAGGCACTGTATCAACAGACTGACTTCCGAAGAAATTCACAGCAAGTTTCAAGCAAGTTGGCGACAAAACGGAAGATCTATTAAATCTGATATCCGATACTTTTAGAATCAAGGAGATTGTCATCTGGCCGGAAAGACAAATGTAAAGACAGATTTGTTTTTGGCGTACAGGCGTTGTGGAGCACTCAAAGTTGATGCGCGTGCTGCGGTGGTATTTGTTATGACAGAGATCGCCGTTGACGTAGCGTATGCTCAGGGAACCATCCACTGCTGCCTCGGGCATGGCCTGCACGTAACCCATGTTGAATGCCCTGTTGTCATCAGTGGTCTGACAGGCACCAATTGGCCCCCCTGGAAACAGAACAGCAATTTTTTTCGACTAACTGAGGTCTCAAAGTATGGAAGATAATTTTGAAAGCGGAATTTCCTATTTGTTTTGGGGACCACGAACAATAATATTCAATGCCAAACAAGTGCTGAAAAGATGAAAAAAAAAAAAAAAACATTCAGAGGAATAAAAGAATAGTTTTTAAACCCAAAATGTACACAAAATGAAATACACAAGGAGATAAGTTTGACATTTAACAAATGTGTATGTGTGACCCGCTCTGCAAAAAAGGGTAGTAAGTCACGCAATGCCAAAACAAGTCATGGCCTATTCTATTTGGAGAGGGCAAAAGTTCTTCAAAACATGACTTTCAATACCTGGGCAGAACTGAGTGTCGGTGCCGAGCGAATTGACCGGGCGGCACACATTGATGTAGTAACTCATCTGTGTTCCTGGTCGCGTGTCCACTGCCTCCCAGTTCCCGCTGTCCTTGGCCAACGATGACAAGTCGTACTGGTTGCCCTGCCCATCCGACACCAGGCAGTCCACCGACTCCGGCAGGCAGGCCAGCGGGGTCTCGAAGTTGAAAATGTAGGCATAGCCCTCCTGGCGGACGAAGGTGGGCTTCTGGTTGTTGAGTGAGGCGTTGCGACGACACAGGAATGTGATATCCGTCTTGAAGTTGAAACCTAAGCGATGCACACAAGCGTTGTAGAATTAGAAACCATTCACTTTTGCAGCAACGTGCTCCCAGGCGGAAGTAAGTGCATGTTAAACGTGATTTGGGACTTGACGGGTGCAAGTTTAAGACTACGAGCGTGAATGTAACGCCAACACAGTAATGGTCTCTTGGACTTGTCTGCAAGAGAGTGCTATGGAGAGCCACACAGGTTTGGTCAAATGACTTCTTAGGAATGACCTACACTAAGCAGTGCTTAACCTACAGCATCACAGTCAATCAAAGTTACTGCATATCTTCAACAAACCTGATTTTTAAGAAAAAAATTGAGTTTCGACTCACATGTAAAAAATAAAAAAATGGTACTGGTTTGAAAAGCCACAGATTTGAGAGGCCAGAAAAGCCACCGATTAATATGTAGATTAGAGGAGGTCAGTTTGGATTTAAAACAACCTCCCCCCCCCAATTTTATGTAAACAATCTGAAAAACGGTGACCATTTGTTGGTTTTGTTTTAAAAACAACTTACAAGAGAAAATTGCAAAAAGTACGACCGTCTCTCGCTGTACAGTATAACAATATAAAAAAATCAAACGGTAAGACATACAAGCGACTTTCAGTCAGTTCTAAAGATGAATATCTATCCGTGAGCTGTATTTATTTGGGTTTTTTTGCCTTACCCGATGTATATTATAAACACTGAAAGGTCAGTGTGGACACCTGAGAGCCTGTGAAAAAAAAGGCAAGCTTGATTCGGGTGGGACTCCAACCCACAACCTCCTGCTTGCTAGTGCAGACATCTGAACTATTCGCCCACCGAACTTGCCGGGGTCGGCTGGCTGGTGCGAGTCAGATGTAGCAGCGGGTACCGCTAACAATTATTTCTAAAGATGAATTTGCGTCGGGAAGATGTATTAATTTGGGTTTTTTTTGCCCTACCCAACGTATATTATATTATATTCTGTCTGACTTTTCAGTTGGACAGAATCAGCCCCAAATCTTACCGTGGCCTGCATTTCCCCCCTCGTACGTAAGTGTCAGGAGCCCGTCGTCAGAAAATTTCAACTGCTGTGAGAGCATGCCGATGTTTTCGGCTGAGCTGCCGTCTGGACTGATCTTACAGGAGCTGAGTGGCTTCCCGTTCCCAGACACACAGTGGCTGTTGCCGCCAGTCACGTTGCCGCAGATGTTGAGCTGTTTGGAAGAGTGAGAGAGAGCAGTGAGATTTAACACAAATGCTTCACCAAAATTTTAATCTGTCATCTACTTTTTTCTGTCAATGTTGAATAGGACAGCTTTAATGGCACTTTGGCACTCTATTGATAAATACTATAAAATAAGAATTGTTATTGTCAAAGGAACACTGTTGATTCCAATATCTTCTGAGAGTACCTGGAAACGGCTGCCCGAGGGCCCAGAGACATTATAAAAGCCATCCGGTTTGATCAGCGTCTGCATGTTGAAGACGTACTCCGAGTTGGGGTCCTTGACAGTGCAGTCTTCTCCGCTGGTCATGTCGATGGGGCAGGCGGCTTCCGTCTCCCAGATGAAGGAGTAGTGACAGTCGTTGACCTTCTCCAGGAGTCTTGGGCTGCTCCCCTGGTGGGCAAATCACAAGGGAACAGTTGTTGAGAACAAGAGAACCGGACAAGAAAAACAGAGAGAAACTGATTGAGAAAGCAGGGCTCAAGACTTGATCGACAGTGATATGAAGTCGGGTGTATATTCTTAATTGGGCGAGTGCTCCAAGATGGGCTTTCCGACAGTTTCACCTTCTGCATTATGACTTTAATTTTGGCTTAACCTAAAAACTGCCCTCACACCCCTGCTTAGCTTAAGTCTTACTTTATTTTTTCGTCGTCAATTAGTGATTTAGTATTTACATGAAATTTTCAAAACAATTTGTGACTCATTCCTTGTATTTTGTACTCGGGCCCAACTAAGCCTAAGTGTTGGTCTATCAACCACTCCAACATACTACCCTCTATTGTCTACGCACAGACCCATTCACCACTGTGCTCTTACCAGCACACCCTTCCTGCAGCTGAAATGGATGCGGCTCTCCACCTGCCCGGCCCCACCGTTGCAGGCGCTGCCATTAGTGTAGACCAGGAGCAGGTGGCCTTCGCTCTCAATGACCGGCTTAGACTTGGGGACTCCCAAGGAGCTGACGCTGGGGACCTCCTGTCAGAAAAAAAAAAAAAAGACAGGACAAGTTTGGAGACAAACTGGAGAAATTACCCCGCCGATCTCCGGCGTTTCTAAAAGCGTGCGATTTTTTGTTCGGGTCAGCTGGAGTGCAACATCTGCTACGAGTGGTAACAAGACTGAGCAGGTGTTTTTTTGCATAGCAATGACGGTCCTTTGGTAGGAACTTGTGGCATACTCGCAGAGGCTTTTGCCCATATGGTGGGGGGAGGGAACCTGCTGAGGTGTGCAACCCAATATCTACAGGTCCAAAGGTGCAGTCTTTGCAGGAGCACAGGCCAGAGTAGAGACACGAGCCGAGATGAAAATTTGCCACCAGCCTGTTTCTTCTTTGCCTGTGAGGGCACCCTTTAACTCAGCAGGGACATGGGATTGAAGAAGTTTGGAATGACTGAAAAGGTTACGACGTAATTTCTTTATGTTCATTCATTCACAAAGCTCTTGTCAGAGCTCACTTTTGCCCTGGGAACAAACCTGACTGTTGTTGAATTCTGTCTGACAAGCTCCGGCAAAAGCGCCGCAACCCTTGACTGGGTTTACCGGCCGGCACACGTTGATGTAGTACTTCTTGCGGTTGCCATAGAGATCTGAATCATCCACAAATGACCAGTTGTCTTCCTCCAATGACTTCGACAAGCTGAGAAGCAGAAAAAAATAAGATCAAACCAAAATTTGGTAAACCTTGTTAGAATAAGCCATTTGCGAGTTAAATTTGAATAAAATCTGGTACACTGAGTTCTTTAAATTCATGTGAACACAACAACTTGAATTCTCCATACTAAACGCACTGTTGCTATACCTCATGATTTGGGGCAAGCTTTTGCTTAGTTACATAGGAGATGCCTTGCAACAATACACCATTCTCAATGGATAAGAAGGGCACAAAGGAACCAGTCCATTCCAGAGATGGTGGTCGCTAAGCAAAAGCTTGCTCCGAATCAAGAGGTATAGCAACAGTGTCTTTAATCTGAGGAATTCAAATTGTTATGTTTATGTGCAATCAAATAACAAAGTGTACCGGATTTTATTCAAATTTAACTCACAAGTGGATTATTGGGTGAACCTACCCACAAGGCCTTACAACTATTGGTGAAGGTAATTTGTGCTTCACTGTGTAATGAAGGGAAATTAGTGCTGGATATGAGATGAGTCATTACCCAAATCAAATCACTTTGTATAAAAAAATTAAAAACGGGCGAAGGAGATGCGCAAAATACCTTGACAAGTCGTACTGCTTGTGCGCTGTGTCATCAGTAACCACACACTCGATTGGTTCTTCCGGGCAAGCGTATCTGGTGTACCAGTTGAAGACGTACGCGTTGTCTGCCTCGTACTTGAAAGTGGGATATCCCGGATCCTGGTCGGGGGCGCACAGGAATGCTATCTCTGCCTGAAGGGTCGAATATGGAAATGACTCAGGGGTGAAACGTTTACAGTGGATAAGATGAGCAGGAAGGTTACAAGTACGCGAAAAGTCAACAATTTGATTAAGGATGACTAGAATTGGTCAATCTTCAGTTGTTGAGCTGGTTAAACAGAATGGCGCGGTTCCAAACAAAACGCAACACTGACAATTACAAATTGTGTTCACTGAGATCTTGATTACGATAAGCAGCACCTAAACAGAGCCTTGCACGGAGGGAAAGAAGGTGGTATAAAGTTCCACCCAAATTTTCTTGTCGCTGGTGAAGTTTATTCACAATATGCATCCAACCACTTCTAGCAAATCCAGCACAACGTAACACCATAACCAGGTAATTGTGAAGGGGGCAAGTGCGTAAAGTATCCTGCTCAGGGACATAATCAAATCATTGCTCCTTTATCTCTTTTCCCACCCTGCGCTTCACTTGCTCTGCACCATCTTGAACGTGGTAGGGAGTCCCGTTGAGGTATGTCAGCTTGACGACTCCATCAAAATACTCCAGGGTCTTGTTGATGCGTCCAAGAACCCACTTTTCACTGAAATAAAACAACACCAAAACCAGGATTTTGTAACATGTTAAAATTTGTAGTTTCCCGGAAAATTACAGCTCAGGAGGCCAAGCCAGACTCACCCACTACTGGAGTCCCGTTTGACCTGGCAAGCGGCAGGGTTGGGGATTGACCCGTCGTTGCAAGGGGTGTCAGCGATTGGAGCGCAGACATTGATGTAATAGTCGTAGTCACCGTCCGTCATGTTGTAGAACTTGTTAGCTGATGTGAGACGGCTCAGATCAAAGGAGAACCCTAGCAAGGAAGACAATCAAAAACACAGATTAGGACGGCACTAAAACCTTGAATAAAACTGACAATTTCTAGATTCATTTTTCAAAATACAAGGCGAATATGACCGTCTTCGGTTAGTGTCCAATTTCAACGATCTAAGTACAAAATTTTGAAAAATTGTGCTTGGCAAAAGCACGATCACAACCCAAACTTTCCATGATGGCTACTGTTCATGACCAGTTCCAAGCTGACTTCAACTCAACAACTCCCAAGCGAAAATTTCTGCTTCAAACAGCAGTAAAAACTGGATCCAGTTCTTTGAGCTTTATGTTCAGGGTTCGAATCCACACTGAGTAAAGGCATGTTAACACCTTACCTGTTGTAACTGTCTTTGCAAATTATGGTGAAGAGAAGCGAGACAGAGCAATTACAAATTCACAGATCCAAAACTGGCCCAGTAGTGTTTAAAAAATGCGGACAATTCACACCAACTTGAAGTGCACCCTCAGCGACAAAACAGAGACAGACTTTGGGGGAGTTTTCCAACTATGCCCAGTGCCCGAGAGAAGACCATACATTTAATAGAAATTGGTTTTGCGTGCTGAATGTATCCCGTGTGATGAATTCTCACCAAAGGACCATCAGTTTCGTTCACACTTCTCTGCTGGAGGGTCACCTAAGTTGGGAAGAACTCACCAGCATCGTCATCAAACACCCGGCAGTCCGTCCCCCACTTGTGGCCCAGGGGACAGGCAGCCGCTGTTCGCCACTCAAACTCGTACAGACATTCGTCTGAGGATTTGCGGACAAATGAGGGCGCACTCTCCAAGTCACCTGATATGAGAGAAAACACACTTCTTGAGGTTTAGGTCATTTTCCATTACTTAATGTTTGGGACTTGACTATTCATCATTAACCATCTGTCTGTATCTTTCAGTCTTTTACAAACTAGAACACATCCATCATAAGGTGCTGTTCAATAAATGTGTCTTTCCACTATGGCTAGGCATTTAGGTTTTCACATAGCCAGCCATTGTCCAGAATAGTAAGAACTCCAAGGAAAGTACAAAAAATTTGATTTCGTGGAAGATTTCTATAATTGGGTTCTAGAACACATGGAACACATGAGATAGAGGGTGTAAATACAACAGTTCAAAATAGGACCCTTGGTAACTTTGGCATGCTCCTACCGTAAGCACATATGAACGTGATGACTGTCTTGGCTTGGCCGCTGCACTTTGTGCCATTGTAGTATGTCAGTGTGATGTGGCCGTTTCTGAAAACAGGTGATTCCTTGTACTGGCCGAGACTATACGGGTTATTATCGTGATCTAGTCATGCAACAAATTAAGAAAAAAAGGACAAAATCTTTTTTGTCATTCGTCCCAAATCTTGAACCTGACAAGGTCCGAAAGTGGACGGATAAGGAGCTCAAAATTGAAAGTGTAAAATTTCAATAGTTGAGGAGAGGAGGAAGTCGAGATTAGTTTTCAGGGATTTGATATGAACTGATCCAGTCTTCAATGTTTGTTTATGACCAGGTCAGGAGAAGGAATGCCAATGATGCCCGAGCCAAAGGCAGGGGACATTATTGGTATCCACTATCCGGAGATGATCCTGAACACAAGCCTGGTAGGCAGTTATTCCCATTCAAAAATACCTCTCGAGTCAAGATGTCAAATGTAAAAATGATACGTTTGTTCAACAATTTTACTTAATTTATTTCAAACACCCCTTCAGCCATGTTATGGTATGTTCCTGCTACAAGCAGTCGTAAAAAGCTCCATATATGGAGACTGGCAAACATGTAGTGCATACTAGGTGAGATGGCATAGAGCCAGCTGGTACTTTGTCATTTGTCAACCACTGAAGACTGGCCACATGGCGTGCTCTCAACCAATAGGAATGATCAAACTGTCCTAGCCATTTACGAATGAGATATAGAGTAAAATGTTCTCATAGTGAGCATCTTGGGAGATCAGTTCAGATTATCGGTCGTGCTTGAATCACTCGGCTATGACTACTGGAAACATGTGCAAGTCTATGAGAACAGGTTACAGCCACAAACCAACGGCTCTCATAGACACGTGTGTCAATGTTTGCCGTAGCCGTGCCTTGGCTATCTCTTACCGATCAGGCAAGCTGCCGACTTCTCGGGGCACGCCGCGTGGTAATGTAGCCCCTCAGGGATGATTTCGGCACAGACGTTGATGAGGTACTCGCCCTCGGACGGAGCACTGTGCTGATGCTGACCATCCAGTGCCTGCCAGTTGGACCCGGCCTCCCGGACCAGGGGCGAGAGGTCGTAGCGCTGGCCACCCATGTCCACGCGGCAGGACTTGCCCAGCGGGTGGTCCAGGCAAGCGTACTGGGTCTGCCACTCGAAGAAATACGTACACTCGGTCTCCGTCACAAAGGTAGGGTTCCCGACACCTAGCGGGGGACAACAAATCAAACTGCATCTGAGTCCGAATGGCAGCTAGGGCTAGGTCTTCCCTGACTGCAAACTTGTGGACATAAGGTGGCAACAGAGGAAGCCAGAAATCTTGACGCCTGTTTTGGAAATGGCAAAGATCCAGGTTTTCGCCTGTTGCAAATATGCGGGTGCACGCTCACAACAGAAGCAGCCCTCCTTCCAGAAGCCCCGTCTTGATGCGGCTAAGTTTTCACAGTGTATCTGCCTAGCACAGCAATGTCAACAAGGCAGCATAGCTTATACCACAGCCGATAAAGCACCATTTTCAAATGCTGTCCTACGGAGTGCGCTCACACACTCAATTTCTATCTACGGACGAAATCAAACCTACATATGCTGTTAAATTTTCAGTAGTCGCACATTACCTGCGGTCTTGCTGCATTCAAACGAGATGACAGATGTGCGCGGAAAGCCATTGCTGCAAACAGCTCCGCCCCTGTATGTCAGAGTCAACTCTCCATCAGCATAGCTGAAGAAATAAAAAACAATGATTCAAAAAAAAGTCGTTTAAAGCAACCAAGACCACGATGTTGCTAGGCACTGAAAGACAGTCAGACATAGCAACTGGTTGTCAGACTGCGATGTGGATGGTTCTTGGTTTAATTTGGTTGTACTCTGGAACAAGTTTCCGGTGAAATCTTCAACTAGAATGCTGTCAATGTAATGGGTTCTGAAAGTGCACTTTGAAGGGAGCTAAAGTGGATTTCTGATAACAGCCACCGCAACTTTGATTCTGTGACCTCTGATGTGGGGGTCAACTCATTTAAATATTTGCACATCCATGCACATCCCACATGTACGTCAGATAACTACTGTGGACATTCCGTTGTTTTGGGGCAGTTAAGAAAACTCAGCCAACATAGTCATTTTTCTTGACTGGGAACATGATTTTCAGCGGGATTTTTGTAAAATCTTTCCTTGAATGTTCCTCTTCCATTTACAATCAATGACCCTAACCCCTAAATACCTCTGAACTTCTTTTCAGAGAAGAGGAAACTCCCTGTAGACATGGCAAAGTGCACAGAACGTCTCTCTGTCCTGCATTGGATGGACTTCTTTTGATCACAAGTCCACATTAGATATGTAAGGTTACCGCATGTGAGGGCAGGCGCTGTTTGCACACGTATGCACATTTCCCCCAGTTCGTCGCACAATGAGATTTTAGGGAAGGAGAACTGGCAACGCCCACAGCAACCAATACTATGACAGAATCCTCGAGCCAATGCCTCTCTCGTGATATGACAGGTTGCCTGTCTATTTTCTCACCTCAGAACATGCTTGTCGTTGACGCCGGCAACAACCCCATTCTCTCCAGACGACAATTTCTGGCACACAGCCCCGTGGCGGTCCCCATCTGGGCAGTCAATTGTCGTGTCCTGACAAACGTCTAACCAATAATTGTATCCTCCTCCAGCGGCAAGTTTAGGGGCTTTCCCTGCAGTAGATAGAAAGAGTCCACAGGTGCATCTCAAAGGAGAAAGCCGACTCCCCAAGTTGGGATCAAGAAATATCAATTCAAATGGAAGAACCACGTACAGCAGAGGACTTGAAAACATATATTTCTTTCTTTGAAATCAGTCTACAGACTGCAAAAGAATAACAGTATGATTTCAGAAAAAAAAAGCCTGCCAAACTCTTATCTACACTTAGAAGTTTTGATGGCTTTGAAGCAAAATAAAGCGCCTTGGCATCATTAGAGCCTAGCCAAGATTGACGATACTAAAATGTTGTAATGTCTGTTAAAAAACACACCTTATCGACTGACATATAAAACATTATTCATAACTCCTGAACTGGCCAAAAGAGCAGTATCAACTTTAGTGCTGTAAGTACAAACACAGTGGTATGGGAGCACATGACACAAATACAAAGATCTTACTGGATGTGTCTGTGAGTGGACTCAGATCTAGGTCGATGCCGTGCTGATCGTTGGTGAAGGCGCAGGTGTCTGTGGTCAGCATCTCGGCCTTGCAGGCAAACTCCGTCACCCACTGCACCTCGTAGTGACAGTTGGTGCTGGACAGGAGTTTAGGATTCTGACTCTGAACAGAAAAAGCCAGTGAAAAAAAAAAACCTTTTTTTTCAACCGTCACATTGAACTTTGTACTTCACAAATCGCTTAACAGATGAAAAGGACAGCTTTTGGAGGGTTTTGATGGGAAAATAAAAATCTCCAGGCTACGTGGAACTCGATAAACTGCTAGAATCAGATTTCGCTTTTGGAATGCAAATAATGTAGCTGGCATTTTGGGTATTTGAGGTGAAAGTGACATTCTGGATTAAGTTTGGCTGGGTTCTACCTTCCTGCATCCCACAAAATCTTTCCTAATCTCCTGGTTGATATAAAAGATATGTAGGCTTTGGAGGCAATACTCTGTAAACTAGCAGTGACTGAGCTCTTAAGTCTATCAAAACATTGCAAACCACCATCTTTTTTCTCCCCTCCCACTTTTTACCCCTTCGTTTCTGCCTCCCTCGCGGGGACAGACAAACTCGATGGTCACTTGCGGTGAGCTGAGGCAATCGGCGGGGGTGGTCTCGGTGGTGTAACGCAGCTCCAATTGCTCATGGCCGATGGTCTGCAAACGGCTGGATGCTTCGCCGACGCTGACCACGCTGGTAGTGACTGCGCCATCAGTGCCTGTGGAGCGGGTGATCCAACACGCGGCACTGCCCGTTGGGCAATTGGCTGTTGGCCCGTCTATGTAAACCGGTAAATATGGAGAATAACTATCCTAATTCTAACCCTTTTTAAAATTTGTTTAAAATTTGCACTTTAAATCCGACAGACTGGAATATCATCCAAGCATTACAATCACTAGCATTATCAGAAATCCAGTTACTACAGCAAAAATCTCTTGGCTCTTGGCCAAAATCTCATTAACTGACAATGCGTCTGGCATTCACTTTGATCCAATTTGATCCAGCATAGCCCAGTCAAACAACCATGACAATATTTTTTTGGTAGGTAGCTGTCCCTGCAATGTCCACAAATTTTATTATTTTTTACTGCACCAACTACAAAAATGGATTTGGTCAAAGGACAGCGTGTGAATTGCTGGTAAATAAGTTTTTGAATTCCAACATTTCGGCCACAAAAGTATGAGTATTCTGTGGTCACGGAGCAGACTTCGTATGCACATACTGTTTGTTTTTTCTGTTAAAATTTTTCAGAATTTTGTTTACACTAAAGTAATTCAAGTTTTTGCTAGGAAGTTTTTGCAAGTGGGCTAGGAGACAACCTTGCATGCACACACACCTGGTGTCAGATCCCTGCACACGTTGATGTACAGGTCTTGGTCTGCCGTTTCAGAGTCGACTTTGTACCCGCCAAGTTGCTTGATGAGTGGGGTCAGGTCCCGCTTTTTGTTGCCGTTGTCGTAGACAGAGCAGGGCACTTCATGGATGGGTGCTGTGACGAGGTTCTTACAGGCTACAGTGCTGTGCCACTCAAAGAAATATGTGCAGCCGGAACGCTCAATGAAAACAGGTGAACCCTAAAAATGTGAAAAACCTCTGGACTTTCAGCGGAAAAATGTAAACTATTGAGAAAGAGTTCAGTCACAACATCACAATTTATGAGAGTCGCGACCAACAAGTTTTCCCTTTTTTTTTTTTCAACTTTTCACCCATGTGCTAAACCTCTTCTCCCTGCTAAAATCTCCCTAAAATAGACATGCAACTTGGACTTTGACCAATCAACAAGGAAACTCCAATCTGCACCTGACTTTACAGAGTGTTTTTCAATTTTCAATGGCATGAGCGTAAAGTGAAAAATGAGGAAACCAGCTGATCTGAGGAAAAGCTGTGTGCCTGCTAAAATCAACAGGCGCCCCTCGAAAGCTTCTCATTTGCAACTTCCAAAGAACCGAGTGGTCCAATAGGAAATTCTTCTCCACTACAGTGATTGGTTTATTTCAAACAAAAGAAATGGACGTAAAAACATGTACAAGATTATGTCTCTATTAAATGATACTCTAGGAATCTGGTTTTAGATTAGATGAACATATTTTTTCGAAAACCTGGAAAACCCTTGTAACAAAATCCACTTTCATTTTAAATGTTTTTATAAATATTACAAATTAAATCTCTCCCTACGCACCTTCTCCTATGGAGCTAATGGTTTGTTTCAGTCAGTCAACAGAAATGGTTTCACTATTTGTTAAGCACCACAATTACACCAGGAAGACAAGTTATTAAGCTACATTTATAAAACTCAACAATGTACGGCAGCTTTCAGAACCTGTTCAACATAAACAGTGACAATATCCCAAACTGAGGGTGGGACTTTCACACTTTTAAATGAAAACAAGTTCCAAATGCAGATACAGTTCAGATTTTCCCAAACGTTTAAACGGAACTGCCCATTTTAGAGATTGAACAATCTGATCAACGCAATGTGGCGTTCTTTTTTTTATTGTAAACGATGCTTGTTACATTCTGTTTTGTTTTTTCTTTCGGCATCCAGGTACTTTTTGAAAAAAAGAAAAGGAGATCCCAAAACCATAAACATTGCTTGTTTTAAATGCCCCAACATCAATCTACATTTTTACATTGGTTGAACCATGTGCATTGTTGAATGTAATTATGCATATGAAAACAACAAGGTAGGCGGCGGCGGCCTCTTTTAAGCGTTGGCTAAACAATTAAACAGTATGGGACAGTTTTTGTAATAACAATAACATAACTGAAACGATACTCACTAATGTTTTATCGCACTTGAAATCGATAGTCGTTTGCCACTTCTCCTTGGGATTTGCTGTGCTGTTGGCACATTCCTCCCCTCGGTAATCCAAGCGAAAACCTCCCCCATTGGCATTGGCCGTGGCACTCACTGTTTGATTGTGGTTCCCCACATTCCGGTACGTCTGGCCCATTTTAAGGCAAACAGAGCTGCCGGCGGGGCATGAATTGCCACTCCCCGTCGGTGCGACTGTGCCGCACAAGTTCATGTAGAACGCCGAGGACGTGGAAGCTAACTTGTCGGTTCTGAGGTTCCATGTTTCCCTGAAAAGGCAGTATCAAAAATCACTTTAAGATACAGTACATGGTAATAGTACACCCAATATGGTCTGAGTAACTTCGACCCAGCAAATAGCATTTTTCAACATTTGGACATGGTCAGGTTTTTCTACTTTCACCTGACAATGTTAAAAAAGGTGATTTGTAGGGTCCCAGTTACTTAATTGACATTATACCCAGCACGATATGTGGCACAAGAACCTGAACAAAGTCATGACTTCAATAAAACTTTTTGACGTTCGTAATGCATTATGGGTTTAAATGGCAAACAAGCAATGCATTTTCTGCACAACCCTATGGGAGAAGTGAACCTGTCAGAAATCAATTTAGTTTTCTACTCCATTTTTTTTTATGTATCAGCTCACCAGCTCACAGATGCAAGCGTATTATCAGATTGTACAGGAAATATTTCAAATCAGTTTTCAAATGTTTGTAAGAAGAAGAAATCACCCTTAAATGTCTTTTTTAAGAGCACCAATCACTCTACAGACTGAAAATGAACATGACTGGTCAATGCAGGATAAATGAGCTACAAGTCATGATTTTGATTGGACAGTACTAGAGTCTAGAGTATTAATATTCATGATCTTAGTCAAAGCATAGGGTATGACAAAAACTGGTGTTGTTGGAGGGGATTCTCTGAATTTTGCTTTTCTGCCAAGCTTTTAAACTTTGAAGTTTGTGAATATCTTTGTCCCAAATCAATAATGCAACACTTTGTCAGAAGGGGGTGGCTTGAATTGGAGTATGAAATAAAATGGACACAGATTAACATTTTGCAGATACACTTCTCCCACAGGGTTGTGCATAAAATACATTTCTTGTTTGTCATCCGAACCCATACTGCATTGCAAACATCGAAAAGTTTATTTCCCACAGTCCGTTCTGTCGCCACCATGGCTATTGATTTTAGCTTTCCTGCGACAGTAGGCCTAAGTGAACAAAGCTAGAGGGG
Source organism: Acanthaster planci (assembly GCF_001949145.1). Next base: position 329,080 of record NW_019091403.1, on the reverse strand, counting down.
AACAACAACTTGGTGAGCATCCATTCGCCCGACGTTACGCAACGTTGTCATGAATTTGTTCCCTCTGTCATGTCTGTCAGTGTCAGTGTCATGTCTCTTATTTAAAGTAACAAAGAACTGACGCCAAAGTACCAGCAATGTACAACCTCTACTGTCCTAAAAAGACAGACAACAGCTGAACAGTGTGTGAAACAAACAGACTTAACAGACACGACAAAACAATGATGATTTTTGAAGACAGTCTCACTGCCGACACTATAGTATAGTCCATGATAGTCACCGTCGACAGACCTAGAAAAACGAACAGTCTCACTCACATAAATCCTTACCATTCCTGTATTGGTGTTAAATTGAAGTCCCCTGCCATGCACGTATCTGCAACAACCTTTCCGCAGCCAAGAATGAAAAATAATAATAACTTCATCATGGAAGAATAAAACTTAAAACAAAACTGAGAATTTACTTTCATCAGTCCTTCTCGCCCCAAATTCTCCATGTTGTTAAATTTCGAGGTCGAAAGGTTACCACGCATGGGTCTTTAATTTTNATCGGTGAAGTTTTCCGGCGGCTGTTTTTTTTAATATATTGTTTTGGCATGAAACAGTTACTGGCAGGTGGCTTCACAATCGTCATGTGACAACAAAGCGTGATTGAGCAGTCACGTGCACCAAAACCCAGCTGTGTTTCGAGTCTTCTGGAAAACAGCTTCTGTAGAACAAATTGAATTCACCAAACGAAGAAGAATATCATGAAATGATGAAATCTTTAACTCAGGACAAAAAGTCCAGAGTCAAATTTCAACATGACACCGTCTCTTGGAAACATTCTTCCATGGGTATACTAAAAAAAAGTGGTTGAGTAATTAAAACCATGGAGAAATTTTATTTCTCCATGTTAAAACGAAGCCCCTTATGAAACCATATGATAAAACAAACGTCCACATGAGTCGTCGAGTATACATTTTCCGAAGTATAGTAGGCATAGTAGTTTGTTTTCCCGTCGGAGTTTGTTTTTACTCAAGCCCCCCCCCCCCAAGTTCGAGTTTGTTTTCATGTTGCCGTGTATTTTTCCCGAAGTCGGGGTTTTTACAAGTATTTTTCTTTGGATCTGGATGAATACTCTGAATAGTTCAACTCGAGCATCGCCAAGAACGGAACTGTGGGGATGCTCATTCTAACTGCAAAAATAACTTTGCAACGCGGGGACGGAAATCTCTAGCTGTATATTGCCTCCGTACGTATCAAGGTGATGTTCTGTCAAGTCCTTCCATTCTCAGTCTTATCTCTGATGGAAAAAGGAATGAAGATGGGATTGATTGTGGTATGACTTGTTAGTTTAGCCTTTTGCAACTCCGCCGGGGGCGGTCATTTGTGTGCGTGATGGGGGGTTCTCGGAGACCAAGGTAATTTACTTGATTTTATACTGAGAAGCTACGTTGCTGTCTTCTGCGCTAGGAGTCAATTGTTGTAAAAAGTTACTCGACGGAGGTGCCGATGATACTCGTTGAGACAGCGCTGGTCCAACTGTTATCTTGAGTAATAAGACGTGCAGCCCTGAGAATGTTGTAAAAGAAAGCTGTAATCGCTGTTATTTCCTGAAAACCATGAGTGACGATGTGCAAAATTCAGTCTCAGAAGAAGTACATGTAGCTAGATGAAATAGAGGGGGGGGTGTTAGATCATCCGTGAAATATATTTTCAAACTGGCAGCGTTGAGCCACGTACATGTACATGTATATTTTTAGTCGGTTTCGAGTCAACTCGGACCCAAACCAACTCGGACCCATGCCAACTCGGGCCCATGCCAACTTGGACCCACGACCAACTCGGACCCATGTCAACTCGGCCCCAATACTAACGG
>NW_019091403.1:264611-326527 GCF_001949145.1 Acanthaster planci | reverse complement strand
TTCGGTGAAGTTTTCCGGCGGCTGTTTTTTTAATATATTCTTTTGGCATGAAACAGTTACTGGCAGGTGGCTTCACAATCGTCATGTGACAATAAAGCGTGATTGAGCAGTCACGTGCAACAAAACCCAGCTGTGTTTCGAGTCTTCTGGAAACAGCTTCTGTAGAACAAATTGAATTCACCAAACGAAGAAGAATATCATGAAATGATGAAATCTTTAACTCAGGACAAAAAATCCAGAGTCAAATTTCAACATGACACCATCTCTTGGAAACATTCTTCCATGGGTATACTAAAAAAAAGTGGTTGAGTGTTAAAATATATCTAATTAAAACGAAGCCCCTTATGAAACCATATGATAAAACAAACGTCCACATGAGTCGTCGAGTATACATTTTCCGAAGTATAGTAGGCCTAGTAGTTTGTTTTCCCGTCGGAGTTTGTTTTTACTCGAGTCTCCCCCCCCCCACTGGCAAGTTCGAGTTTGTTTTCATGTTGAGATGCCGTATTTTTCCCGAAGTCGGGGTTTTTACAAGTATTAAGTTTTCTTTGGATCTGGATGAATACTCTGAATAGTTCAACTCGAGCATCGCCAAGAACTGGGGGATGCTCATTCTAACTGCAAATAACTTTGCAACGCGGGGACGGTAATCTCTAGCTGTATATTGCCTCCGTACGTATCAAGGTGATGTTCTGGCAAGTCCTTCCATTCTCAGTCTTATCTCTGATGGAAAAACGAATGAAGATGGGATTGATTGTGGTATGACTTGTTAGTTTAGCTTTGCAACTCCGGACGGTCATTTGTGTGCGTGATGGGGGGGTTCTCGTAGACCAAGTTACATGATTTTATGCTTAGAAGGCCGCGGTGCTGTCTTCTGCGCAAGGAGAACGGTTGTAAAAAGTTACCCGAGGTGCATACTAGTTGAGACAGCGCTGGTCCTACTGTTATCTCGAGTAATAAGACGTGCAGCCCTCACCGTGACTGAGTGAGTTCGTTTTTACGATCTGTGGTTTTACGAGACATATTCCGGCGTTGCAAGTTTGGTTTAAGGAGATAATTAATGTACGATCATGGGCGTTGCAACAGTCATTTTTTTGGGGGGGGGCTTTTCAAACGAATGGGTGATTACCAGAAGGACAAAACAGATCAGCTAATTAAAATAGATTAACAGCGATCGGCCGGGTGCGAATTTTGGAGGTTTGTCTACAAGCATATTGATGATTTTCACCCCCTTTTTTCTCTATTTTTGATTTCTTTCGCCCTCCACTCATTTTGTTAGTAGTTCAGTTATTTTTATTTTTCAATTTTCTTTTGGGGGGCAGGGACACAAGCACCCCTCCTTCCCCTAGCGTGACCGTGCCGTACGGTCCATGATGCGCCGGTTGGCGGAACTGACCCGCGGTCAGTCGCTGCCGTAATGTTGTAAAAGAAAGCTGTAATCGCTGTTATTTCCTGAAAACCATGAGTGACGATGTGCAAAATTCAGTCTCAGAAGAAGTACATGTAACTAGATGAAATAGGGGGGGGGGGTGTTAGATCATCCGTGAAATATATTTTCAAACTGGCAGCGTTGAGCCACGTACGTGAATATTTTTAGTCGATGTCTGTGGTTAAACTCCGCCCACTATTCCATAAATACCGAGCGCCCTCAAGCGTCTCATGTTGGCAATGTGTGACATCTGTTTCCCAAAAAGAGCCACGATATTCGATGCACCCACCAGTCACATTTCGCTTTCGATTTTACCCTAGGTAAGTAAATTTCGATATATATTATACAAAAAATATTCTTTGATAGTCTGTGTTATTGGGTGAGGTTCCCAAGTTGGTGATTTTGGGAATAATATGGTGTCTGGTCGCGTCGTTCGTTTCTTATTTTCATTTGATAGGCCTACTGCCAGAGACTGCACTGTAAATAAAATGACATTCATTCAATTGTGGCCTAGGCCCTATGGCCAGCCCAGGGTATGCCATGTTGACATTATGCCCAACGCAACGGTAGCATTTGTTCCAATTACCGGCATAGTTCTGCAGTTGGGCTGGCTCAACTGTTAGCAAATTTTTATATGATATTTCTCAAGCTCTTTCAAGTTCATGCAGCTCCTCTGCGCTCTACCCCCAGTTGTGGGGTCCGACGTCCACTCCTCTCCTACGAACAGAGAGGAGCCGATGTTGGACCCCACAGTTCTGGGGGTACCGCTGAGCTGCGTGCATAGCACTACTTTGTACTGTAATAAAGCTTGCTTTTCCAAGCGCAAGTTGTTGATGAAAACAAAATGACTTTGGTAAGTGCCGTGGCACATGTACTGCCTGCAATTGACAACATTGGACCTCGGTGCTGCAGTTGTCCAACATAACTGTAGTAGTTGGGACTGACGCTGTAGTTGGGACATTAACAGGGACAACATGTAGGTGTTACTGGAACACTTGTTACTGCTACACTCTAGCCTTATAATACCTGTGTGACGAGAAATTCCAAAAGGACAAAAGACAGCAAAAAGGTTGAAGTATGAACGAAAGGAATTAGATGCAATCTTGCGTCTCGTGGATTGAAATGACGGGGACCCATGGACAATACATGCAGTATGCCATCTTTTACAAATATGTTTCTAAAAAAATTTTAAATTTTAGCTTGTCAGTTTAGAAGTTAATTTGTCAGTTTTGATATTTGGTGATTAAAATTTCAAAATGTGTTCAGAAAGCTTTTACATCTGTTGCATGCAGCTTACTGAAACTCCATTAAATGTTTTCCACACTTGAACTGGAGCATCATGGGATTAACAAATTGGGCAGAAAGGTAGATTACATAACCAATTGTACCTAACATATCCATATCATGAGTTACAGGACTCTCAGTACATGTATTTGCAATTTTCCAGTTCTAGTCCACCTGGATCGGTAATCCGTATTCTTCACAATGTTTTGGGTGCTTGGAAAACTTAGTCTTGGTCTCAATCCTGTTTGATAGGAATTTAGAATGAGACATAGCAGTATGCCCAACGGTTGCATCGCCACGTTGTCGTCAGAAGGCTTGTAGATAGAAAACACAAGCAACCTGCCGAGATGGAAGACGTCTTGAACAATCTCCACAAGGAGGCCAGTGCTGGCAAATACAAGGCCATACGTGAGGCTTGCACCCAAGCTAAAGGTAAGGTGCTCTTCAGCCTAGGTTTTGGCCAGCCTTTGAAATAAGGATGTCCACATTACCCTCAGACTGGACGTTCGAGTTACCAAGGTTTTATATATGTGCTTTTATAGTGCTTTGTGCTTCTTTATTAAAGTGGAGTGTCATGGCCATGTGGTTAAGACCATCGAATTCGTAGTCGGCAGGTAAAGCCGCAGGTTGTGGGTTAGAATCCAGCCTGAGGACACGGTGTGTGTGCCCTTAGGCAAGGCACTTTGTCACTCATTGCCTCTCTCAACCCAGGAGAAATTGAGTACCTGTGAGGGCAGAGATGGTTATTGAGGTTGATTAGGCTACTTTGCACCAGAAATAGCAGCATCAAGCTGTATGCTGAGGTTAATTCTACCCCCTCTCCTCTAACAAAAATCTCAAAATCCAATATGATTTTTGNTTTCCTATACTATAGCCATTTTGTTATTATTCAATAAAGATTGTGCTGTTGAATGCATGCATAGTGCTAGATTTTGTTGGATCTGGGCATGTTCTTAATAGAAACCTATGCACGGCAGCCATCTTCCCAGTCCGTGCTTTTGTTGTAGGGGATATGCACAAAAGGTCTACCCATGATGTATATCCCTTCGTAACAAAAACCCTAAAGATGGCAACCGTGCATAGCTTCCATTAAGGGTCAATGAATGAATTAGACGTTTCTCATCCCTGCCTGCTTCCTTTATTCCCCACTTATTTTCGTTTACATGCATGTTCATTTTAAAACGATTTGTAGCATTCCATTATTTGATAATATGAATATTTATTTCTAAATGGGTACAAAACTTGTACAAATCTGTTTGGCCGGAAATTTCTTCAGATATAAAAATCCATCTGCCATCTCGGAAAAATCCTCCAGCTTGGAAAAAAAGAAAAGAAAAAGGGCCTCCTCCCGTTTCTTTTCTCCAAAGATCCTGGACTAGAGACTGCGTTTATTTCTCAAAATGGTTTCGGCTGTTATACATGTACATATAGATGTGCCAGTCTTCCAAATCATTTGTACAGTCTCCGGATCAGACCCCATCGATGTGGCAGATGATCTCCTAAATGTCCTTTTTGTTGTCATTTTTGTACAAGTATCGTTTTGTTTCTCCCCAGTCAATTAGACTGGCTCTAGTGTCCAAATTTACCTCTCATTCCTTGTAAATGGCAAAGCTACCAATGTACAAATACAATGTATGCATGTAGAGAACACATGTAATCTGTTATCAATAGATTGTAAGTCTCCTCCCACTGATTCCCAAGAAATCAAAATTTTGAATAAAAAATAATATTTACCATTGTAGGTTATCTTTTTTAATTTTCAAAATCATTTTTTGATATTTTATTGCTTGCCCATGTTACTTGTCTCATTTCCGCCCATTCATGAGGTAATGCAGTTGGGTATACCTCAAGTTATCATTGAACACGGGACCATACCAGGCCATACCAAAATAAGTTGTCCATCGATGTTTCAAACTGACCTTACTGATAACGTAATAAGTTGTAAAATCCTCAATTGTAACCATGGAAGATGTGTTAATCACATTTCTACTGTAGCTTCGAACTACAGTGATTCTTTACTAACATTTGATGGAAATACACTGTGTGCACACCTGTAGGACTTGAAAAAAGAAAAACCTATTTCTTCGCATTTCCACAGCTTTCGACCAATGGAGGAAAATTTATGCCCGAAGTCTGCCTCATCTGCAATTAGCATTTCAAATAATCTCTCAGATGGCTTTGCATGTACCATTTGTTCACTTTCCGGTCCAAATTCTAATGAGATTTTTAACTGCTGGGTAGGATCCACCGANGTTCCTATACTATAGCCATTTTGTTATTATTTAATAAAGATTGTGCTGTTGAATGCATGCATAGTGCTAGATTTTGTTGGATCTGGACATGTTCTTAATAGAAACCTATGCACGGCAGCCATCTTCCCAGTCCGTGCTTTTGTTGTAGGGGATATGCACAAAAGGTCTACCCATGATGTTTATCCCTTCGTAACAAAAACCCTAAAGATGGCAGCCGTGCATAGCCTCTGTTAAGGGTCAATGCATGAATTATTCCCCACTTATTTTCGTTTACATGTATGTTCATTTTAAAACGATTTGTAGCATTCCATAATTTGATAATATGAATATTTATTTCTAAATGGGTACAAAACTTGTACAAATCTGTTAGGCCGGAAATTTCTTCAGATATAAAAATCCATCTGCCATCTCGGAAAAATCCTCCAGCTTGGAAAAAAAGAAAAGAAAAAGGGCCTCCTCCCGTTTCTTTTCTCCAAAGATCCTGGACTAGAGACTGCGTTTATTTCTCAAAATGGTTTCGGCTGTTATACATGTACATATAGATGTGCCAGCTTTCCAATGTAGATGTGCCAGTTTTCCAATGTAGATGTGCCAGTTTTCCAATGTAGATGTGCCAGCTTTCCAATGTAGATGTGCCAGCTTTCCAATGTAGATGTGCCAGTTTTCCAATGTAGATGTGCCAGTTTTCCAATGTAGATGTGCCAGTTTTCCAATGTAGATGTGCCAGTTTTCCAATGTAGATGTGCCAGTTTTCCAATGTAGATGTGCCAGTTTTCCAATGTAGATGTGCCAGTTTTCCAATGTAGATGTGCCAGCTTTCCAATGTAGATGTGCCAGTTTTCCAATGTAGGTGTGCCAGTTTTCCAAATCATTTGTACAGTCTCCGGATCAGACCCCATCGATGTGGCAGATGATCTCCTAAATGTCCTTTTTGTTGTCATTTTTGTACAAGTATCGTTTGGTTTCTCCCCAGTCAATTAGACTGGCTCTAGTGTCCAAATTTACCCCTCATCCCTTGTAAATGGCAAAGCTACCAATGTACAAATACAATGTATGCATGTAGAGAACACATGTAATCTGTTATCAATAGATTGTGATGAAATTTTAAGTCTCCTCCCACCGATTTCCAAGAAATCACAATTTTGAATGAAAAATAATATTTACCATTGTAGGTTATCTTTTTTAATTTTCAAAATCATTTTTTGATATTTTATTGCTTGCCCATGTTACTTGTCTCATTTCCGCCCATTCATGAGGTAATGCAGTTGGGTATACCTCAAGTTATCATTGAACACGGGACCATACCAGGCCATACCAAAATAAGTTGTCCATCGATGTTTCAAACTGACCTTACTGATAACGTAATAAGTTGTAAAATCCTCAATTATAACCATGGAAGATGTGTTAATCACATTTCTACTGTAGCTTAGAACTACAGTGATTCTTTAATAACATTTGATGGAAATAGATTGAATGCACACCTGACTTGAAAAAAAAAAGAAAAACCTATTTCTTCGCATTTCCATAGCTTTCGACCAATGGAGGAAAATTTATGCCTGAAGTCTGCCTCATCTGCAATTAGCATTTCAAATAATCTCTCAGATGGCTCGGCATGTACCATTTGTTCACTTTCTGGTCCAAATTCTAATGAGATTTTTAACTGCTAGGCAGGATTCACCGGTGGAACAAATTCCGTGAACGACAGCTGTTAGATTTTCCCCTCACAATTTTTTTTGCGCTCAACAGGAAAGCATATAATTCTTGTCGTAATGGGCAACCTTTACTGTGGGTGCCCAACCTGCGTGTAGTTGATTGAAGTTGGCCACCTCGTAAATGTACCAGCAGAAATGACATGGCTCTTCCCGAGATAATTGAAAAAAACTGACCGCGTCGCTGTGCAACTTCAGGAATTATATGTTTGAATATAATTATTATAGGTGAAGCGAGGACATCATTCTCATTTTGTCATAAATTTGTTGAATTTCTTATGATTGTACATGTACCTCACTCAGGAAATTTTTAAATTGTGGAATCTTCCAAGTTATGAAATGGGCATAGAAGATTTCTTGTTAAGGTTACCAACTGATAAAACTGGACTGTGTTGTACATGTACCTACAAAATCAAGTCAATTAGGAAAAAAGTGCTGAAGTGTCAACACAAAAATCATTTCATGATCTTTCGATAGCACCCTTGAAAAATGATTTTGAAATAAAGGAAAACCTTTAAAACAAATGCGATGTCATGTACCCATATTGCCATGTGTGTTACCAAGAGATTCTCCTGTTTGTTATTACTGAGAAGAAAAGGAGTTTCAACTTCTTCACCAGAATTTTAACAACCATCCCCTCTCCTTCAAATCATCATTTTCATCCATTTAAATCAGAAATCCACACCACAGACTGCTGGTTTTAACACTGGCCCATTGCCACCTGAATTTGGTCTGTTGATTTTTCATTCACTCAACACAACCTTCCAAGGACATCATTGAAAAATGCAATAATCCATATTCAAGGGGCAGAGTCTGGTTGTAGTGCCTGTGACCTCTGAACTTTAGTCAGACTTGGGGGGGGGGAGCAGATGATGAGAGAAACAGATGGCCGTGGGAAAGGTTTATCATAATTATTGGTGCTGACTGCGTGAAATGCATATATTTACATGAACTTCTATTTCTGGCATACACTGTGGTTCTTATTTGCGTTCATGCTTGAATGGGTGCTATTGTATTATCATAGATGGCGTGTTGTGGAAACCAAAAGTCCCAAGGGGCTTCTATGCACCATGCACATGTACCTACATGTACATGTATACTACACGTCTGTTTACGATGTGGTAACAAGACTGTAAGTGAGAAGCAGAATAACCCTTGAGCAAATACGTGTCGTTGATCGACCAGGCACCCTGAAACTGCTTTCAGTATTGTTCCCTGTCTTGAATCTGTGTGACTTTGGCATTGTGAGCATGTCTGCTGGGAAATTTCTGGGCATCCTCCAACATCCAATACTGTCCAGTGAGCCGATGGCATATTCGTTGCGCATAAAAACATTGGAACCTTAAACCAATATGTGAATGGTTTTGAATTTCACTGACTTCATCATTTGCTGTAAGAGCCAGCTGCTTGATTTCAGCAGCTGCAGTGAACACATTGTTCCAAACGGAAATGCCTGCTCAAAGCTTTGATCTTTGACCCTGTTAAAAGCACATTCTTCAAAACTCAATTGGCCTGAATGTTGTAGTCTTTATTCTGGAGGATCACAAGGCCATGTGCAAGACCAGTCACAAGTTAACTGAGTGAAAAGTGACGAAGGAATGCTTGAATTGCTGTTCATTTGAAGAAACTTGTGACTTGAATTCAGACTGGAGGCCTTGTGTTGGTCATGTGATAGTCTCTATTATTAGTAATTTTATTGTTTATTTACAAACATTCAAACTTTGCAGCCCAGAGGATGAATTACATTTGAATTGAATTGAATTGAATTGGATTTACAAAATAAACATTAACCCGAACACTCCCAAATCCTCCAATTTTAATATGATTTTACATACACCCTAGGGAGTTAGGGTTAAATAGAAACAAACATCAAATAAGTATATTATTACAACATTTCTACAAATTACATCCAATATTTTATTACATTAATTACAATATCATTTCATTCAATTGTACAATTACAAAAAGAAGGCATAAACATGGGGGAAAATACATTTACTGGTAGAGTACCAAAGCTACACTCTGCATGACGTTTACAATGAGCACCAAAAAACACAAACCCACTCAAGGACAAATCAGGGAGGATGATGTACCAACCACACTTCAAAGGTCCATATAGTAAGGGATTAGGCTGGTTTTGAAATGGTGTGCTGTAGTTCTAATGGTAGTGATGCTTTTACTGTTTCCAAATTCCTACCATCGTTTTCAAGCCTAGAAAGGGGAAACAATGCCTTGGTATGGGGATTGGGCAGGATCTTTTTTTGCAAAACTATTTGAGATCGGTTTGAGGTGGAAGGTCTTCATGAGGTTCTTCCACAGTGAAAATCAGTGGGAACCTTAAACATTTTTTCACCATCGCAATCAACAAAATTTTCCCCAATGCCAAACTGAGTGATACATCAAAACAAAGAGCTGATGTTTGTTTTCTATAGAGGCTTTGCGTGGTGGCCATCTTGCAGGGCACCTTTTTTCGTTCCACAGGGTATGCACAGAAGAGAACTGCCCCGCAAGATGGCTGTCATGCGCAAAGCCTCCATTGAAACAAAATTACTGAAAAATTGGGCCTCAGGACCCATGTTGTGGGATCTAGTCACATTTCTTGAATTGTTACCAATGTTGATGGAGTGGTTCTATCATCTTTCCCTTCCCCAAGATGCCTTAGAGGCTGAGACATTGACCCCATCTTTGGCCCCCTGTGAGCTGCGAGAGACCTGCCTCCTTCCTCTCCGGCTAGCCCTGGAATCCAAGAGCAATAAGCTGGCTGCTCATGCTGTCACTGGCTTACAGGTACGTGGCGAGCTGATCAATATGCTAATGAGTATTGATTATTAATCAAACATGCATTTACCTTTCTTCTGTTGTATCGATTTGGAATATTTGAAACAGCCAAGAGTAGGATGTGTACATCCAGAGTAGAGTTTTCAACCTTTTCTTTTTCTGGATTACACGAACTTGTCAGGAATTACTGTGTCACGCTTAGTGCTGTGTTGTAAAGTTGAGTCCATCACGAGTCCCTGCAAGGCCATCACAAGTTGGCCAGTCTTCAGCCGAGTCACAAGCTATTCAAATGAATTCTGACGAGAGAATGCATTCACCCTGTCACTTAGGACTGGTCTGGCAAACGGACTTGAGACTGGACATATTGGTGAAAGCATTAGAGATTGATTGATTGATTGATTAATTGTTTGCTTGATGGATGATGTCACAGAAGCTGATCTCGGATGCCCGCTTCCAGTCAGACCCTTCCAAGGATGACGAGGAGCACCGACTACCCCTACAAGTGCTGCAGACGGTGGCAGCATCCCCCCAGCTGAATGAAGAGATGCAAGTGGAGGTCATGAAGGTATGTGATAGCTTCAAGGAAAATCGTAGCCAAGAAAATCTTTTTCAATTTGTGAATAACTTTTGAGATCACTCTGAGATGTGGCGTTCATCCGCTGTGAACAGAAGCACCCCCTCATCGGTTGAAAAGAGCCATATTGGTCGGCAGTGCTCAGTTTGTTGGTAGCGATGCAACCATAATGCGTGCATTTAAGACATGTAGTTGTTTGAGAACCAGTGAAGTGCAGTTCCTACCAAAAGAGCCTGTGTTGCTTGGAGAATTGCGCCCTCTCTTGGTCCAGCTCAGGGCTCATTGTGTGTTGAACAGAATAGCATAGTTTGCTCAAATCATACATGCACATGTAGTTCAAGTGTCAGTTTATGACTGTAAAAGGAATGATCAGTCATTTTGCTATCCATTGGGTAACACATGCATAATTCATTAGTGAATATTAATGTTGCATCTTGTATCCAATAGATTCTTCAGACAGTGATTGCTCCGCCTCCTGCTCAGTCAATTCCTTGTCAGTCATTAAGGTGTAACTGTCATACTTGCATAATTAATTTGCATATTCAAGCTGTATGTTGTGTCCAATAGATTCTTTTGACAGTGACATGCTCCTCCTCCTGCTCAGTCAGTTCCCTGTCAATCATCAAGGTGTCAGAGGTCAGTTTAATTTTAGAAGATATTACTTTTGCAGTTGTTTTGTATGTAAAGAAAACCGCATGCAACCCAATCAATTGTCAAAATCTACCATCTAGTCCAAATATTTTAAATTTATTCTGCTTAATTTGTAAATTTCTTTGATGACATTTTCATGTCCATTGCACTTTATGATATTTTCTTCCACAGTGTTAAAATGTCAAGGCCTTTTCAGACAAGAAATTTTTCCCTGATTGCTAATTAGTTGAAATCCATTTCAACAGGTCATGGCTCTTTATATTAAAAAAGGCAGTCACTATCTAGACAGCTCATTGGGTGCCAAACACATATTCTTGATTGTTCTATATCACGTCGTTAAGTTTCAGAAACCCTACAACTCCAAATATGTGGCTATTGAATTGGTGACTGGAGCATAAACATGGATTCAACATAATGGAGTTGTACCGTCTTGTAACATAAATACCAAATATTCATGTTACATTACCATGTATACATTTTCTTGTTGCCTCATGTAACCGACTTAGAAACTTGAAATCAAAGAGTGCTATTACCATCCTCTTAAAAAACTTGGTTAAATTTTTCAAGGCACATATGATGAAAGTGAAATTCTTCAAACATTTTGTTTTTTAAAACATGTAGCCATGCAGTGGTTAATGAAATGTCATAAACCGGAAAAAAAAAAACGTGACTTCCCTCCCAACAGTTTTGCCTAACGTCGCATAACCTTGGTAAGCAAGACATTCTCAGGGCCTGCCAAATCACGCTTCTCCAGATAGTCAGTATCCTGGCCCAGAATGCAACGCTACAGTTGAAACAGGTAAACAGGTTACTGGTTGGTCGAAGGGGATCACCGGTTCACTGAAAGCTGGTAACCCTGTGGTTCGTGTCATGCATGGTTGCAATGGTGCTGCATAACATCAGCTTGCCGGTACTTGTTCATAACGTCACACTCATTTTAGTTTTTACTGACCTGAATGTGGAGATGTATAATTCTGTTAAATGGGACATCTTGCACTTGTGTCAACTGTTGTTTTGTTGTCAATTTGTGAACTTTTTCTTTGCTTATTTAACCATTCTGCATGATTTACGCAGACCGGCCCAAAGCCTTTGCGACAGGTAACGCTCTCGTAAACCACATTTTGCACCTCCGAAAGGCACGTTGTGACGAATAATTTACACATGGCACTCAACTGTTTCTTATTTCACAGTGTAAACACTTTGACTGACTTCCAAACTCTCGCAAAATCTTTGAACATTCAAGGAAATTTTATCACTTAGAAATACCCAAATCTTGTTGACCCAGCCCTACTGACTGCGCACCGGCACTAACACGAGAATCTTTCTTTGCTGTGCTTTTGTGACTTTCATAAGCACGCCTTGCATTAGTTTTGCCTTTTTTGGTTTCCCCTTTTCTTTGATCAGTTTACAAAGATGGATACAGTTATTAAACCTTTTCAGTACTTGACACACACTTGGGCTCCCTGTCTCAAGTTCTTTTATAACAAAAACAAAAAATGGAATCACGAAGGCCCTCTTTTTTTTTTCAATACCACAAAGATGTGTTTTTGCAACCCGGACATTGCTCCATGAAATAATCTTTGCAGATGGAACTTGCAGCTGTTCTTTGAGCTGCAGCCCCAAATGGTCACGCTACCCAAATATTGCCCTGCGAAAATAATCTTCAGGGCCAGAGTATGCAACTGTTGTCTAGCCGGGAAATTGTATTCGTTCTCCAAATCTGGACCCAGCGTAGAAACTGATGATGTTATGTGTGCACGGTGCAGAAAACCTCAGAACAAAATTTTCGTCAGAATGAGCACAACATTTCTCATCTCAAGACAGGGGTGTCTGAGCATGTGTTAGCATCTTTCACGTCTCTGTCACTCATTGTTGAGAGATACTTCTGCTCGTCACTATCCAGAGCCTTTTAAAGTGTTGCTCAATTCTGAACACTTATACTGTTTTGACTGTGAAGCTTTCAAGGGCCCATTGGTAGACTAGGAGAAAATTGACTCGTAGCCACTCCTCAGAAAAACAGGTGTCGTGTTATCCTACTGCTTTTTCATGGAGTACATGTACTTCGTACCGAGTGGAATAGTGACAATAACCATGAATGTTGATTTGATGCAGGCTTCTTTGTATTGGTTGGCTTAATATATTAAGCATTTGGTGGTGTTTCTCAAATATAATATGCTTTTACTTTATTTTGAGTGCTCTTTTAACACATTAAAAATAAGCGAATCTCATTATTGTTTCAAATTAAGTGGTTTTGCTCAGAAAATGTCAGATTTTCCTTTGAATCACTGACAGAAGTTTTCATGACATTCTCCGATCTGTAATAACTTACAGTACTTGCCACTCACATGTGATCAAATGTGGATGGACTATAACTGAATATCTATGCGTAAACTTTGGCACAAATATGTGAACAAAATTTTAGTATTAGTTACTTTTTATCTCCTTCACGCTGTTTTACGCAACGTGGCTCTAGCATGCACTCAAGTGGTCAACTGATGTACAAGCTTGCCTCGAGTAAACTAGGGCAGCCATTTTGGCTTAACTGTGCAATAGGCTGGTCAGGAAAACGGCTAGTGGAAAATCTTCATTTGATAGAACCTCGATTTGCACTGGCACTTAGTATCCAACTTATGTTCATTGTTCCATCGACACGTTAATTTGGGCAACTGTTGTGGAAGAAATGACTGTTTGTTTTTCACTGAAATCACTCATACATGTGCACAGTTGAAGGGCGCTTTCCTTGACATTTATACTTGGAATCACTGTTGTGTGTTTTCTACAAAAGCTTTAGTCTCATACAGCAAGTTTGGAATTTTTGTTGTAAATTTCTGATCGTGAACTAGTTTGTTGTTGATTTCATTTGTGACTCATCCTGTTTGCCTCTTTGTAATTGACTGCTTTTTGGAAGAGCAGGGCACATTTCTGAATTGGCACAGTAAAGGCAAAATCACCTAAACTGTTCCTTCTGGTTTAAAATATTGTTTTACTAAAGTTAATGTTTCCATTCACCTTATGCTTTTTATAACCAACCAGTACTCAAGCACTGGGTATACATTATCATGAATATGGGTAATTCCAGAAATTAGGGGTCCAAAAGTGTGACATTTTTGTGTCCCTGTTACATCTGACTTTTTGTTATTTGACATGGAAATATCACCGGAAAATGATTTCCAACTATAACTATTTGTTTGGCAGGTAATTTGCATGAAGTCATCACTCTTTGAAATTAGAAAATG
This sequence comes from Acanthaster planci, assembly GCF_001949145.1. Next base: position 312,614 of record NW_019091403.1, on the reverse strand, counting down.
TGTTCTGAACTTACAAAATCATGTGTCAGATGTGGCAGGGACACGAAAAAAAATGGACCCCAAATTTGTGGAATTCCCCACATACATCAGTGTATTAAGAGCAAAACCTGTAATTCAAAAATTAATTTCTCCCCGGCGCAGAGTACATCGTGACATGCAACCAGCTTTTTGTTTTACTTTCTGGAATATGACCTGAAAAACAATTGAATCAATGAAGAATGTGCATTTCTCCCGCCAGAAAATCCTTTTTTTTAGTTGACTGCTCTTTCATTGGCTTTGTTTTTAGTTTGTTTCTTGTCGCGTTTTGTTTTATTTCCTTCTGTTTTATGTTTGCATGTGGTAGCTATGCATGGAGTGTTTTCAGCACAGTCCGCATGCCGGGGTCCGCGCCATATCGACCCTCACCATGAAGCAGGCCCTAGGGTCATTCAGTCACACTCACTGGGACGTCGACCAATCAGAAAGCGAGCAAGAAACCACGGTAACAGTGTCACTTGCATGCCTTTGAAAGAATGCGGTGGCCCCCGTCAATGGTGGCACACATCGAGATAACTATTGCACAGAGCCACTGTTCTGTGACAGTCACTCCAAATACAAACCCAACTCAGTGATTGCCGCCATTGAAGGGGGCCACCTGGAATGTGCAGTGAAGCATCGCTGGATTTGTCTGTAGTTTAGTCCATTTTGAATTCTTGGCTACACCGAGTGTTGTTACGAATTCGTGTTTTTTAAACAAGGGTTCTCTCTGAGTTTATCATCCTTACAAGCTGGCAACAATATGTTATGACTTTGGCAACAATATGTTATGACTTTGGCAACAATATGTTATGACTTTGGCAAGAATATGTTATGACTTTGGCAACAATATGTTATGACTTTGGCAACAATATGTTATGACTTTGGCAACAATATGTTATGACTTTTTGGCAACAATATGTTATGACTTTGCTTGAAAACAAGTTTGTAAATTTTGTGTTGTCACTATTTGTCAATAATTAAAAAAAAGAAGAAGGAAGTGAATCACATTATTAGTAGGTTTTTCTACTGGACTCAAAATGGTTATTTGTTGAATATTTTGCGATGGATTTGATTGAGACCCTCATTGAAGAATTCATTTCAAAAATTTGACCACCAGTAGAACTACTTTCCATGTAGTTGAACTGTAAACATTGTAGCGTTTTTGTTTTATTAGTATTTTTTAGGAGAATAGTAATAAACCTTTTGTGAGTTAAATTTGAATAAAATCTGGTACACCAAGTTCTTGAAATTCACATGAACATAATTTGAATTCTCCACGCTAAAGACACTGTTGCTCTACCTCGTGAATCAGGGAGTGCTCTTACTTAGTTACAGAAACGCCGTGCACCAGTTTTCAATGGATAAGAAGGGCACAAGGGAACCAGTCCATTCCAGAGATGGTGGTTGCTATGCGAAAGCTTGCCCCAAATCATGAGGTACTGTATAGCAACAGTCTCTTTCCTCTGAGGAATTCAAATAGTTCTGTTCAAGTGCAATCATTAACTCAGTGTACCAGATTCTATTCAAATAAACTCGCAGAGGATTATTGAAGGTAACATATCGGGATATTTTTCATGACGTATTAGACGTTCTACTAACTGTTGCATGTGTCCTAAAATGCTGTGTAGCCTTGCTGCTTATTAACTCTCTGTCCTCTTTTGTTTTTGTTTATGCTAACGTTCATGAAACAGCAGCAGGATACAAGAACAGAAACTGCAGGTTTGTACTGTGTTTTGTTCTGCGTCTGTTTCATGTGTGCACTAACTTTTGTTTTATGTTGGGTTGTTTGCTAATAGAATCCTATTTGTTTGGTTACTTCAAGAACACATAAGTGACAGATCTTGTTGCTGTTATTGTTTGTACATTAAAAAATAAAGTTCAAATGTTAAAAAGATGTCACTTTGAGAAATGTTGGGCCATTTGGTTTTCTATATTTTCTCTCGGTAGCTTTGGTCCACTGTTTTCTCGCATATGAAATTCCATGTGGCAAATTTTATGTCTTATGGAAGTTGTTTAAAAAAATCACCAGACAAACCGGTAGTTCATAAAAAGCAGTGAACGTACTTAAGAATTGAAAGCTGGTAATCAATCAGTCAGTATTACTCCTGGAACTACTCGGTTCGTGTTGGGTCTCCAAACAGCACAGATGTCATTTTGTAACTAGAAGTGGACAAACAAATCCATTTTGCCATCAGCATTGATTGTGAATAATTTCAGGCAAAGACTGTGAACACGGATGATGTTAATTTGTAACCAATAATTGTTTATCTTGGTTGAAAATTTAGTTTATAGCAAATTTCCTAAAATTGTTTTGCAAACTTTGTGGTGTTTTTTTCTTAGTTATAAAAGGAGTAACAAATCATATGTACCTTGTGAACTGTTTGCACATTCCTAGAAGCAGTTTCTCACTTTAACACATTGTGTTTTATTGTTTAGTAAATACACATGTATTTTGTTTCTGTAACAGCAAAACTCAACTTTGGTTTCAGGCACATCTATAAATAATATCAACAATTCAACTTGATTTACTTATTAACTTCTGTCATCAGCTGTTGAGATTTCAAGCATCGTTTATTTTGTGCATACTAAACATCAATTAATCTTGCGACTTTGTTTTTTGTTACTGCATGGCGCTTCACTGGAATTGTTTCAGTAAGTTGCATTTGTTGCTTCATTCACACTGCTTGTTCGCCTGCACATAAAAAAACCAAAATGGATTGTTTGTAGTAGACAGTTCTCACGACTGTTCACTTCCCCGGAGGGGTTTCAAACTCTTTATCATTTCTCCCGAACCAGTTTTGTATATATGAGTTTCTTTTCTAAAGCTGAAATTTAAGGACAAGTTCAAGCGATGCTTTTTTTATACTTAACTACAGTTCGACTAACACTGCCCGAACGATGGATGGTTTGGACTATTTAGACGATTTTTGGTACCAGGCCCCAGGGGTATGGTCACACTGCTGGTTATCAATAACAGATTTCTTTTATCATCATGGAGGGAACCATTCACATGAAAATAATTGTAGATTTCAAAAACCATGTACGCTGCAAGATTTGCAGCCAATGATGCAGTGTGACTAACAGTGAGATTTTTTAAAAAGGCCAACTAGGGTCGTTTGAGGTAAAAGAATTGCGCGTGCGCATTGTTAAAAAGTATCTGACTACTGGTCAAACGATAGTTTGCGCCTGAACTTTTCTGCCCTACATAGTCATATAATTACGCATGTGTTTCCAAGTGTGTTTTTTCAACTTTGTGTCCAGTTTCATGTGTTGTACATTCTGCCTGTAGAGGGTTCAAAACGCGTCTTCAACGGGGAATTGGGCTTTGGGGGAGGAAGACAGTGGCTCCTCCCCCCGTTCCATAGAAATCGCTTTAAACATGAGAGCAGGGCTCATTCTGCACAGCTGCAGTCAAAATTTGTTTTTCACTGTCATGTTTATTTTGCTTTGAAAACAGACAACAACATCATCCCCGGCTCAACGTTAGACCCCCACGAAGCCTTTGTTCAAGTGCTTCAGTATTTCTGCTCGAAGCTCAACGAATCCCAGAGGTAACAGACGCAGACTCTTTGAGATGCTGCAGAATCCTCCACTGTGCTGGAAACCAGTGGCACAAGGGGTATCATGCCCCATGTAAAACAACAGCGGCTTAGGTCTATCCTTCCACAATCTTACAAAAGTCTAAAAAAAAAACTAGTGCCTTTGGAAGAATCCTGGTCAAGTAGATGCATATATTTTGAAAATAATGCTGCAGATTTAATAAGAATCCACGGCTTTGTATGTTTAGAGATTTTCTTATGTTGCACAGGCCCAGAGTGACTTATATGTGACCTTGTCCTTGCAGATAAAAGAGAACTATTAGGCAAGAAATGTTGGGTCCCTTTTAAGATTTTAGATAAGAGTTGAACGCTTTTCATCTCTATGTTTAGGCTCAGAAAGACATTGTAAAATGATTTTTCTTCAATTCCAATATGTTAAGAAATGTGTCTGTCCCACAGAGCATCACAAGGTCACCATGGCAACCAGAATCAGCCCCTCCTGACTCTTCAACTAGAGGCCGTTTTAGCGATGCTGAGTAATGCCGGCCCTGAACTCAGGCAGAGCGATATCCTGGTCAGAGCAATCTGGTGAGTGAGTTGTAACATCCCTGCTTTATGATCAGGTCAAGGTCTTGTGGCAAAGAAATTCCTTTGCTGGGAAGAATGTTTGAATAACAAGGACCAGCCGTCACTCCTAAAATGGCACAGTGGAAGGAATTGTACCGGTTTTGTGAAGTTTGGTTGTGAAAGGCATGATTGTTTTTTCTTTCGTTTACCAGGCAGCAGCTTTGCCCCTGCCTCATCGCCATCCTGGGCATCCCGCGGGACGAGAAGTCCATCGTCTCCTCTCATCACCCCACCCCTTCTGCTCCTTCATCCTCCTCCCAACATCCCGAGAGCGGCCACACCCCTCACGCGGGCCTCCAGGATCAAGGGCGTGGCTCAGGCGGGTCGGCCACCGGTCCTGCCACAGGGAACTCATCAGCCAGAATTGTCTACAGTATCGCCACGGAGCTGGTGCGGCTAGTTGGGAGCCTGGAGTCCATGCGGCCGGTACTCGGCTCGCTGTTTCACAGGATGCTGCTGTACCCTCCCCCGGTGCATCGCAATGAAGCCTTAAAAGTTTTGAAGGAGGTATAAAAATGTTCGTTAAAGTAAACAGATTGACATCTGGATGAAATTGTATTAACATGCTGTTAACAATTAAACCAAAATGATTAATTGGGCTTAAAGGTTTTTCGCAAACAATTTTATGCAGATGTTGGCCACACCTGAGCGTATAGTGGACTTGGCTGGTCCTGCCACCATTGACCGAGAATCTGAGAAAGGTGCCATTGGGAAGGCAGGGAACAAGACCAGGAGCACTGACATGGACCTGCTGAAACTGTAAGAATCGTAACGATTCTAACGTTTATGATATTGTGGAAAACTTGTCAGAAATAAATTGAATGTAATGGTGTCCTTGCTTATACATTGTTTGCAATGTACATGTGTTTGTGGTACTGCAAAGTCTTCCAAGTGAGATTTTATGATCTTGTTTCCCTAAGCAAGATGCTTTACCACAATTACTTATCACTGCAATCACTGACCATTACGGCAGTCATTGTAACTCTAAAAATCTAACAGAGCACATAACTTGCCAAATTTAGAATGCATTGTTGTGGTTTTTTTTTTACACGCAAAGGTTAATGGATGGCATATCGGGCGCGACCCAGTCTCGCGACAGTGCAGTCTGCCTGTCCAGTGTGGCCTGTGTGGGGGCGCTGTTGTCCTCGTTGGACGAGATCAGCAAGGGGAAAGGCCTGAGCGAGCAGCAGGTCGAGCTGATCTTGAGGAGAGCCAAGGAGGAACAGGGGCAAAATGGTGAGCGTAGGAATCACTGTCAGTCAGAAGGTGGTGGCTTTGGCTATTCAGAATTGACACACTACTGTAGTAAGCCTTAGCCGCAGTCAGAAATGAAAACTTCTGTTGCGCCTATGTGTAATATGCCTTTTTTGTGTTTTTTTTTGGAGATCCAGCATTAGATACTAAGTTGTTTCTTTGATCAGGTTTTTGAGACGCTGAAGTAGTCTGTTTTGTTTTTTGTAATTTTTGGAAGAACCTCCAGAATGTATACACCATAAACGTACCCTCGGTAGTTCAGAGTTAACTGGAACTAGAAGAAAAAAATGGACTGAAATAGTTTTTACAAGTCAGAAAATTGAGCATTCGGTGAACAGAAACCCTCTGCTAGTAATTATTACAAATACGCTTCTTTTATCTCAAGTTTCTTTTTTTATTCTATCACCAGGCAACATAGAGACAAAAGATCCCCTTGTGTTACAGGCGCAAAAATTGGAAAGCAAAGAGGATTTACCAAAACCTGAACTGATTATTTTAGGCAGGAAAGAGAAATCTAAATCAGGGGACGGAGAAGTAGGAAGCATGGAGGATGAAGAAGGAGATACTGACATTCAGGATTTTAGGGGAGACGACAGTGAGACAGGAGAGGAGGCAAGGCCTGAGGAGGGCAAGGCAGCAACAGAAGGAGAAGAGGAGGTGGGGATTTCTGTCTCCGAAGAACCGATCGAGGAGGAGGTGCATATTGCCGATTTGGGTTACCATAGCAACTTGGACAGGATCAATGCCAAGGACGATTCACAGGCAGCAGTCGAGGAGAGAGGATTGGACACAGACAAAGTTGGAAGTAATGACGTTGATGGAAGAGCAATGGAGGAAGGCATCTCGGGAGACAGGAGCCAAGACATAAAGGATGCAGCCACAGTGGAGGAAAGTGCCAAACAAACAAACTGGAAGCCTAACAGGGATGCGGATGGAGATTTGGTATCCAAGATGGCCACCGCAGCAGCGAACGAGAGCCACGTCCTCACTTACTCCCAGGACCAGACAGGGAGCGAGGACGCAGAAGACCAGTCCTCAGCCTCCCCACCCTCCTCCAGCTCCTCCTCCTCCCCGCTGCTGTTGCCAGAGAGGATTCTGGCCGAGCGCCTCCTGGCAGAGCGGCAGGAACAGAAGCGGGCAGAGCTGGAGCGCCACGCACAGCAAAACCTGGAGCGGGAGAGACAAGGGGCGCGTGACTTCGCCAAGGCCTTGGTGGCACTGTTGCCCTCTGTCATACCGATGATTGACGAGGTGGAAGTCGATGTGGAGCTGCAGAAATTCGCATCCACATTCGTTGCAGGTGTGAAGAATTCCGGTCCATTAATTGCAACCCAATTCTTTTCGAGTCATTACCGTCCAAGCTTTCAAGTTTCTGAAACCTTTAATACCGCATAAAGTAATTATCCCTTGAATAAGCTTCTTAGTTTAAAATCCGATATTGCTTGCACAGGATCCCAGAATTGAGACTAAGTCTCGCCTTCACAATGGCCATCATCTTGACTTTTGCTGCTGCAGGAATTGGAAAGTTTCATTTTCTTTTGTAGCCGTCGTATTTAATCAAAATAAATTAGTTTGGATCTCACAGCAACTATCTGCTATGCTAATACAACTCCAGAGTTTGTACTTACCAAGCCTTCCTTAAAAGGTTCAGTGCATTAAAACCCCTTTTGTGGTTAGAACTACTGGTTTGTACAGTGTGCCACTTTGATCAGGTTTCGTTGTATCATTCAGGGCATTCTTTTCGCAAGCACAACCCAGACAAAAGCTCGGAAGACGGCATGACGCTAGACATGACCCCGGTCATCAATGCTGACGGCATCTACGTGGCCACGTACTTAGGCCTTCTGCTTAACCTGAAGCTGATACGGTGCGGCCACTACCAGAACCCCGGCCAACTACCCCAGACCAAAGTAAGCCACAACAAATTTCTCACCCAGCATTCAGCGAATTTTCCCAAATAACCAAGTAAACCTTGCCCTTTTTTGGGCCCGAAAAATGTTTGAGTTGACGGACTCGGAATGACGCATAAATCAAAACGTGCTAGTTATTCAGCCTCAATTGTCATTTTCCTGAGCAGAATCAGTTCATCGAGAGCATCCTGGACTGCGGCGTGCTGGTCTACCTGTCGTCCGCCTGGCTAGGGGAGCTGTACCAGACACTCATCGCCAGGGACCTGTTGGGGGAGGCAGGGTACAAGGCCCAGTCCTTCCACTGCAACAAGGCACTCATCTCAATGCTTACTGGTCAGTGCTCCTACCCCCCCTTCTCCCTGCATCCCGTAACCTCCCTCTCCCTTCTCGCTATACATTCCTTTTTTCTTTTTTTTTTCACAGTAATCTTAAGCGTTCCACATGCTATTGCTTTTGCTCAATTGGAGACGGAACTCATAGTTGTCGTCATGCTTCCATTATTAGCGATAAGGGTCTTCCGGTTGGCTAAGTCCACTTCACAGTAGATCTGGTGAGGTCCCATTAAGACCAAGGAGACCTATGATGAGATAGATCATAACCGTGTAATTTGAAGGTTGGCCTTTGCATTAAACTTCTCCGGAACTACCAGATATTTTGATCAGTTTTAACTCACTCCCTCTGCTCTTAAATGGACTTTAGACCACCTAAGCCATGTATGTATGTGTGTCTTGAATTTGAAACGAGCAGGGCCTAATTTCTACTTACCGTAGAATTCCACGCTTACGATCTTCATTCTGCGCTAACCTTGCAAGCAGAAAAACTCTGCGCTAACCCTTTCAGCACAGAATCCTTAGTTACGGGATGTATGCATGTACACAAGCCAAAATTCCTCGCTAACCCGTGAAATACGTTCGCCATAAGCACAGAATTTTCTGCCACAGTAAGCGGATTTTTCACTTGAGGTAAGCAGCACCTTGAAATTGGGCCCAGAACCATGAAATATCCAAAAATTAATCGAGCCAGAAAAGGTCAATTTTTTTTATCGCGCATCATCACGCCCCCTAACGTAGGAGAGTCTCAAGCTGCAAGCTTCGTACTTGCCTGAGAGGCAACAGCTCTCCTCTTTATCCACCTGTTAAACCAGCTCATTAGACTGTAGACTTTTCAGGCCGTACTCTCTAGCCAAATCATGCTGGATGTGCCGTTACAGATATTGATGGTCTGGGCAGCCAGGATTTAGGAGGTCACATGCTGCATGACGCGCCTTCCCACAACCAGAAGCTACTTTCCCTCATCACCAAGAGCACAACGCAAGCCAGCGAAGCAGGTACACACTTCAGGAAGGTCTTCTTGACTGACAAACACCTTTGTTTATCAAAAATGTATTAGAAGTGAAGTACTTCTCTTCAGTTTGACATTGTTACAGTTTATGTGGTTCAAAATGAGTTCTGTTGGGCTTTCCATGGTACAGGAGAAATTTTAATGGTAGGGGAATTTGCTGTCCCTGCAAAATTTAAGGCCCTGGCCTTAACTATGCTTTGCTCGGACCTGGAAACAAAAGAGAATCACCCCATTGCAAGTGGTGCAGACTTTGAGTGGATGAAGCCGGGCCCATGCAAAGTTTGCCTGGTCTAAAAATTGTCGAGGTCAGTGTTACCTAACGTTAAAATGAAAAGAAAGAGTCAAGGAAGTCACCTCCAAAAATTTGTTTTGAAAGAGTGTTCGTAATGCAAGCAAAATCAGATTCTGAAAGAAAACAAAATATCCGAAATAGTTGACTGGAACTATTTTCCGTCTGTTTGCAGGCATGGCATTCACCCAGGACATTCTCTTGACGCTCTGGCAACAGCTTTTGTCGGTCCTGGCCGTGCCCCTGACCATGCGCAGTGTGTCAGGTGTCGGCAGCATCGCGCTCATGCTGGGCACCGAGGGGGCCAAGGAGCAGAACATCCGGGACCGCGACGCCATCTGCCTCAGTCTGGAGGCTCTGCGCCGGGCGGCTGCCCTCAGCTGCACGCTTGGTGGGTACCAACTCATCAGAAGCTGTTTGTAGAGTAGAAAGTTGCTACATGAGTGTCTCAATTGTTGGACCCAAAATGGTGGTTTACGCTTCAGCACACTGCACATGGACAGTTAGCATAGAATATCTGCATGCTTAATTGTACACATAATTGAGAGCCATTTTGGTTCCAAAGTCTGAAGTTGGTGCTACTCACTCTATATACAGCTGTGCTTCATGCTTAGACCAGTTTTATGAGTCTCTCGTTAATATGTCAATCCTTCCTGGTACGAAACTCAATGTTCCATTAAAAGTGCACGGGCACTGCTGGCTGGAGACCGGAGGAAACCTTAGAGAAGATGAGGAAGAACTTTCCAGTTTGGGGGGTGGGAGGAAAGCCTCACACAGCTATTCAAGGAAAAGTTTCAAGAATCAGGTTGGGACTGGAAACCCCTATCCACATGTCGGCCTAAAGTGGGATTCGAACCTGGACCACAGAGGTGGAAAGCAATGGAAGCACCAGCATGCCGACCAGACTCACCAGACTTTCTTAACCTCCTGTGCTAAATTTTCATGGGTGAAATGTTAAGGCCCGTTTGTCAATGCTAGGGCTTAAAGTTCATCAAGAAATTCCTCGCAAAATCTCCTTGTTGAACTTTTGCAAGTTCTCGGCACAAACGCTCGTTTCTATGAACCAATGCCAAGTATGAACTTGTCTTTGGAGTCAATTTTGTTTCCTCAACTTTTTTTGTGCAGGATTGCCAGCTCGCTGCGCCCACCTCTTCTCCCAGATTGCCAACACCTCCTGCATAAGCGACGACCCCTCCCTCCGCGCCCAGCAACAGCAGCAGCAGCCGCAGCAGCCCGGGGGAGGCGGGGCAGGCGATGCAACCTCCTCCTCTTCTTCTTCCTCCATTGTTGGGGGGAAGATGTCCCTTCGAGGGTGGTCATCCAAGGGGCAGGGCGTCCGGCTTCACGCCGCCCATGTACTGAGCCTTGACGCCATACTGTCCATGGGGCTGGAGATGGGCAGCCACGCCAGCGAGTGCTGGAAGCACATTTTCAGGTAAGCGAGACATCAGAATTTTGAGTTGACTCTCCAGTTTGCAATTTGTTGAGTTGGCATTCAGTTGGGGAGGAACTGTGCTATCAGCTGTGTGGCCAAACTATAGAGGGTGCTCACCACTTAGACTCAAGAGCATAGTTGGCTTTTGCAAATCTTGTTTTGAATATCTTGGCTTTGCTTGAAATCTGAATTACTCGGCAGATCTACCCTGGATCAGAGTTTCCAAGTCACTCCAAAAATGCCCCACGTTTGTTCGATATGTGCCACAATATAACACGTGGGAGATACCATATTCCAACAAATACCAAGATAATATTTATACGTTCGTTCTAATAACCAACTGAGTGCTGTCTTCTGATGAGTGTTGATAGCTGTCATTTTTTGGGGGGCCACAGGTGTTGCGCTTATGTGTCCCAGCTGGAACACTGTCACTTCAGCAGCAGCAACCAGCCCACCATCGCCCTCCCCAAAGTCACTGATTCCACCCAGACCCTCCCAGGCTCCGCCCCCGACAACCTGGACCTCTCCCTGCCGTCCTACGTACCAGTCCAGTCCGCGGCCGCCCCGACCTTTGATGTGTCAGAGGTCATCGGCAAGGAGATGGCCAAGGATGTAGGCTTTGAGGTCGGGTCGGCGCGGGGCGGGATGCTGAGCGCGACGACTGCAGCGAAGGTGGTGTGCGGGCTGTCATCGGAAGTGGACAGGTGAGTCGTCAATTTTTAGTGTTAAGCTACATTGGTCGGCAGTGGTCAGTAGTGTAGTTGAGTCTATCAGAAGTCCTTTCATGAAACCATTCCCAAGTTGTATAGAGAATGATTACATAGGAATGCTTTCGTCGGAATTCATTTGAATAGCCTATGATTCGACTCCCAACTTGATGCTTGTTACAGACTTGCAGGCAGCATTACATTTTCTCTCTACTTGACTTTTCCTTTTGATGCAAAGATTTGTATCAAAGATTGGGCTGTTATTTAATTGTTATCTCTACCAATGATCATCCCCCCCAAGAAATTATTTCATCAAGTAGCCCCTCCTCTTTCTGGTCACCTTTTTGACGATCTTATTCTAGTCTTTTTCTGTGAAGATTCATTTCAAGAGAACAAAGCCTTTGCTATCACTCAACTTTAGAAATATTAATTGACACTTATACATTCTCTTCATACAGGTTCTTCGATGAGGCGGCCAATAACTTAAATCTTGGTGCCTTGCTGGCTTTCCTGCGGGAACTACGAACCTCGTCTCGACACCAGCTCTACCAGAGCACTCCTCAGCAGACAGAAAAGGTAACTAATGCCTCAAATTCTGCATCTTGGTTCATTTTGACAAGCCCAAGTACAGCCTTGGTCACATTTGAAGTGCTTTTAAACGATTTCCTCCCCTGTTTGGCACTGTCTTTACAGAGACTCATTGCGCCGACGTCGCCGAGCAAATCCCTCAACATCTCAGGCCAGGCCAGCACCTCGCTCCTCCTCTTCCGAATGTGCGACGTCATCTTGAGGTGCACCCGTCACCGTACCAGGCCCCTTCTGCACCTGATGCAGGCCTGGAGCGTGGTGGCACCTCACCTAGTCGAGGTAGTTAAGAGAGGAATGCAAACTTAAACAAGGGGGTTACTCTGAACTGAAATCCATCATTGCACGCAAGCTTTGAGTCATTAATGGTGCACATATAAACTGACAATGAAACTTACATTTTGTCACTAAGGCATCTGACTAACAGGGCTGAAAGCAATGGACATATGACTTTTGCATGATGGAATTTCATTATTGTCCAAACTTTATCCACATGATTTGCAGTGAGCAGAACTTGCCATGGTTTGATAAAATGTTACTTTTAGTTTGTGGTGTGTTTTATTGCAACAAATAGCGGCCAAAATGTTCACAGACTGGTACCGCCGTTTTGTAATCTCTCTTCTGTTTTGGCACCTCAGGCTGCCTGCCACCGGGACCGTCACGTCTCCAAGCAGGCCATCACAGCCATCCATGACGTCTTGACAGAGCTCCTCTATGCCAAGACAGAGCACCCGCACTTCAACTTCCATGAGGCACTCCTGAAGCCCTTCGAGAGTCTCCTATGCCTGGAGCTGTGCGACGAAGATGTTCAGGATCAGGTACAGGCAAAGTTTGGAGAGATTCAGAGAGAGATTTGGAATAGGAAAGTGAGAACGTTTCGTGAGGAAGACAAAATGTCCTGGGCTGTCGACATGATTTACTGTCAACCATGTGATTTTTCAGTGTTTTCATCAGTCACACTTAACTGTTGATTCAAGCTTGAGGGAATCTTACGCATTTGGCCAATTTAGATATTCCAGGAACGGTTCTTTTGTACCAAGAGAATAAAAGTTTTATATTGAAGTGATTTAAAATACAGAAATGGATAAAAACATAGCAAATAAATGAAGAAGTCAAAGTGAACATTCAAGTTAAGTAGAGTTTTGTAGACATTACAAACATGTTTGACTAGTAAGTACTAACACATATCAATACAGGTCGTGACTTCTATTTGTGAGGTCGTGGAAGCATCCTTTGCCAACATCAAGTCTGGCTGGCGACCATTGTTCGGCGCCCTACGGGCTGTCCGCATTACCCTCAAGCAGCCCCCAGCAGCCAGCCCGGAAGAGGAGATGGCCGACCGGACGGAGCATCCCCTGGCGCCACTCTTCAATGTCTTTGAGGCCTTCCTGAACACGGACAATGTGACCGTGTTCGCCAATGCCGCCGTGGACTGCATACTGTGCCTGCTCAAATTCCTCAGGGGCTCTGGTTAGTTTTCCTCGCTGGACTTTTACTTTGCTCTGTGGAGGGTCAAGATACGCTTACCGCCTCTTGATGTGCTGACACCCCTAACCGCACTTCTCTCAAAAACCTGAAAGAAAACTTATACGACTATTTCAAGAAATGAAGTAGCCTAAAACGGGAGGTTTGGAACTTTCTGCAGGATGGATTAATTTCCACCAAAACCCTTTTTATTTCACCTTGGACTTGTTGTCCCTCTAAAGGTAGAGTAAAAGACTGTACCAATTGGTTATGTGATTGTTTGATTCCTGATTTGGTCGCATTTCTCTCTGGAACTCAAAAGCTAGCCCTCCTTACAGTTTATTCAACAATTTGACTAATAATTTTTATTATTGCAGGTTATTCCAGCTCTTCACAGACCTCAACCCCAAGCTCCTCCCTGGCTGCTTCTCCAGAGCGGCAGCCTAAGACGCTAGACCTGTGCTTCCCAGCTCTCAACTATCTCCATCGCTGCCACAAGATCCTGGCCTCCATCTATACCATGCCGGCTTGCCCGATCTTCCGCGGGGCCCAGTCCATCAAATTGGGATCCCCCGAGGGGCCTCCCGATAACCCCGCGACCCCGACCTTGCCTGGAGTGGGTGGAGCTGGGGGCGGATCCGGCCAGCAACGCTTTCGGTGGGCCAGCGGCAGCAAGGAGGACGAATACCTGTTTGAGCCGGTCACGGCCGAGCAGGTGGATGATGCGACAGGTCTGGGCCGGGTCTGGTACCTGCTGCTGGAAGGGCTGACAGGCGCAGTGTCCACGTGCCCTAGAGGGTACCAGCCTCAGACTCTGGAGCTGTTGTTTGAACTGCTGCGATCTGTACTCTCAGTCCCAGGTAAGGCAGGAAATTTTGAAAATCTTATATGATATGAAGCATTAAATCTCTTGTGTGAAAGTGTTTGAAAGTCAGATTGTGTGTATCGTAGCTGTGACTTGTTAACATTTCATTTTGACACCGTAGGTCCCCAGTTTGCTGTTTAATTGACTTACTGTGAGTCGGTGTTTTTTGTAGTGCCTGTAACTTGTATGTCTGTCATTTTGACACTGAAGGTCCTCAGTTTGCTATGTTTATTTTGTGAAGTTGCCTCTGAGTCCATTTTCTGTCCATTGCTGTAACCTGAATATTGGTCATTTTGACACTGAAGGTCCTCCGTTTGCATATTTTGTCATTTTGACACTGAAGGTCCTCAGTTTGCCCTGTTTGCCGTGTCTGAGCTCCTCCTCCCCATGCTGCACTCCTGGGTCCATCGCAGCCGTCAGTTTGCCTTCCTGTGGGAGGCCACCGTGGCCAACTTCAAGCACGCCTGCGGCCTGTCCACGGACTTGGTGGTAGAATACGTGGTGCACTTTGTCCGGACGGGCATGCCTTTGACGGGGCTGTACCTGACGTTGAGGCAGATGCTAGACGTGCTGATTGAGTGCATTGGGCAACCCAACGAGTCCGTCTCCAGACTAGGCTGCTCTTGCATCCGGTAAGTACACCTACTCAAAGACAATGTAATTGTTCTTTATCCATTTTTGTGTCATATTTTGTAGTCTTTAGAGCAAAATTGCCAGTATGCTCACATATTTATGGGCTCAGTCCATCAAGAATGTTTAAATGGTTTATCTTTAATAAGTCCAGCTTTCAACTGCGACAGAGTACTTCTTGTCAAATATCTTGCTTATGGATGCAAGCAGTACCCACAATCAGTTGGATCCTAACCCAAGTTTTGCTTTTTGAGAAATCATTGATTTCATGACTGGAAAAAGATAGAAGTGCAAAGATACAAGGAAAAGCACCATTGCTGAGTATTTCTTTTTTTCATAGGCATCTCTTGCTGAGCGCCGGCCCCTCCTTCACCCACGACATGTGGACCGTGGCCTGCCTGGCCATGCAGCGGGCCATCGCCATGAGCCTGCGCAACCTCAAGCTCCTGATGTCCTGTTTCCATCCGGGCTCAGACGACTTCATGGGCGACGTCTGCCAGGTCAAGGTGGCCGCCCGGAAGGACGTCAGTGAGCTGGAGTACCTCAGACTGCAGCAGCTGGCACAGCAGGTTAGTACCCCAGCCTCTAGTACTTTACTTTAGGACCTGATGTTCCTGGTTTGTATCAATGAGGTTCCTGTACTGAATAGTGTCAGGTGCATTGGACGTTCACATGATTTAGATTTAGTCAGTGTTTTTGCTGTGCATAGGTATTCCTTTTGGAGTCGCAACGAACTGGAATGGTTGATGTGGACAGCGACTCCAATCGCTCCTTCATTTTCATCATCTACCCGCCTGAGATGGACCTGAACACCAGCATAGACCAAATTAGGAGCAGGTACACCACTCATACAGATAGTAGGGCAAACTTGGAAACCCACTGTCCTTGATGGATAATTTAGACCTTATGTTAGTCCCAAGATTTAGTACACAGATACTTCAGATTCTATATGTATCTATGCTGTGTCAAAGCATTCAACGCTGTTTGTTATTGTGAATCACTTTCTGATACTTTATTGTGCTTTTTGTCCAGGGTATCATTCAGGGGTCTTGTCCTGGGTCTGCTCGCCCATCAACTACTAATCCAGACCCTGGGGACCATCTTCCTGTATGGAGTTGAGAACCAGACTACAAAGGAACAGAACATGATTGCCGTGCCGAGCAGTGTCCCACCCCAGCGGATGAGCCAAGGGGGTCGCGATCAGGATTCTGAGATGACTGACACCTCTCTGCCTGGACTTCTGGCCTATCTCTCTCCGAAGAACCTGGGGCTTCTGCTGGAGTGCTTTGTCCAGTCCTACCAGATGGCCTGCGACTTCAACACCCGGCCGGGCCTGAAGTTCCTCCTTCAGAAGGTGGCCAAGTTTGAGGTGGCCGTCAACCTGTACTGGCAGGCTGGGGTCAGCTTCACATTCTATCTGCACACTTTGCTGGAACTTTGCCACCACGCCAGCGGGGAGAGACTGACCCAGGACCGTGTCAAGGATCTGGTGAGGCAGCACGTCACCGCGGACGGCAGGCCGCTCTCGCCGAACCTCAGCTCTCCCAAGCCTGCGGTCAAGAGGGTCAACTTTGAGTGCTCCGCGGAGAACGGCCAGGTCGGCCAGGGCCTGAACAGGGAGCGATCCGACACCGAGAACAGCCATGGCAGCAACGCCAGCAAGGACAGCAGCATCCAGCTGCAGTGCGACCTAACATTCTACCCGACTAGCAATGCCTCTAATCCTGACTGGATTGTCAGACGCCTCCACGGCATCTGCAATGACGTCTGCGCCTCGTACATCCAGATGTATCTGGATCTCAACGGGGGCAAGATGGACGCCAGCCGCATCAATGACCAACCGCTGTTCTTCCTCGTAGCCCCAAAATCGCCCGAGGTGGCCTCCAAACCCAGCGAGTTCTTTGGCTTCGACGAAGGCGAAAACTGCCTCAATGAAGATGAAAACGACGACAGGGAGATGGAAAACTCTGTGAGCCCGAAAGAAAAGAGTCCCAAGTTTGCCGCCCACTGGACCCCAAAGATTAAGGGTCTCGACCCTGAGGAGGAGAGTGTGGTGGACGTGATGGAGGAATATCCGAAGAAACCGGCCACCTCCAAGAAGAAGGCGGAGAGCGTCTACACGGTGGCCTCTCGCAAGACCATCAAGAGCCTGATGCAGGAGTACAAGAAGCGGAAGACGCAGCACTCTCGCTCTGTCTTTGTCAAGAAGCCCACCTACAAGGAGCTGAAATACACCCGCATGCTGGAGCAGCGGCAAGGGGTCGGGACTGCCCCAGCCACACCAGAGGAGCGGGTGCGGCAGCAGCAGATCAAGGATGAGCAGAAGACGTCCATCGTGCGGGACGGCGAGGCAGAGATTAGCACCTGGAGCGACATGGTGCACACCATGCTCCAGCTCCTGCAGCTCCTGTCCGACTCCCACTTCCAGGCCCTCCTGCCAGCCGTCTTCCCTGGCATCAATCAGCTGGTCAGGCACGTCGCGGATGACAGGGTTCGCCAAGCGGTCATGGAATTTATGGACAGGGTAGCTCACCTGTATCAGATCCTCTGAAATGGACATTGCCACTTAAAGATTTTCCCCTGACATCACTGTCCAGTAATCATGGAATCACATCAAATCATGTTCAACATGGTCTGGATTTTTAAAGGGCTTGCACATCTAGAAATTCTGAATGATTTAGTGAGCTTAGGTTTGTAGTGATTATATTTGCCAAATTTCATGAGCACTTAACACTTGATTTTAGCAGATACATTACATGCATGCATATTTCTTGGACACATTTTTATTTTGCTCCTAAGAAAAAGACAAAGTAATTTTAGTTCTAGCACACAATTACTACAAATATGAGATTGATGCATGTTCTTTTTCCCTAATGTACAATATTAACTACATAGATCATTGCATTGTAAGTCGGCAATAGCCACCTGGCAGAGTCACCTGACAACCAACAACCTATCATATGCTTAGAAACATCTTATTTCATCAATGCTGTAGTAATAATCGAAATGGGCGTGTTTAAGGGTCGTAATTTCAGGACTCCCTCCTTTACAATCAAGAGATTCATTTTGCATTGCTAATTCACTGCTCCTCGCTATTTCCAGGGTTTGTGTAAAGTGTATTTCTTCACATAAAGGTAGGAAGAATTATCATTTTTGTCTACTATGTTCAGGTTTTGTTTTTTGTTTAGATGAGATCAACAGAGTCTTTATAATTTGTTCAGTTTTATTTTGCAAAAGGTATCGCTTACTCTAGATGAGTGGTCTCTACTTTTCGTCATTTTTATAGGAATCTTGTTTTTTGTAATTAATTGAGGGTTAGATGCTTCAGAAATCACTTTGAGTTTCCCTCGTTACTGTGGCAATCTTGAACCTTGTTTTTTTTTCGCTTAACATTGTTGTAACTGTTCCTTGCTGTTCAATCACCTGGCCAGTTTGGTTACGGTGATAATCCTAGCCATTGGATCACTGAACCATTTGGCTACCTGACTGTTTTAGCAAACTTGACAATTTGATTACATAGCCATTGTCACTCCCTCATCACTTGTTTACCAAGCTATTTTGGCTACCTACATGTAGGCACTGAAATCTAGTAAAAGCATCATCGAGCCACTGTGGCTATCTAGCCATTTGATTACCAAGCCATTTTGGCTTCTCAGCCTCCATGGTTACCAAGCCATAAGATCAGTTAGCCATTGTCACTCCTTAGCCACAGGGTTACCAAGCCAATGTATTTTTTCACCTAGCCATCCAGGGTACCTAGTTATTGCTTCACCTAGCCATTCGGGCTACCAAGCTATTGGTTCACCCAGCCTTTCAGGCTACCCAGCCATTACCTTACCTAGCCATTTGGGCTTCCTAGCCATTCAGTTGGTTTACCTAGCCATCCAGGCTACCTAGTTGTTGTCTCACCTAGCCATTTGGCCTACCAAGCCATTGCTTCACATAGCCACCCGGGCTGTCAAGCTATCACTTCACCTAGCCATTGGGGCTACCAAGCCGTTCAGTTGGTTCACCTAGCCATCCAGGCTACCTAGTTGTTGCCTCACCTAGCCGTTGGGGCTACCAAGCCATTGGTTCGCCCAACCATTCAGGCTACTTAGCCATTGCCTCACCTACCCATTGGGCTTCCAAGCCATTAGTTCACCTAGCCATCTGGGCTACCTAGCCATTCACTGGAACATGCAGCCCTAGTGGCTACCCCGTCACCTCCAACCTGTAAATAGTTGTCACTGAAATTTGAACCATAGCCAAATCAATATAAGGTCGTACGTGTATTTAATTTTCTGCATTATAAGAAAAAGTTTCCTTTTTGCCATTGAATATTGGCAATGATATAAGTGTTATATCACGGGACTCAAATGCATGAATATATAAACATTCCTGTGCAATTTAAATAAAAGAAAATCGATAAGTTATAACACAAAAATTGTATAACTTATTTCATAATTTTGAGTCCACGTCCTCTGTTGGTTTTGGAAATATTTATTGAACAAAAGCAGAGGATGTCGTTTGTGATTTTATTTAATGTTTATTGTATGTACTTTGTGCACGATTTGATCATTTGGTGACAAATATAGAATCATGATTTGAGGTTGGCACAATTCGAAATAGGTATATATTGTTAGCTTGGAACCTCAAAATTGGCCCATATTTATCCGAAGGCACGCTGATTTTGAAAAAAAGTCCGAATAAAACATAACATCCAGATGAAGTTTGTATCGCGGTTTTTCCAAATCATGAAGTATCTTTGCTTCCTACGATTACAACTGTGATTCGACAGAGACCGCCAGGCAAGAAAAGCTGGACACTAGATATTCTCGACCACAAGACGCTAGCGCCCTATGACTGATCCTGCATGGTGCGGGCTAACGACGTAGTTTGAGGCCACTGCAGCTGGCCTGGCGTACGTACGTACGTACGTGTGGGGAATCGTGTTGGGGAGGGAGAATGGCTCTTCATGCCTCATGGAAGCTTCCCCGTTGATTTGTCAAATTAAGCTACTTGAAAAAAATCGTCTAGAGAAACGACTGTCGCCTTTATTTAAGTCAAGATAAAATCAGAGAAACGTGTTTTCTTTAGAGGTGCTCCTTAAAATTGATGGCACTTCAGTTTAAACCACGCCCACTGGACATAAAGAGTTACATGGGACCGTGGAGCCGAGAGTTGGGCGGAACTTCAGCGTTCAGCCAATGGGAGTTTGTAATCAGTGGTGCGTGCGCATGTATAACAAAGTCACTGACAACCTGATTACCTCCTACATGCTAAGCGGTTTGGAAGTTTTTAACTAATTATTGCTTCCACACGGTGCTTAAATGGGAGTAACTATAGAATACAAGGCCAACCCCTACAATCACTGGGTACGGTGTCGCATTGGATGGGAGTGACTCGTCCGGGAACAAGTCCAAATCGAGTACCCAGTTGGTACACGGTTACGTGGCTATGATGTCGAAAGAGTTCTTTTTGAGAACGAAGTAACACAAAATGAATGGAGCTGGTCGAAAAAAAAATCCGAGTCCAAGCCGAGTGGCCCTGTATTCTATAGTTGTACTGCAGAGCGTATGGAGGAAAAACTTCGATTGTGATCAAAGGCAGATACAACCTTGCTGAACTAAACCATACAATATTTCCTTTATACACCGTGGGAGACGGGATAGACCGGTTGGATCATTTTTAAATCGATGGTAGTTAAAGGTAAAGCTTCCTGATTTAATCGTAGTATGTTTGTAGACGGATTTTCCACTCAGGTAAGGAAACTAGACGTGTCGATTCGACCATGGAGGAAGGAATTTTAAGACCCAGTATATAATTCGACGGTAGGAATTTTAAGACCTAGTACATAATTCGACGGATTGAGTCCAATGAAAATTCGCACGAAACAGCCGCCGGGCAGCATTAGTTCAAATGCAAAGTCCACGCATGCTCGCCATCGTGTCAACTTCGTTCTCGATGTGAGGTGAGACACCATTGTTCAGTGCACAGCCATCCTGGGAACAATAATAACTACAAGTCCGTATGTTGGATGTGTACTGTGTGTGTGGTGCGATTACATCGATCATGTCGATCTACGTTTCGGCGCACCGAAGTGGCATTTAATTTTGACAATCTACCCAAGAGACTGTTGACGAGTGGGTAAGTGGGTTTGACAGGAGCTGGTGGACTTGTTGAAGTTTTGGAGCAAGTTTCGTAGCCAGGCTCCGAAATTGTTCCTGCAGTAATAAGCACCAATTGAGTGTTATAACATTTGTTGAAGGTAGGTAGGAGAGCTAGAGCCGACGACGTGAATTGCCTGCACTGTCCTGTGAGTGTGGTCCGCGCTGGTTGTGAAAAAAAGTATGTGCGGTTTGATTTTTTTTTGCCCTGCGATTTCTATCAATTCGTGCCTTCTAAATATTCCCTCGTGTGCATACAAAAATTGGTTGTCTTTGTAGGCCGATCAGAAGTATGAATATGAAAAGTGTGTCCACTCTTTTGATTGAAAGTGGTTTATTTATTACGCCTAATACCAGTGGCCCGTGCATTGTTTTTCAAAATCAGCTGATTGCCCGCACGTTCGTGTTCGAGGTAAAATGTAGGCCTAGGTGTAGAAAAATCTAGTGCACTTTGCGACTTGCTCCTTATCTCATGCATTCCGGTTGTACATCTGGCACAATGACAAGTTACTTCTTTTGGGGGAATTGTATACTTGGGGACCCCCATTTTTTTACATTTTCATCTTGCAAAACTGGTAAGTCCACCCCCCTCCATTGCACTGATCCTATTTTTGGAAATTTCAAATTGTAAATTGTGAGAAAATGTGACCTTTTTACCGACAAACTAACTATGAAAATTGGAATCCACCACGTGTCATGTGTTAAAATACTCAGTTTCCCCTCATAATTTCCCTCCAAACTCAAAACCCTGTCCTTTTTTCACATCAACCCTACCGTTTTGGAGCATGGTGTCACACTAGTCATCTACCAAGGTCAATTCAATAGTTAAAATGTACCGCTCCCTTCTATCATGAGAACAGGGAACAATCCCCTTGTTTGGGGCCCTTGAACTTGTATAAGCCACATTGCTGTTACTGCAAGAGTGATTTTGCACAATAGTATAAAGGCATCATGGGAAGGAAAAGGGGGCAAACATGGCCCTTTTTTCCCTTTCCATTTGTGCAAAATCAGCCGTTGCTTTTGCATGCTATGGGAAACTTTCTCCCTCTACCCAATCCATTAGCATGTAGCATGAGTAGCTTCAACTCTAATGCATATGTTATCAGGAATTTCACATTTCATGGAATTCGTGAAAGCTGAGTTCATGAAACTGAAGATCTGGGAAGCTGTTTGTTAAAATAGCGAGTTTCTGCTAAAGGCCATGAAAATGAATATCCAGGATTTCTATCCACTCCCCGTATAGCCTGACACATGTGCCAAAAAATATTATTTTCAAAAAGTTATTATTTCAGAATAATCTTTTTTCCTGTTGGCATTGGTTGGAAAATGGTTGCAAAGTAAATCAGGAGTTTATAGTGTGCCCTTGCGTGATGCAAGACGGACTGAGAGCTAGTCTACTTTCACGGTTGGTTCCCTTTGCATAGACGCGTACTCGCTGTCGATGTGCAATATGTACACCTAATCATGAATAGTAAAAAAAAGTGTCATGGGTTTTCAAAATTGTCCGGACGGAAATCTGGGATGTTCATTCTCATGGCTTAACCAATGTGTCGAATTTCAGTTGTAATGAAGAATGTTGGGAAATGTTTTGGTTTTGCTATAGGTTAGTATGATGTTCTGAGTTATGGAACCTAAGGATGCAGTCAGCACGGTCAAGCATATATTTCATCGTCAGATAAAAGTAAGTCGACTCGTTGGGTTGACTCGTTAAAGTAGGCCACAACTGCTGTTGTGTCCTAACTTTGTCCATTGCCCCAACTTTGACCAGTGCCCACTTTAGACAGGTCCAGCAGTGTTGGCACAAAAAAATCTAAACAAAGACCGCTTAAAAAAGGTCTGTGAAACACTTTGTGCACGTTTGCTCACACTATGCATCTCTCTGTAATATTTTGAGATCTATGAATTGTTGTCCAAGGGTGGTGTGATTCGATTTGTGTAAATAGTTTGCTGTGCGGGTTTCCGTTGCTGTCAACAGGACACATTCTGCTTAAGTTTCCAGCGTTCACACCATGTGGACGAAGCCTTGATTAACAGACTCGGGCTACTGCATGAATTAGAGGTGAGATTATTTCAATATGTTGTGTTCCCTTGTGTCCCAGGTTTGTCGAAAGTTGCTCCAACCTTGACAGCGTCAAAAATCCAATTAAACTTAGTCCAGTGTGGTCGGTGAATATAAACAGAGGTCCCCTTCGTATTGTTGTGAAAGAGAGTTTCAGAGATATTTCTGCATTTTTCAAATTCCAAGATGGGGGTCACATGTTGGGGCTTCACAGTCTTTTTCAAATTTTTTTTTTCAGGGTCACAGTGGGTGTGTGAACTGCCTTGAATGGAATTACTCAGGCCGGTTAGTCGTTTTCAAGTTTGATATGCATCATAAGTCTTTTCTGCCAGAGGGCATGTTCTCGTTAAGTGCATGGAAGTACCATTTTTAACAGTTGGCCAATTTCTCAGCCATTTTGGAAATCTGTCATCGATTAGAGTCAGCTGAACAACTAGTTGTGTGTTTCAAAAATTGAAAATATCGGAATTTGGTGATGCAAGCCTCGCCTTCATTGCTTTGAAATAGATCAGGTGTCGTAATGTTTTCCATTAATATCCAGAGAAGATGATGTAAAAAAGTCCCAGGTTTGTCTCAGAAATAATTGCAATATTGGCATTGTGGGAGTCAAATCTCAGTTCAGAAATCATTGTTGCATTACCATCCTGTTGGTGTTCACGGCACACACAAACAAGAAATGGCAAGAAAGTCTCGACTGAATTTCAGTTATAACTTATTTCATGAGCAGACCAAGTAGCGCTGTGTGCCCACGTTGTTGGCTGATATTCAGCCTTGAAGTCAAGTCTAATGTCGTATTCTCAAATCCCACTTGATTATCCAGGTTGCTGGGCAGCGGCTCCGATGACTTTAATGCAATCGTGTGGGATCCCCACCGGAGACGACGACTGTGTGTACTGAGAACTGGCCACCATGGCAACATATTCTCCGTTAAGGTAATGAACATTGTTTTCAGGTGAATATCATAACACTTGTAATTTGGTTAATTTGGTTACTGACTAATTTCAAACAGGTCCTAGTTAATGTATTTTTTTCTGTATTTTTGCCAAGAGCTTTCTGGCATCTTTCACCCTAACCCTCCTCAATCCTCCAACAGGTGAAGGATTGAGGAGGGTTAGGGTCAATTTTATTACAATTTTATAAAATGACAGGGCAAACAAAGAAAAAGCGAATTCAAAAGACTTGGGAGTTCAGACATTTTCTCTTTGTACAGTTTTTTAGAGATATGTATGCTCTTTGCAGACAAGTCCAGTGACTATCGTAATGTGATTACTGGTCATCATTTCCATTGTCCCCCTGCCAATGACGGTAAGCATTGTGATTAAAAATGTATGGAGCCACTGTTTGGTGACGCTCCTCAAGCAAGCCCAATTGGAATTGGAAATTT
Source organism: Acanthaster planci (assembly GCF_001949145.1). The sequence continues at coordinate 288,358 of NW_019091403.1, read as the reverse complement.
GGAAATCAGAAATTCCCAATGAAACGTCACTGGATACATCTTTGTGCAGAGCCAACTGTTAGTACTTGAAATTCTGCCGTCTTGCTCAGTTGTCGTCTATGATAACACCCGTCACATGTAATCCATTACAGTTCCTACCCAATGCAAACGACGAGACGCTGGTAACTGGCGCGGCCGACTGCAAGGTCCGCATCCACAGCTTGCCCAGTCAGGAGACCACCCATGCCTTCAGTTGCCACGCGGGCCGCGTCAAGCGGTTGGCTGTGGCCCCCAGCATGCCCTACATGTTCTGGAGTGCCGGAGAGGACGGAACGGTCAGGTGAGATCGATTTTGTCCCAAGCTCAAAAAAAGGTGAATAGAAGCGTTATACTCCAACTACAGTTGCAAGAGTGCCTCCGACAGTTGTGACAAAGTTTGGACAATGTCTACAGTTGGGACAGCCCAATTTAAGTTGGGACTAGCGTTACAGTTTGGGTGTAACAAATACCTCGTCCCGTCTCTGGTTTGGACTTTTGTCAGTGAAGGATCAAATACAGCAAGGTAACTTTTAACAGCTTTACCAAGGTCAGAGTTCCTGACCTCTTGACCCGAAAAGTGAAGGAAACGTGCTTGCTACATCAGAGTGCGTGCCTTGTGACGCTGTCAAGTTGAAACATGATCCAAAACATGATATTTGCAGAAAACTTGTTAGCGAGAAATCAAACTCTAAATACATGTTGTGCAAAACCTCACCGATTGCAAATGCACAAAATAGCTCCTTTCCACAAGGCATAAACTGTCCATGAGAACATGCAACTACCCATCATAATAATCCCGGAAATAAATGGCTAGTATTTTCCCGTTGGAAGGTATATTTCAAAGGTTTGAGTGAGTCCGTTCTCTTTGTCAGACAATTTGACCTGCGGGCGCCGCACACCTGTAACGACAGCTGCGCCAACGTCCTGATAAACCTGAACTGCTACATCGGCAAACACGCTGAATGCAAGTGCCTTGCCATCAACCCCAACAGGCCTGAGCTTATGGCTGGTGAGTCTTCCTTCTTCCAAGAGGAACTGGGAAGTTCCCTGTCCAAGTTCCATTATCCACCAAACAGCCTTCTGAGGCCTATTCAAACTTCAGGCGATTGCGAAAGCAAAGCGAACTTGGCACAACGAAACTTTTGCAGCGAAATTAGCTGGACTTGAAATGGGTTTAGCTTTTGTGAATTTGCAGCATGAATGTTTCACCTGATGTCATGTTGTTGCTTGCTTTCATCCCAATTATGAATCAGCCTTTAAGGTTCTTGTTTTCACAAGCAAAACTCGCATCATGCATTACATCTCTTTAAATCAACCCCTAAAAGTTTCTTTGCAAGGAAGTGTGACATATTTCTTTCATTCATTTTTCATGGCCACGATGCTGTGTACATTGAGAATAAATGCTTAACATATTCTAAGACATACTCCACCGTTGGTGCCAGTGGTCCCTGCTGCTGTTTCATGTCATTAAGTAAAACATTCATAGTTTAAACCACAGACATATAAACACATAGACTGCCAGGTCCTACTCAAAACTATGGGGGTTTTCGTGATCTGCGCGGCGCCCGACTAAAATCAAAACTATGCACAGATTCACCCCTCGGTATAGGGAATTTACGCATAGTTGAAGAATTCCAGCCATAAAATTCTATGAAGTCATTTTTCGATTGTAAAAGACCCCCTCTATTTACTTAATCTAGCCCATATGGATTCAAAACAATGCAGTTGCAGCAGTTGAAAAGAAGAGATAGCAGAACTGAAGAGCAAAAAAGGTGAACATATTTGGAAGTACATGTAAACAAATACAGGCGATGTAAGTGCGTTGCACATAATACGTACTGGACACGCTGCCATCCATCGCTTCGCTCACTGTTCGCCCGTACTTGTCAAAATCATGGTTTCACCCGCAAGCCTTGTCGGTCTGTGTGTTTGTATGTCTGTGGTTTAAACTGTGTATCTCAACTGCTGTTTCATGCTGGTAGCCACTATGTGTTTATAATTAGAGCTTACACTTCCTTATCAGTTGCTACTAGTTATGCCTACGGCTGTTTCATGTCAGCCTCTAAACCTTCATATTTGAGGGTTGAACTAAGATGCCTTTTTTTGCCCCTTGTAGTTGGTGCTAGTGATGCTTATGTGCGTCTCTACGATGTGCGGATGCTGTCTCCCCACGCTGTGCATTTCTCCCGGGAGGAGCGGTTGGGGGCGTCGTGGAGGACCCCGGCCCCCGAACCGGATGACAGTGGCTTGCTGCCCAGAGGGTGCGTGCAATATCTCGTGGCGGGTAAGTTTGGTCTAACCGCTGGCCATTGGAGTGCAATTGTTTCGTGAGCCCGCACACAGAAATGTATCCACCACTCTCTTCAAAGCGAGCGTCCATGCCCTGAGACTCGGGGCTTGTTTACTTCACACGAATCCAAATCACGTTCAGTAATCTGTCGTCGGTTCACTGACACCAGAACCCGCCCCATGGATAGAGCAAACCAGCATTGAGATCACTAATCGAGATCCAAATCCATGGAAACAAACATGTCCAGATTTGTGTTTTCAATCGGCAGGATAGTGACAAAACGCACGGCAACCATAAACCATTTCCTGGCCTGTTTTTTTTTTTTTCATTTTTGGAAACGAAACAGCATACACTATATGGTAAAGGCATTAATCTTTGACCCATCTCCATGGAAACCCTTGGCCATTGACCTTCCTGAATCTTTCAAAAACCACCGTTGCAGGAAACTGCATGTGTAGTCTTTGAACTGTTAACATTCATGGGGCACCCAGCCTTACATAACTCCCTTCGTCCTGCAGGATCCACTGAACCTCCCATTGACTTCTTTAAAAGAATTGGGGAGGGATAGAGTGGAGGCATACTACATTTATATGGAGGAACTGACTTGAAACCCCCAGGAGATGAGTCCTACTCGGCAGTATGCCACAGAAAGAAAATTGAGATAGCAGCATTTCCAAAACTCTGGCAAATTTTGGTGCCGAAGAAGTTGCAACTTTGAGATTCCTTCTAGAAATGACTCCACATTTGTTCTCATATGCAAATTGTTAGCATAAAAATGAAATAAAGGCAGCACAGTGCCCTTAAAGTGACCAAGCAAAAAATAAAAAATAAGGCTTCATAGTAGAAAGGACACAGAGGTACGGTTACCAGGTTTGCGTAGAAAAAATTAAGACAACATTGGTCCATCGACATAACCAACAGAAGCTACCTACAGGTCCATGTATTTATTATTTAAGCTTCGTCAAATGATTGATTTCCGCTTCCGACAGGACACCTGCCGCTCAAAGAGAACGACAGAAAAAGAAAGTATCGATCGCTAGTTTCGACCTATGTCACCTTCAGCCCCTCTGGCAGGGAGCTCCTCGTTAACTTGGGAGGAGAGCAGGTTTATTTATTTGATCTCTACAACCTCCGACATCCCAAGGCGTTTAATGTCGGCGACTACGTGCTACCGGAGGGCAGCAATGGCGTTTGCAAAGGTAGGACCGACGGTCCCCTTTAATGACCGTAATCTGATCCCTACAGGTGTGCATTTTCGAAGCTCAGAGATTGCTTACTGTGTAGAGTAATAGGCAACTGTAGAGATGACAGGATGACCCTTTGGAGTTGTGATGCCGGCTTTAAAGGGATAAACTTTCCTTGTCAAAGAAATTGGACTTCAACTCCTGTGCTCATGAAAGTGGAGACAACTTTTATGGCATTTTTAAAATCATTTTGGCAGCTGAACCTAACAGAAGGTATGTTTGTTTGCAAATCTGTTTAAAAAAATATGACGAAAAGAAAATAAAAAAATTCAAGTCTTTGTTTTGTTCTTTAAGGAAATTTCTGCGTAGTTTTTCTTTGTAATTTATAATAAGGGCAATTTAGTGTCATGTAACAACATATGTTCTCCATAATTGCACCAGTGCAAACATCACTGTGCACTATAACAGTTTTTGTTCCAGAGAGGTAGAAACTTATCACCCCTGTGATGTCTTCTTCAAAGGAGAAATTCTTTAGTTGCTGGTTTCACATCCGTGACACATTACCATCTTTAACATTGTAACCCATCCAGCAAAAACTGATCATTCGGGGCCTTTACAATGAAGGAGACAATAAGGAAATGTTCAGTTTTAGAGGTGGGAGGAAAAACCTGGATGAATTTATCCAGGGGGAAACCCATGGAATCAGGTAGGGACTGAAAACCCAATCCACGCGCTGACCTAGCTGGGATTCAAACCCCAAGCCGCAGAGGTGGAAGACGAGAAAAAAGCTTCTAAGCCAGCCTGACGCCCCTCCCTGACGCCCCTACTTCACTTCTCACGTCTGGTTTCCTGCAGAAGTGTCAAGCCAAGTTGCCGAGGCGCTGTCAGCCAATGGCACGTCCATCGGGTCCACCAACGGAGTCACCAAGCACCTGTCACACGCCAGCAGCTACAGGCTACAAGAAGGCTCCCCCAGCACCGGCCCGGGCACAAGGTAAATAACAATCAAAGGATCACCATACTCAACGACCCATCATCACCACCAATTAGGGATCTGATATCCACTAGACCTCAACACTGTGGTGAACTTGTACTTCTTATGCAACTGGTTTGGGCTGTTGATATCCAGCATTGGTATTTGATTAACAATAATGCCTATCCGGTTCGTAAGTGTGACGTCACTTCAGTTTAAACCACGCCCACTGCATACGTGCACTGCACATAGAGTTACATGCATTGATCGCCGTTTACATGGAACCATGGAACTGGAAGTTAATGCGCAACTTCAGCTTTGCTCCGTCTGTCAGGATCTTAACCGACAAACACGGCTATCAGCAACTTAAGAGACAAAAATTGATTCAAATAGTGACGTAGCAGAAGAAATCTCCATTGCCTATCCAAGCATATTTTGTAGTTGCTGCAAGGGCTGTGTATGGTTTTTTTTGTTTAAGCAATACGGTCTTTCAGCCAAGTTTTAAGCAAAACCATAAAGTTGGTGCCAGGACAGAGGCAGTGTCATAGTCAAGACCCTTTTAAGACCATCATAAGACCTTAGATGACCTTACAAGACCATTACGAGACCTCCAGTCTGAATTCCAATCACAAGCTATTGGAATGAACTGCAAAAAAAGCATTCCTTTGTCACTGTTCGCTGTGGTAAGTGTGACTGGTTTTTGACTGGACTTGCGCTTGGTCTTGACGACAACATTGTAGAGAGCACAGCAATTGAAATAAACAAATATCCTCTCATTTCAGGGCCCAATGTCTTGCACCAGTCGGCAGCCTGAAAGAGCAAAAAAACATGTCGTAAACTTTTCAAGATTTTTGTCCTGCATTCCACGTTGTATAACTCCTGTACCTTTTGTCAAACAGTCGAGAGCTCCCACCCAGGGCGGAAGCCTTGAAGCAGGAGGGCAACCGTTTCTACTGCGACATGAAAGACTACACCTCGGCAATAAGGCTGTTCAACCAAGCACTGGGCATAGCCCCCAACAGTGCCATACTCTACGGGAACAGGGCGGCGGCATTCATGAGACGGAAATGGTAAGAAGGGGTAGAAATAACCGAGACCTAAACTCTTCAGTTATTTACCGTTTTCAAACTTATGCATTAAACCAATGTCACTTTATTTCGACGTCAACATTCCATGACCAACAAAGTCCACTTGCACGTTACTAGTCGCTGAAGCCATGCCTGTCTTGGAACAGTTGTCAAAGTAAGGTCTTGCTTGCTTGCTTGCTACAGCAAGATCCAACAGGTCCGCTTTACTGTACGACCAAACAGCTGCAGAGTACCAGCCTGCCAGCCACCACAGGCTCCAACTGTGGGCATCGATCGACAAGACTAGGACCCAGTGCCTCAGCATCGGCAGTTTATTCCACTGCCATTGCGTCCAGTCTGATAGCCCCCACAGAGTTAAACACTTCTTGTACTTCGCTGCATTTGGCAGAGCTAGGGATACAGTTTAAGGTGCCGCCTTCTGAGGGCAAACGTTGAAGGAGGAAAAAATGATAAATCTCAGCTGGGTTTAATAATTTTGAACCATTTTAAAAAGCCCACTTGGCCCTAACCCCTTTCTCTTAAAGTGAAATTTGTACACTCACAGAAATGATGAAAAAAACCAATTGATGGCTCGGTATGAATGAGCCTGCTCGGTATTTCTGAGAGGCAAAGTCCTTTCAGAACAAAGGATGTATGTGAGTGGGCCGGTGGCTGCACTGCTTGACAGTGTTGTGTTTGAGTCCATCACAAGTCCCTGTAAGTCCATCACGTCATCCAGTCTAAGGCCAATTCACAAGCTATTCAAATGAGCTGTGATTAAAACATTCCTTTGGCATTGTTCACCCTGTCACTTACTCTAAGCAGTTATTGCAGAGGTCGATTTGCTGATCTTTGTCCTTCCTCTCGCCAGGGACGGCGACCTGTACGCAGCGCTGCGCGACTGCCACCGTGCCCTGGCCCTGGACCCCAGCCACCGCAAGGCCCACTTCCGGCTGGCCCGCTGCCTGCTGGAGCTGACCTGGGCCCGGGAGGCGCAGGACTGCCTCAAGCAGTATAAGCGCAACTACCCGGAGTTCAGCAAGCACCGGGAGTTTGAGGCCCTGGACCGAGACATCACGACGGCCGTCTTCTCCATGTGCGATAGCGGTAAGGCTTCACTGATGAAAAACTTTCAGCATCTCATCTTCCGAGACCTGAGAGACTCTGAAAAAGATCGCTTGGCGATTATGCAAAGTTTCACGAAAATCATAAGTGGCCCAGTTTAACAAAATGAGTCATGAGGGTCCAGGACCTCTTTTCGTTTCATCCTAATGAAGCACAATTCTTCAATTTCAGTGGATATTGTTTTCATAAACCCATAAGAGATTAGGTTTATGAAGATGTAAATGAGTAGGAGCCCTCAACGTTTTTTCATTCACATAATGTCCATTTTTCTTCAGGGTGCCAGACTGAGTGATGCATCAGTACAGTTAACAGTCGCTCGTTGCCAAAATCAAATGACTGAAAAAAAAAAATAGACTCGATGCTCAGTTTGTGGTAGCAGCTCAAAAATTTGCCATGGATTTTGTATGCCATGTGACTCTTTGCGGTTGGATGGTTGGATTTTCAGAGAGTAGTGATTTGTTAGTGTTCCTCAGAATAAGTCACACGTAGCTTTGTCAAACTGCTCCTCATTGGCAACTATTTTGAAATTGCTCTCAATGTTACAAAGTTTCTACCCTCGCAGGTACCTGTTTACTCTGCCATGGAGACAATTTTTAAATAACGATTCAGTCTTTATATTTTCCAATTAACAGACAGCAGCACGAGCGACAAGGAGAAAGCTGAAACCTCCCCAAGGCGACGATGGAACAACCCGGACCGCATCTCGGATGAGGAGCGAATATTACGGAGCCAGGCCTACGACTATGCCGAGCGGTTCTGCGGTCACTGTAACACCACCACGGACATCAAGGAGGCCAACTTCTTTGGAAGGTAGTTCACCCAGCCCACCCCCTAAATCCACTCCAAATACCTATCCGAAAGTTTGCAGAGTCAAGCAGTGGATTAAACCCTGTTTATTAAATCCAACCTCTGTTGCTGTACACCGAGATTTGTGTTCCAAGATTTGTTCCTGCGGAAACCATCTTCTGTTGCTTTTAATAGTGACTGAGTTGTCGAGCTAGAGAGAGCGCATGAATTAAAGTTGGCATACTCTTGGGGATTTCTAGGAAAATACCTCAGAAGCAGTTTGTTCAAGAATTCCTTCACAGGTTTCAACTATTCCTAGACTTTATTGTGAGTTCTAGAATAGAAGTCATTTTTATCTCTCAAATTATGAAATCAAGTTGCTGTGCTGTTTCAATTCAGCTGCGGCTACGGCTACTACCATTTCCCTTAGACGTGTATATTGTTTAGTAGCCACAGCCAAGTCAGTTCGACACATTTTTGGACTGTTTGATGTAGCAATGGCCAGTTTATCATAGCCGGGTCAGACGACGGCTCGTTTTTCGTCTGGGACCGCAAGACCACCAACATCGTCCGAGTACTACGTGGGGACGAGTCCATCGTCAACTGTCTGCAGCCACATCCCAGCTTCTGTCTGCTGGCCACCAGTGGCATTGACCCGGTCGTTAGGTTATGGGGGCCCAAGGCACAGGTATGGAAATGTTTAGAAATTGTTAATACCCGCATCCCCCAGGGAACATTCCATCCGTGAGGTTGACATATTGGCATTTTCCTTGAAATAGGTTTTAGGGCATATCAAATCATTTCTTTACTTAGGCAGTTTGGTATCAGTAGACAAATTGTTGCACTGGCAAAAAAAGGTTAAAACAATCCTGTTTTCTTGAAGTAGGAAAACTCATTTTTAACATATTTAACCCTCCTTTGGTTTTTACAACACAAATATGCACTAGTGCCCACAGTCTCTCTCTTACATGTGTTTTCTACATAGACCACAAACATGCACAGGATCAGTGTGTACACAGTTGGTTGCCAGCACAAAATGACCCAGGGTCTTTTGTGCAGTCCTCTTCACTGCATTTGGTTTACTGCACAATGATTCACATGAAACAGTGAAGCACAGTTGGTGGGCAGCACAAAAGTGCAATCTGATATTCCTGTGAGGGACTGTTGGTGCAGTGCACAACAGGACACAGCTAAGCTTCTTTGAGGTGTTTACCAAGTGACCAAAGAGTGACTTCTGCATAGGAGGGTTAAGCAAGATGATGTGTAAATATGCAGGGAGTTTCTGGAGCTGCAACACGAAGGACATTTAACCCCTTATTTTGACTGTGACTGCTGGGCTGTGGCATGCCCTGAATGGAGGGCTTTGTCCAGCAGCAGGCCCCATTGAACCAGCAGCTGCATGGTGAATAGACTGTATGTGTGGTATGCACTAATCCTCACACAACGGTGCCGTAGTAGCAGTCCTCCATAGCTAAGGGGTTAAGTACCTTCTAGGGAATTCCCTATGCATTGCGGTATAATGTCTGCACTCTTCCCTGTGTTTGAGTAATTCTGGCTGGGTTTGTACACAGGTACACGGGCTCAGGCTAGCCCATCAGGGTTGAGCATGTCATGAGCCCTCAAGCTACCTCGGGCCACGGATGGGTTCTGTAGCGAATGCCACTCTGTGACATCGTCTGGGTGTAAAAAGAAAAAAAGGAGTGATGACGGAAGAAGTGTCGCACAGATCTTGAGCAAATGACATCCAAGGCTCGGCATTTTTAGAGTCCAACTTTGTGGTTGTGGTATCATATAAAGAGTGGGTATTTTTAGCCGAAAATACCCTCTGCAAATGGTCCAAGGAGCGTCAACTTTTGTAATGTTGAGTCTTTGTGGTTTTTTTTCACCTGTCGCAGGACGGGAAAGCTGAAGAGCGCTGCATCAGGGAGCCCGACACGGCGGCCACGGCCAACCAGCGGCGCATGAACGCCGACCCCTTGGAGGTCATGCTGATGAACATGGGCTACCGCATCACGGGGATGTCGGATGGATCGGACGACGAAGGAGGAGACGGGCCAGTCCAGTGCAACACCAGCTGAGGGGGACGGAGAGGGCCGTGTCCGAATCGAGTGACCACGGCTTGGAATCACGAGCCTGTAACTTTCATTGGCAGGTGTCTTGAACCTTTCCTGCCGGAGCTAAGTACATCGGACGTGGCCAAAGAACTTGTACGATACTCAAAGACAAGAGACATGATGCTGGATTGTGTCAATGGAGACCCGACCAAAACATTCCTGATCTACATGATTGCATATGGGACGATCCCTGCTGTCCGTCGTGGCCATCTTAGTTTTATGTCCAGGAGCCAACATAACCTGGGCGTTGTGATTTCTCGAACACCGATACTAACCACCAGCCTTAGATTCTTACCACTTGCACTCTGTCTCCTGGTACTGAAATCACAGAGACATTCAACCGAAGAAAATGTGCTTAGCAAGTGTAATTGCTTAGCAAACAAAAACAAAACAGCAGGGGTAATCACTAGTTTTTCTAGGCAAACAGTTTTGTGTCAGGGAGCAAGAATACACATCAGTAGCCCTATGTACTGGCTCGTCTTGATATGTCTCAGTGTAGAGTTTAGTCTTTAAAATGGGGGTCTTGTTCCCAGACTTCAAGAGAGTGACAGCGCACAAAGGTGTACAGCTTTGTGTTAAAAGCCCCTGCTTTCAGTCTTGTGGGGCTTTAATACTGAAATTGGTGTTGTTTTCAGTGGCTGAGGCTTTTCTCTGCACTGCGTTTATGGGCAAAAAAGCCAAGACTCAGCCATAGGGTGCGCAATTTGGACAGTTACTATATTTGACTATATTCAATGGTTTGGGGTTCTTTTGCCACAACAGACTGCTCTTGAGTAAGAAAATTTGAAAGTTTCTGAAGTTGAACTGAACTGTTTCCCAGAATGTAACTATGTAACAAAAAAAATCCCTAGAAAATCTCATTTGCTAAATTTGGGAGAAAAACTCCTGGATTACCATGGCTTCCTGACAGTTGTATAAATTAGAAGCACATGTAAAATCTGTGCTAGAATTCGACTATTCCAGACGAGAATTTTGTGTACAAAGAAAAAAATCAACAAAAAAACTTTTGTATACAATTACCAAGTGTTGTGGCGTCTTTTCACATTTTTAAATTTGTCACGTTCCTTTGCTTTTTTGAACATGTGAAATCAGCCAGTGACAATTTGTATCCCCAAACCAACCAACCAACCAACAAATACACCAGCAAACAAACAAAAGTGGTACGAGTTAACGTGAAGCAAAAACAGGTTTGTTTCATCGGGCATTTGAGGGTGATTTTTAGACTACAAAATGAAAAAATCACCTCGTTGAACCAAAGTTCAACATTGAAGATTTATAATTGTCCTAGTGAGTTACTATTAACCTTAACAGATTTGCTTCAGTTATAGCAATTGAAATGATAGATTTTATGCTGCATATGTTTTTTTCTTTTAAATCGGAGCACTGAGTGCTCTTTGAAAGTAGCCCAAATGGATGGTTTGGGCTACAAAAGGTGTCCCAAAAGATTCCCCATGCCTGGCTCAGTGTTGGGAGCATGACAACCAGGCAGTGTGTAAGACAGAAATGAGCGGAGTGCCAGTCCTGTGCAGTATGTATTGCATGACTTTTTGGGGGCCTGTGATCCATTTTTGCTTGGCATATATTTTCTGTGCAGGGCACGAAACCAGTTCCCACACCGAGAAACAAAATCTTTTTTTCTTTCATTCTTTCTCGTTTCGTTTTTTTTTTCATTTTTAAAAGAATTCTTGTGTTTAGTGTCGTTTATTTTTTGCTTGGTGGTAATTGTAGTTCAGGGAGACTTAGTTTAAAATCTTTGAAGTAAGTTTCATTATGTGTTCATCAAATGTCGTAAACCGATATTTATTTGAATTACAAATCCATCTTTTGTTTGCGGCCTGTTTGAAATAATCACAGCCTTTGCATAACATTAAGTATTTGTAAATTCGGCTGCAAATGGAAGGAGTCCTGTGTGGTCCAAGTGTTAAAAAAAAATTCAGATTTTCCCCCCAAAAGTCATCTGTTTAAAAGCCGCCTGAAAAAATTTATTTTCAACTGAGTTTAATATCAACATGCCACAGAACTGATGTAAGTTTCTGACATTAATTATGAATTTGTAAGTCAACATCTTCCAACTGCGTAGGGCAAAAGCAGTAACCCATTAACCCATTTTAGGGGAAAATTGGTATCAAATCTGGGACATTATAAAGCCCTTATTGTACACTTTCCATCCTTGCTTTTAGTTCTTTTAAAGTTTTAATATGTACTTTATTTGTTCCATGCCATTTTTTTTCTAAATCAAAATGACATTAATTTCAGTACAATTATGAAATGAGTGATAAGTGAGTTGCTGTTAAAGTTGACTATTTTGTGCAAAATAGTGAGAAGAGAGGTCGATCTGTTTTGAATTAATAAGCCTTTTGCGAGTTAAAATCTGGTACACTCAGTATCTGATTGCACATAAACATAACAGTTTGAATTCTCCAGACTATAAGACACTGTTGCTGTACTTCGTGATTCGGGGCAAGCCTTTGCATAGCGACCACCATCTCTGGAATAGACTGGTTCCTTTGTGTCCTTCTTATCCACTGAGAACAGTGTATTGTTGCAAGGAGTCTCTATGTAACGAAGCAAAAGCTTGCCCAGAATCACGAGATATTGCAATAGTGTCCTTAATGTGGAGAATTCAGATTATGTTGACTTGATTTTAAAGAACTCAGTGTACCTGATTTTATTCAAATTTAACTTGTAAATGCTTATTATACATTAACAGGCATTGGTTGGGGTGTGGTAGGGGTGGGTAATCTTCACAAAACTAGTAAATTTCATTTTTATACTAGTTCAATAATGCAGTATTTATGAAAGAAAAATGCAGTTTAAAGTCATTGCCTCATTGGAGATGGAAATTGTGTCTTGAACAGCTGTAAGGCTTGCAAAATGAATTAAAAAATGACACAATTAAACTTACCTGTTGGTTAATTATAGGGAATTAGTGTGTCACCCATCAAGGCAAGTATAAAGTTCAACTCCTATTTGTCAGGGTTTCGGGAAAATACTGAAATTTAATGAAGGATTCAACACTTCTGGTGAAGATGACAAAATATAAAATTCGACACAATGTATATTAGCTTGTGTTTTTCTTTTATGAGCTTGCGGGAAGGATTTTAAAAAAGGGAACTTCTTTGAGCAATCACAGAAGGAACCAATGAAAAAATTCTTAAGATTTATTTGATAGTGACGCGATCGTGCTTTTTTCAAATTTTGGTTGCAGACGACACCATGAAGACTGTTAAGTGGCTGTAGCGCCCTCATGCTTGAGCATGGTGACGATCTTTCCAGGTTATCGTACTCCGTTCAAGTGATGCTGGGTACCGCGCGGTCTACAAATTGTAAACATGGCTGCCCGCTTGATTTTACAAAGTGACTGGAACGAATCGCTTTGGTAATGCCAGATTTTTTGTGAATTAAACCTCAACAGTCTATGTTTTCTTTGTAGTTTTTAAAAAATAACCACACTCATGCCTACGACTGACATAAATTCCATTATGATGTATTCTTTTTCAGGCAAAACGAAGGCCAAGCGTGGGTACTTTGCAAGACTCTCGGTAGGCCAGGCCAAAATTATGATGAATCATTCATCCATCCATGCTTTTCTTTCGTGATTAATTTTGAAACTAAATCATTTATTTCCCATTTAGTATATGTATCTGAATTTAGTTGCAACGCTAGACATGATAAAACTTGTATACTTTAGTAATATTGTATAATTTACTGATATGGGTAATTTATTTGGGAAGGTTAAAGAGTTCCATGCCGACGCCCTGTGCGCAAACCCTTTGACTTTATCATGAGCCTAATTTGACGAGTGTTTATTAGCCTAATTGATTCAATATTTTCACCGGCAAATTTGACTTTTTAGGGCCATGGTATCACTTTCTGATGGCTTATCAACAACTGCAAGGGACAATAAGTGATGTCAGTATATGGAAATCTTTATTGTTTGCCATGAAGTGGTCTCATGTTGGTTTCATTATTGTAGACGTAGACCATGTAGGCCTAGCTTATCTGGAAATATCGAGCACAATAATTTTATAAACAAGTGTAATTTAATAACCAGAATTAGAAGCCATTACTCTGTTGGTGCAACGGGGTGTCATGATTTTTTTCCCGAAACAGGTGAGGGCAGCACCAGCATTCAAGGCGAGTTGAAGTCGCAGGGATTGGACAACAAAGGCATCCCACAAGTGGTTGCGTCCGAGGGCTTCAGAGTTCTGGATATCACGCGAGTACGACCTCTCTGAATTCATACAAATTTTTTGTCACCATGACTACCCACATCTGCTAGAGAACATATTTGTTGTAGTATTGCGACATTCAGACTAAGAAAAAACCATAAAACATGCTCTTCAGAGGAATTTTTTTCTTTCTTTTCAGAGAACGATAACCATTTCTTACCCGGAGAAAGATGTGAAAGCAAAATTTCAGGCTAAAAGTGGTGCATTTAGGAATATCCACGACAGGGGAGTAAGTATGAATGAATTTAAAATCAAGCGAATTACAAATGGAACCCCCCCATTATCACATAAAAAGAAAAATTGCCAAATGAGCAGATTTGTGCGTCATCACATGTTCAGTAATTATACATTTCTTCTGTAAATTGTTTATAGATTGTCAGTCTTGACATCTCCTCTGGTGGTGCACTGGGCGTGTCGTCCGATTCAAACGACGCCTTGAGGGTGTGGCAGACATCGGATGGAACGGTGCGGGTGAGTAGCGACCCATTCATTTATTTTTATGGTATTTGTAAACACCTGATACAGTTCAGCCATTCCTATTGGTTGAAAACCTGTCACATGGCCAGTCTTAAACAGTTGATAAAGCACTGTCTGGCTGAGTACACACCACTCTCCATATGAGATTGTTAACAACTGGCAAGAGGAACATACCATAACGTGGCTAGAGGGGTGGTTGAAAGAGAGTAAGAAATCCCCATATCAATATGTTAAGGACACTAGTCGACTCACTTAGTACTTGAAAATTCAATCCACATGCTGGCCGGGGTTGGGGTCAGGGTTGAACATAGGTCTAATAGTCAAGTCAACAAATGTACCTGCTTTTCCAGCGTCATTTTTGAATGCAGTGATTGATGCTTGCATACCCCAGGTACTTTTTGACCACTCATTTTATTCAACTAGGAGATGCTCAGTGCAGAATCTGAAGATGCAGCAATTTGTCTATTTTGTGCAACAGTTTGAATTGTTCAACTAAAGAGAAGGCTCTCGGTAACACCATTTGGATAGATCTCTTTTGAAAGAGATCTGGTTCTGTTAAGAACCGTTGAGTGTGAACTCGACATTTTGACCAGTGTGCTCTGGTGGTCCTCAGGAGTGGTGTGTCAGACTTCAGTTGAGCACTGGTATATCAGAACCATACCTCCTCCAAAAGAGATCTCACCACATGGTGTTAAAGCGAGCCCTCTCTTTAGTCAATCTCCACTGTACAAAGGTATATTAAAGTATTATCAGTTAAATTGTTTGTGGCCCTCTGTGTTTCAGAGAGAGCTTAAGGGTCATTTTGGTGAGGTCATCACCTGCCGATTCTTCCCATCCGGCATCGTGGTGCTGACCGGCGGCCTGGACAGACAGATCAAGATATGGTCAGCCGAGGATGGCAGCTGCCCAGTCACCATCCGGGGCCACTCAGGCGGCGTTTCCTGCACGGCCATCGTGGACAGGGGCCGCAACATCATCACAGGTTCCCGTGACGGCACTGCCCGGCTGTGGAACTGCGGCAACTCCAAGTGCCTGGCGACGGTTCACACCGTTAAGGGCTTCATCAACGCCTGCGCCGTCAGTGGAGTCAGCGACTCCATCGACCTGGGCAAGCCAGTAAAACCGCCAGGTGAGGTAGAAAACTAAACTTTCTGCAATCTCTCAGGATTAGGAATTTTGAGCAAAATCAATCAAGATTTCAAACCTGGATTGAAATTGTAATTGGCGAACCATTTTGTCTTATTACTGCAGCGGAGGAGGAGGTTGGAACAGCGGGGAAGTTGTTGCTATTAGCAACCGAGAGTGGGGATCTGATTGGTGTAGGACTCCACAGCAGGAAGAAGGTGGGTACTTTATATTTAGGCAGACTTGGGTACAGAAAAACTAGCCAGATATTCAAAGGATGCACAAATGACAGAGACACTGAACTGCACTATCTGTTGTTATCATCACAGGAGTTCAGATTTTGGGTCAGTGTTGGAAGTCGTAATTCTTGAAAACGGCTTCTTGTTAGTTTCTATATTGAGGCAGGCTACTGCCTTAGGTTTGCATTTTGAGATTTTCTGGGCTTTTTTTGAAATCTAGTCGTCAGCTAGTCGGAGGAACCGGCCAACTCAATCCCACGTGTCGCTCACTGTTAGAGACTCAAATTTGTTCAGAGCCTCAGATTAAATGGCAGTGATCCGTAGAGTCAGCCCCTCGTTCAGAAGAGTGAAATACGGAGAAACTTAAATCCACCAGTAGCAAAATGCCCGTGTACCTGTCACTGTAAGGCCCTCTCTGACATACCCAGATGGTGCGATCCAAATGTGGTCCATGTTTTTGGAACACAAATATAGCAGTGTCAGCCAGCTGGCCAGCACTTTAAGGTCCAAGGATTAGCGTTCTCTTGCAGTTAGCCGGGGGGGGGGGATATACTTGATACATACATAGACCCCCTTTGATTGTATCAGTCAGGTGATTGAGTCAGATCAGTCAGATCTGCTATCAAAGGGGTGCGACTGATGTTTTGTTGTGGGGGTGTAGCAATGAGCAACTTCTTTGTGTAATCCTTATCAACGGTGGCGGCAGAGTGGTTTTTCAAAGTGGAGGGGGATGGTAGTTGTGAGACAATCCATCGTTATTGGACCTGCCAAAGCCCCTTCCAGTGAAAAAGTGCTTGCCCCTCTTTATCAATGTTTTGAATCATAAGATATGAAATTGTATCAAAACATGCCTTTCTGTCTGAAATGTGACCCACCATCCCCAAACTAGGCTGGAGTCGGTATTTGTGATGCTGGACAATTCCTCGCCTTCAGCTTTTTTTTTTACACTTTAACCAATTCCTGCCGGGGACTCTGGAATCGGACAAAGGAAACAGGGCCTTGTTACAAAAGACCGTACTCCGAACAAAAGACCAGGCTGCTGGGAATTATTGACATTTNGGGGACAAAAGCACTCCACCACCGCAGCGATGAGCCACACAGCACCACTGCATACTAATCTGGCCCCTATTAAAAAGAGGTCAGCAGTGCACTGAGCCAGGTTCGTGAACAAAAGAAAGTTACATAACACCGCACAATCTGGGCTCTTTTTACAAGGCTGCAGGCCTGTCTGAAATACTTGGGCGTCAATGAAGGTCACCTGTCAACTTGGAGTAGTGCCTAAAGATTACTTCGTGCGGCTATAAACGACCATTGAATGAAATGATTAATTTTTGAAGGATTTCGAAAAACGGAAAAAATGATGGTCATGCCGGCACATTCAACATTGAAAAATGCCCTGGCATGAAGTGGTTAAAGTGATCCATGTTAAATCGAAATTCTGTCTGCAGTGAGCTTCTTATGGGTAGTGATAGCTATCACTCCCATGAAAATCTGACCAGAGGAAGTTCCACTATTTGAGGGTTATGAAGTTACCTACTTCAGCCTGATTTGGGGATGGTGGGTCACAAATTATAAGAAAAAGTCCTCTTCTTGTAGGGGGGAGGGTAAGGCTTCCTCCCCCCCTTTTTTTGGCAGTGGATGATTGCGGGGAATTTGACATTTGGACAGGTTGGCCGAAGAGCCACCTTGGGACACCTGGTTAGTCATGCTGTCGCAGACTCCAACGGATGTGTGTTTTAGTCCTTTGACCCCCCTCCCTCAAGCCCTCCTTTGCCCCACCCCTCCACTTGGTAACAGATTTCACAATACCGACGGGTAGCGCTCGGCGCATGTGTCAAAGCCAGCAGGTGTGCCTGCCTCCACACACTTGTTGCTGTCATTTACCAGTCCCCCCTCTGGGAAAGGTCGCAGATGTTGCAGTGTTAATCCGTCATACTCGCATGTTGCCTGTCAACCTCCTTCCCACTTTTTTTCCTGAGATAGCTTTTTGGCTTTAGGGCCAAGAACGGAAGTCATTCGTTGGCAGCAGGTTGCAATGTTTATGAGGACGATGCCCTGGGTGGCTTGAGAGACTAAATCCACCAAATCCGGTGCGAAATCGATACTAAGTGGGAATTTAAGTGATATTTTTGAGTAGCTTCACAAAACCTTCGGAATGAGCATGCCACATTGAACATGAACAAAAGCTAACTGATGGATTTCACAAAACAGTTGTGACCAGATCCCACAAAATGAGTCTTAACCACATCCTGCCGGGGGGGGGGCATTTATAAATGTTGATACTGCTGGGCCGGAGTATTTTTCATTTTTTTCTGGTTTCAAAATTCTTTTAGAATTCGTATCTTCATTCACTAGACACTTACACCCACACGAAGGACTGTCTTATTTCTACTCTAATCTGACAGACAACATCTATTGATGCTGGAGTATTTCAGCCAGGCCTGCCGCCTTGTAAAAAAGAGCCCAGATTGTGCGGTGTTACGTAATTTTCCTTTGTTCCCAAAACTGGCTCAGTGTGCTGCTGACCTCTTTTCAATAGGGGCCAGATTATTGTGCAGCAGTATTGTGTGGCACATCCCTGCTGTGGTGGAGTGCTTTTGTCCCCGGTTGTAATCCGCTCGCACTGAATGCCCCAAACAGTGGTATACTGTTTCAAAAAAATGCTGGATTATCTCCACTATTGAGAGTGAAAAAATGTTGGCCACAACTGTTAGCACATTTGATTACATCCCCAATGCTTACCAGTGTTATCCTTGGAGATTTAGACTGGTATGTATGTCTAATTTTATAGCCCCACGTTACAACACTGAACATTACAGGTGCTCAACAACACCCACATTGACTAAAATTTGAAGTTCATTATTCTGTCCAAAATTTTTATTGATTTTGTTATTATTTTTAGTGTTTTAAATGAAATGTGTAATTTTTGTAAATTTAAATGGTTTTGGTCCTAGCACCATTTTATTCAAATATTTGATGTTAATAAACCAGAATATGTAGTAGCAGAGCTGCGGAGTAGTGCCAACTTCAGACGTTGGAACCAAAATGGCTGTTCATTATGCATGCAGTACAGCATGCAGCAATTGTGTGCTTATTGTCCATGTGCCCTAATGCATAATCCACCATTTTGGTTCCAACAATCGAGACACACATGTCGCATCTCTCTATAAACAGCTCTGTGCAGCCATAAACGAACCCTCTTTGGTTACTCAAAGCCTCCCACTGCGCCAAGCGATGAGTTCATGCAGGATTAAATTTGTAACATGCATTCCAAATGTTGAAAGCCATGAACATCCATACTCACATTTCTGGGCTTTCTTTCAAAGAACTTTCTTGACTTGACCCAAATTGCAACTAAATTCAGCAATTTTTTTTCATCTGAACTGTTTACAAAAGTGACATCACCCTTTTGTAACGTGTGGCCAGGCTGCAACATTTGTGCACTGCATTGTGGGATACTTCCCCTAGTAACCGGCTCAGTGGGTCAATTACTTGGGCCAGGCCCAAGTATAAAAGCATGAGATGTCACGCAAGTGTCAAATCGAAAGCAGTTACGCTTGCAGGAATACTTGCAGGCAAATAATCAAACAGTCAGTGTGGGATCGTTATTTTCTTTTTTAGATTTTCCAAGTGAAAGGCCCTGCGGCCTTCAACTGTTGCGCGTTCCTGCCCAATGACAGGGTGATCGGCGGATGCCAGGATGGAACCGTTCACATAGTAGACATCAGAAATCACAGGTGAGCTGTCTGGACTCAATCTCTGGAATGGACTGGTTCCTTTGTGCCCTTCTTATCCATCGAGAACTGTGTATTGTTGCAAGCGTCTCTTATGTAACGAAGCAAAAGCTTGCCCCGAATCACGAGGTATAGCAACAGTGGTTTTAGTAAGGAGAATGAAAGTTGTTACGTTCACGTGAATTTAAAGAACTAAGTGTACCAGATTTGGGTCAAAGTTAACTTGCAAAATGCTTATTTGACCTGCTTAACAGCAATAAAGACCTGAAAAACTTGTTGGAAGCCTGGGTCAAAGGTCACCACTTTCGTTACTTCAATCGAAAATTTTCTTGAACAGTTTGGAAAGGTGGTATTTTTTTAAACAAAATTTTCTTTCTTCAAACAGAAAACTGATAAAAATATAAAGTTTCTTACATTCTAGTTGTCACTAGCTTGTGACTTTCTGTGGCTATTTTCTTTGTAACATTGAACTGGGTTAATACCTAAAAAATTGTTTTCCTGTTAATTTTTCCCTAACAGTCAACCCGCCAAAATTCTGCGAAAGACATCCTCTCCCATTCTCTGCATTCAAGCCCACAAGAACGGCTTCATCGCTGGGACAGGTAAGCAACTCCCTATCAAAATATTTCATTTGTCAGGACCCAAACTCTGGCAGTAGCCACATCTGTCCTATTTTGCTTTGGCTTTGTCTGTCGGTATTGATAAGTCACAGTCACTCATCAGAGCCACAGACTGAAATGACCAATTATGACAAGGCCGCCTTTTATATAAACTCTTTTTTGTACCTACTTAATAGTGACATGGATATCAAAATCCATGTTTCCATGTTTTTTACAGCTGGTCCAGATGGAGTTCTGTAGCATTCTTCATACCACGTAATACTGACCCGATCTTTAAATCATGTCTCTTTGATTGACCAAATTTTGGTTCAACTCAAATGAAAGGTGTCTTCGATTTGAGAGAGCGCCCTCTGTTGAATGTATTGGACAGGGCTTTTGAGCCCCAGTATCTAAGAAATGCTTGTTACTGTGCTCAGTGATCTCTAAGTATGTTCATGTACTCGTAGTTACCACTTGACTGCCCGAGACTTCGACGGTTTCTAACATGTTTTGTCTCGCTAATAACTTGCTAAAGCAAAGCTTGCAAGGTCGTGCATTGCTGCCGATGATTCGCTCAGTCGCTGTGACAAGGTGAAATGATATTGGAAAACATTGTTGGTCCGTTTCAGAAACACCCCCCTGCTCACTTGAAATTGATCATGTATACCATTGTGGGGCAGCACCCATTTTTCCGAGACAGGGCAGCCAACAATGTGTACTTTTCCACGGTAGTTCTCATTGCACAAGGGCTGGCAGACGGGCTGGCTGTGAGATGGGCCTAAATAACCTGGCTCTTTTAGTGTCAACGTAACAACCAGAAATCATCTTTTTTTTACAGAAGGGGTACTTTGTACTGTTCACATGTAGCATTGGATCTGTAAAACTGGATTGAACACATGAGACTCAACCTAACCAAATGAGTAATGCGTCATTAAACCACTTTGGGTTTCAGGCCTTTTAAAAGAATCTTGAACAGTGTAGGTCATTAGAAACCCTCATCTATCACCCACTCGATAGCCATTTTGTTGTGAGAATGCCCAGCTGAGAGAAACATCAATACAGAGCTCAGTCTGTCCACTCTATAAGTGTAAATTCAAGCCAAATTAGTGGAGAAAAAAATGGACTCAGTTTGTTGGATCCAGTCAGAAACATGCTTTTTAAAATGGCAGGGATGTGTACGTTGCTTTGAGTGCATACGTAGACGTTGATCGTTACTCAGACCTTGAAATCTAGGCCCGCTAACCCACTTTCTGAGAGCCCCTCATCTGACACGGTTGATACGTTTTCTAGTACTTGTCAACTTCAGTCACATTTTACTTAGATAAAATTAAATCTGTCCATTGACAAGTTGCTTAAAATAACCAAGTGTCAAAACCTGTTTCATTTGAAGCCCCGTCTCCCGTCTCAAGAACAACACATTTGCATGCAGTCATCAGATTGAAAGCGTTCTCTTAAAAACCAACATCCTTCTAAAAAAACATCCGAGTATCATTTTTGACAGCGAAAAAGCAACTTCCCTTCCCCCTCAAAAAAGTCGGTCACTGTTTACCCTGTCCTTGCCCAAGGTTTTCACGGCCCGCCAAGCTGTCATCTTCATTTTGGTACATTTCCCTCCATTTTCGCTGTTAGCTCTTTTGACAGTTTATCTTCTCTCCCTTGCACTCCCCCCCTCCACACTAATAACCGTTCACCTCGTCGATCAAAACCAATTAACTGCAAAACGAGAAGAGAATCCTCCATTCGGAAGCACCACTCATCCCCCCCCCCCATTTCGTACAGTCTTATCCACCATTTAGCCTTGACTGTCATCGCTGAATAGAACACCAGCGCATCGGCGATCATGTTTCATGATTTAGTTTGATTCTCTGGCCCATTTTCCTCCCGATCAATCTTCCTCCCTCAGAAAAAAAGGGCCAGGGGAGTAATCACAAATGATAGTCGGCCTTCGCAACTGTCAGCTCCTATGATTTTAATTTTTTTTTTCTGGCCAGTGTACCGGTATTTTCCCTCCGTCAAATTGTGGAGGTAAAGCTCATGTGTGTTGTTCAGATCGAAACAAACCCACCCTCGATTTCGACCCTCACATCCCTGAAAAAATCCATCCACTTGAGCAGGTGCAGGCGACTCATTACACTAATAGACTGTTTTACTTGCAGAGACACGACCCAACCATGTAAAAAAATTCACTTTGAAATCACCAGCTCTTATTTAGTGGCAACCCTAACAGTCCTCCGTCCCCTCAGTGCTGTAGGGTCACAAGGGAACGCTGAATTCCACCTGCTCAGAAACTGTGCTTTCACCCATGTAATGTCCATACATTAGTCCAGATTACCTGAGAGCAGTATGCCTTAGTATGTGATTCATTTGAGAAAAACCTGAAAAGCTTCATCTTTTCGAGGCTCATTTTGTCTTCAGGGTATTAGCTTTTTGGAGCAGCTGTGTATCGCGCCGTTTCCAAGGCCCCAGTTCTGATCGGAAAGAAAGCGAGTCTCTCTGCCGTGTAGAAACATTTAATCTTCTCATTTTGTGAAACTCTCCCCCTCCCCTCCCCCTTGTGGCCAGTCATCAGCTCTGATTCCACAAGGGTTTCCAGACTTGCTGTTATGATCGCCCAATTACAGTCGCAGTCTTTTTCTACTGGTTAATGCAGTCCCATATGTCAAATAACCTTGAACGAAAACATCCGGTACAATTTCTGCCATTTCAACGACCAAGGCTGTTTATGCCAAAGAAAGGGGAGACCTTTGGAAGTCTGTACACAATTGAATCTCTCATTGTTGGACCCTGCAAGGACAGTTTAGAATCTCATTCGGCAAAAAATAAATTGAAGGAAACAATCTGATTTTTTTTGGGGGGGGGGGCTCATGGGACAAAACACAGACAAAATGCGCAAAACGTGAAAGGGAAGGAGCGTCCGTAAAAGCAGCAGCCAGGATCGAATTTCTCGCTCTATTCAGACTTCCGTTCAAGGTTAGCCGCAGCAAACCCTGTTAATGTTTGGGGGCAGATCTTGCAATTCCAAATTCACTCTACGGTCGATTGTTCTTGCTCCTTGATTGAAATGTACATTCATTTCCTCCACTCTCAATTATCCGGTAATGTCAAAAAGAGCGTGTGTGTCGCTTGAGAGAGAAAAAATGTACAGCGCATAAAAGCAAGGCCACATGAAGTCAAGGATATCGAAAAATGCCTTTCAATAATTCATCGCTCAGTATCATCATAAAACGACAGAAGACATTTTGAAAAGCAAATTGGAGAGAGATAAATTATACTGGTTGAGAATAATTTCCACGTCTTGCCCAAGCATTTGGTTTAGAATAAAATTTACACAAATTCACTGCCGTAGTTTCCACAGGGAAGGTCAACAGTCCCACGTAATGGAACAGAGTGCTCATGTCATTTTTTAACCCTAACCCCCAAGGGTTGCTGGCCCTAACCTTCCCGGTTCACACAAAGTTAAACACCCGTATGGGACTTTGTGCACAGAGGCTGTTCGACTTTGTTTTTCTGAGGTATGCCAAACCCAATGCAAAAGCCAGCTGTTATGGGCTTACCAGGCCTATCCCCATAGAATGAAACACTTTACTACTGTTTAATTCTGTGTGGTTGGGGAAGGTTAGGGTTAATAGTTCCAAGTGATTCTAGCCAAAAAAGTAAGGACCTTGATTTAGTTCCCTCCCTCCTCCCAAAAACTGAACATCAACTGAGAAGTGTGATACAAATACATATTTTGTCACACGCATTTGGGAATAGACTTTGGTTCTTACAGTTCATCGGTCTGTGT
>NW_019091403.1:150448-264361 GCF_001949145.1 Acanthaster planci | reverse complement strand
TTCGACTCTACACGAGTGATTCCCAAAGAAAGCAAGCAATACACCAAGCTTATGGAGCAAGGTAATTCCTATTTGCCCATGGATGATTGTCAATGGTATGTGGTTTGACTCTACACAAGTGATTCCCTAAGAAAGCAAACAATGCAGTAAGCTTATGGAGCAAGGACATTCATATTTTCACTTGGATGATTGGCAGTGGTCTTTGACTGCAAATGGATTACAAATGGTCTTATGAATTAATGTAGTATAGAAACTCTGTATCGTTACCAAGTGTCTCTCTTTCAGACGGCTGTTTGCTCAATATCAACACATGCCCATCACAGCCTATGAAAACTCAATTTCCTACTATGATGGCTCCAAGGGCACGTGATGGGAGATGGAAACAATCCACTTCTTTCTGTCCTATCTCTCACTTAAGTTTGAAGGACCTCAAGTATTTCTTAAACAAAAATCATCAAATATTCTGCAATCAAGTTGCACACATTCCCAGAGAATGTTAAAATTTGTCTGAAAAGTGGCCTTAATGCCCAAATGAAATTAATTTGTACCCCTTAAGTCCTAAACACTTACCCCTAGAAATGGCAAATTTTTACCCCAACTTTGAGCAGCCACTTTCTCATCACAGGAAAACAATTTTTGGTTCAGCCCTTACCTCCCCAAAGTTCAGATAAAAATTGCCATCAGGTATTTGGTGGCCTTGAAGAACCAGGAAATGAGTAGATATTAACACAGTGGACTGATGAGAAATCCAATCAAAGTGGTCGCTTGCCGGACGTTAATGAGGAGAGGATGGAGTCATTTTATAGGGAGAGCTGAGAAGGTTAACAGCACATTTGCCGTGTTTTCCTTCCGCTTGTTTATTATTTTTTGTTTCAGTAACATTTCCACTCTATAGAAACATCATCTTAAAAGCTGAAGCTTACAATATACACGTATGTACCCAACAAATAATATAAATCACGCTAAACTGCTTGTAGGCCACGTAAGAAGAAAAAAAAGGGGTTTTGGTGTCTGTTCGTTTCCCTTTTTCTTGCTTTTGTTTGGTTTTGTTTGTTTGGTTACATTTTCATTGTTCTTTGCCTATGTCACTTTTTATTTATCAGCACTAACAAAGTACGTAGCTGTAAGTGCAGTGAAAGCAGTCAGTGGGCGAAAGCTCCTGTACTTCAGACTTGAGCCAAAGTATTCAGCAGAAGAGTACAGAAAATCTAACCACCATCTTTGAACAATACGCTGTATTAAGCAATACATATACGTTTTTTTCTCAGCCTTTTCCACCTTGAGCAGATGTACCCCTTCTGCATCAATTAAAAAAAACCCATGTTGGTGCGGCCTCCGGAGCGTTCATTTTGTTGGTAGCAATACAACCGTTAACCTGTGCAGTTTATAGTCATTTGTGAACCAGCGAAGTGCAGTTCCCACCAAAGGTGCCTTCATTGCTAAGAATATAGAGCCCCATCTTGGTCCAGCTCGGACTCATATTGCCCATGTGGTTGGGTTTATTTGACCAGATGAAATGGAAAAATGAATTGATATGATGCATCTTTGGTCATAATCCAGTAGGATGAAATGATGGTTTATGACTATTGATATTATCAGTTCAGGTCATCTGAAACGGGGCATGTAAGATCTACCTTCGGGTTAATTCTTTTCATATTGCCTAGATTTACTTTGAAATGAAACGAAATGAAGTGAAGTGAGGTGAGGTATCATATCATATCATATCATATCATATATATATCATATCATATCATATATCATATCATGTCATGTCATATCACATTATATCATGTCATGCCATATCTATCATGTCATATCATATCATATATCATATAAAACATGACCAAAACATGAAATATGACCAAAACATGAAATATGACCAAAACATGAGACTGCATTGTGAATGCCTTTTGGTTGATGCTTCTACCCTCCCTGAGCAGGACCAAGAGAGGGCACAATTTTTCTAGCAACGGAGGCTCCCTTGGTAGGAACTGCACTTCATTACCCTGAAGCTGTCCAGTTGAGCATTTCCCATAAACCAACCCCCACGGTAATGATTACCATCTTCTGAATCAGTCCCTCATCAATCTACTGTCCAACCACTTTAGGAGGTTTCCTCTCCCAAACCTCCTACCCCCACCCCCTCCTTTCCAGCCAGGGAAGAGGGTTGTGGACCATTAGCCTGTCAGGTTGAATATTTCACAGTGCCCAGCCCAGGGGACTTATTGACCCGCTCCAGTGTTGACCCTGTTTTGGAGAACCTCTCTCAACCTGTGTCTCAGCTCCCAGAGTTCGCTCACATACATGTTGTCCATGTCAGTCTCAATATTTGTGCAGCAATTTCCCGGTAGGCACGGCTGCCATACCTAACCTATTCTCAATTAATGTTAATCACAGAGATGAGCTTCCAATTTTGGATAAAATGTCCAACTTCCCCTCGACCACGCCCGTGCCCATCTTTGACCTGTTTGTTCCTCCCTAGTAGATGTTTCCAATGTAGTTCCCATCCTTCCTTACTGCCCAACCCAAACCTTTAAGTTTTACCCTTCAAGACCCACCTCTCCTCTCATTAATCTCCATTTTCCGGTCTTCCTTTCACTCCCATCTTCTCCCAATGACATCTTTAAATCATTGGTAAGCCTGACTTAATTCCAATAATTTACCTTCCCCCCTCCAGCTTCTCTGACTTGAATTTTGGAAATGCGAGTTCAAGCTGGGCACGTTGCCCAGATGAATCTTGGTTGGTTATGGATGGAGACATGGAATATTAATATCTAATCTTCAGGTTCCAGGTTCAAATCCAACCTCAGTCAATTTCTTTGTTCATCTTTCTAATGATGATTTAACCTGTAGTCAGTTTCTGTATATAGTTTATTTGAAGATTTGTATTCATAAAAGCTGTACCCTTCTTGAGTTCTCTTTCTTCCTGATTTACCAAGTTGCATTGTGTGTTCACAGACCTGCCAACCTTGCCGTACTCCTTCCTGTGGTCGGGCATTACCACAAAATAGATTTAAAGGTATTTAAACGAGCCCTCAGTTCATTCAAATTTTTAAGCTATTTTGTGGTAATGTCTGACCTCATGAAGGAGTACAGCATGTTGGCAGGTCTGTATTTGGGGCGTGATCTATGGCTTTATGGTATTTCAGGTTTGTTGGCTTCTTACATGGAGATGGCAATGTTGCATATGATTTTTCCTCTCTTTATGATTTCGCATGCCTTTGTTGTCTTTACGAACGGAAGTGGCTCACAGGCCTCTGTAGCCACTCGGCTCCCTAAACAATTTCAGATATCTTTCTTATCACTGACAATTAATCATATAGGCACAGGCTTTTTAGCACTTGCAAAATTCAGTGCAATATTTTCAACACCAACGTTCCCCCTCCCCCAACACCAACATTCCCCCTCCCCCAACACCAACATTCCCCCTCTCCCAACACCAACATTCCCCCGCCCCCAACAGAGTATGATGCACCTCAGTTGTTTTTATGGGACTTGAATAGAACCTGTCTTGCTTTTTGTGCATACCAACGGTTGCCCACATGATGTGTTTATGTAGTGTTTGTGACAACAGTGTCAGTGATCACTATGGAGTACAACATGCTTCTCATGATGAAATTCATTCAGTGCCATGTCGGACACCATTCAAATATTTTGGAAGGATTCAAAGTGAGTTGATTATCCATTCCTTTTTTAGATCTGGGTATCACACTTTTTTGCATGCGTATACAGTCAATTTCCACTAGTTTCTGTGAATCTTGTAACAAAATTGTAATCTGTACCTACGAGTTGATCATTAGTGCTTCCTGTTTTTGTTCTGAAAAAAAAAAAGATTCCAGGAATAGCGGTCAGCTGTGGGATGATAATCTCTTCGAACTTGAAGTCCAGATAATACTGTACTTTTTCGTGAAAACCACGAAACTCTATACTTCCCGCAGTTTCTCGGCAGGAAGTTTTTAGTTGTTGTTGGAAATCCACTTCATCATTCTCCCTTGAAATGGTCACATCTTCTCCAAGTATGGCAAGCATATCGGGTTCACAGAATTCAGCCTATGAAAATGCATGAAATGACTCTTGTTTTTTTTTTTCACATCAACCTTCTGTGGTTGATTTCCTGAAAAATCAGAATTCATCAGATGGATATCTGGTCTGTATAGGGGTCTTGTGTGTACCATCCAGCCCATCCATGACTTTATTTTCAAAGTGGCTGTTTCCTCACAAGTTTGATACTTAACGGGTTTTCTCGGTAATTACAATTAATTTTATGTGCTGTGTCCTTGGATTTCTAACCTGGCACTGTGCACCAGACAGAGAACAACTTGACCTTTACTCCACAGTAGCAGAGGGCAAACCTGCCCAATTACCAATTGGGACCTCCACTCCTAAACACTTTAGAAATTGCCCAAAGGAAAAAAAAAAGATACCACACAATGTTTTGTGACTTCCTCCTAATCCATCTGTGTCCCTTGGACCCACTTTACTTGACCCCATCCCATTTTTCCCCTCGTTCAAGGACCCTCTAACCTTTAGTTCAACTCTCCCATCTCAACTCTCCCATCCCGGTGTCTATCAGCCAGTCAGTCCTTAGGGAGTTTTGGCAGAATTGCCAACATATCCCTGAAAACCAGTTAAAGACACCAAGGTGACAACTGCATGGAATGAATCATCCCGGATTTTTTGAAAGGCACCCGCGAAAGTGAATGCTGATGGTGTAACTCGTTCCCTATGAGCCAAACCCAGAATAAAAGAATCTCAAAATGTTTCAAGTTCTAGCACTTCTTGCCAGTCATCCCACAAGCATTCTGTTGCCAGAGGGTATGAAAGTACAACATGTGTCATTCGCCATCCAAACAAATTTGCTTTGCTGCATTCCCTGTCATAAGCGGATCAGACCATGCCTGACTTTTGATGGGCTGCCAAACCTGTCCGACTTTTCAACGATCACCGCCAAAGGTTACATGTTTTTCCCCTTCCAATTAAACTTCTTCCCCTTCTGCGCCCCATGTTGGCCTCCCTGTCCCCTCTCCCCCCCTCTCCAGTGGCCAGCTTCCACTTCCTTCCTCACTAGGGGCCCCCTACGGACCTCATCCATGGAACAATCAGACGGGATTAGGAAAACCTGTTTCCCTCTCAGCCGCTTTTCGTCCTCATTGGAGATCAGTGTAGATGGCTCACCCATGAACCCTGGACCCACTTTGTCAGAAATTCTCAAAGCAGAGTGGAAAAATTCCATCCTGGAATTTTAATTTATTCCTGGAATGCACTCAGACATTTCTTGTTATTCCTTCCAGTAAAGGCATGCAAGGTATCCATCAAATGTCTCACGTTGTACTCGTGAATGAGTGTCTGGTCTACAACCTCATTATTCTACTTTTAAAAACTTTGCTTTCCAAGAAATATACCGTAAACATTACATTAGAACTGTCTCATAATGAAAACAGTGTTTTGAAATTTTGTCCACAATGAAGCATTCTTCTAAATTGTAAATGTTTTCCAAAAGGGGAAAATACTCAAAGGCATGACGTGCGGCTTTTGGGAACATTTTGAAGAATAAAAGTAGATCCTGTTGTGGGTGGAGTGGGTAACATTTCCTTGACATTTCTCAGCGAATTTGTGCTTAGCAAGTAACCCTTCCTTGCTGTCACCTCAGTGAAACAGATGGAGGCTCCTCCAAAGACAACGAGTTAATACAGTGTAGTTTATTTCTGTGTACACTGCTTGTTAACATTCAACCACTTTGTTGCAGAGAGTAGTCAGTGTTGAGGCTGTGTGCTGCCCTCTGTTGGTGATCTTGCCCTAGCCAAGGCTGCTTGTGGCAGTGCTACCAAGGGGCGGATCCCAGGTTGGCTCAAAAGGAGGGGGTGCAACAGCAATTGACCCGATATTGGCCTTCCCCTTTATCGTCCTCTTTTATTTTTTTTGTTGACTCGGGAGAAAGATTTGAATCATGTGGAGATCAGAGATATACTTTCTGAGGATTTCTCCAGATTTCGGGATTCTCACCACCAGAATTGTATGTTCTGTTAGCGGAAAAGGAAAAGTCACAATATTTTGTTGCCTCTGATCCAATCCATCTACACAGATTTCCCCCCCCTCAAAACAAAATGATCCTTGAGGGCAGCTTTCACACACTCATGTGTGATCTCAATTGTGTGAAGTCTTGTTTTTCTTTTCTTGGTACAAACATTGAAGGTACAGTCCATCATTTGTCATTTGTGCATTAGGTTTGTATAAGGCAACAAAAGCCCCAGAAACTAAAGGAGGTGCTATGAAAATAACCTTAAGAAGTTTGAATTCGGCAAGTGCTGTATATTTTTAGGGAAGCAATATTCTAGGATCTCCATTTCAAAAGAGAAGTTGCATAGTCACGTTTTGAATTGCATCCAAAAATTCAGCGTCAGGGACACGCTCTCCTTCCATCAATTGCAGCTGTGCGGTGTTACATGCCCAACAAATACACATGCATCATGTCAATGCTTGCGCGCCCTACATGTATG
This sequence comes from Acanthaster planci, assembly GCF_001949145.1. Next base: position 257,864 of record NW_019091403.1, on the reverse strand, counting down.
CCAAATTAAAAATGACCTACTCGCAGCAATTTCCAAAACTGTGTCGCATCATTGGAACAGCCTTCTTTCATTGCATTTCTTCACAATGACAACTTGCCAGAAAGAAGAATTTGTCCCATAATTATCCTAAAACCAAGCGTGCTTTTCAAAAATAATCTTGTCAGTCCTAAATATGGACCAATGTTGCCAATGCTTTGCCAGCTGCCAATGTTGGACTGTAAGGCAGATGGTAAAGTGAGTTTGTATACACATTCAAATCGTGGATCTATAACAATAGGGGACAATAGGGTCCACGGTTGCCGAAGAGTCCGCGGTTTGGAAAACGTGTACAAAACATGTGGGAGGTCTTCCGAAAAAGTTAAAGTATGAACAAAAGAGGAACAATAGGGAGTCCACGATTGACGGCGTTCACACTTGTGTGTGTAACTGAGATTCAAACTCTTCAGAAAGCAAAGTCAGGAACAATAAAATTAGTCAGAGTTGCTAGATATAAACCAATTAACGACCTCCTGTTTCCTTCTGCGGATTTCTCAACCACTTGACCCCTGATCGTGCCGGGATGGACAAGCCATTGACCCTAAACCCTAACCTTGACCCTAAACCAAAACTGTAATCCAACTCTCCAACCCTAACCCCAACCCAAGCTGGCTTCCACAATGTACTTGTAAATATGGTCGATACATACCAAGGTACATTTTCATGGAATAGCGCACCAGAGTTCATGCAGTTGCCTGTGAAGGTCCTAACCAGCTACAGCTGAGCGGCAGGGCATGTTTTCGGTGAACTGCCCTTTTTGTTTTAGTCCGGCTGTGAACGGTTGTGTAATGTTGCTGAAGTGGGCCTGGAAGTTGTGTCTACGAATAGGCTGCATCCCTTGGTTTCCTCCACTCATTTGACCCTTTTTGGGTGGAGTCCGCAATGTGAGAAACCCACGTGTGCCTTTTGCCGACCCAGTTATTTTCTGACAGGGTACAATTTCAGGAGACTGGTTAAAGCTGTCATATTTTTGAAATGGATATAAACAAATGTTTAAAACTTAAGCCAAAAAAAAAGTCCATGATGGGCAATTATTCAACTAATACTGTTTTACAAAATGGAAGATTACAACTTTGAGGTTGGATTTATTTAATTTTGGTAATTCCATTTTGTCACAAAACTTCTGGTGTTAATGTTTCAAATTCCAAATTGCCCCCTCCTTCCTCCAAAACCCCACGTTTTTGTTTGGTTCAAAAACCCAGGTCACAGAAAGATTCCCGTCTGAGAATTGGTTTCATTTGCAGTCTACTGCACTGCATTTATTAAGCTCCTTAACATGGTGTTTCAATCACTCAAGTTGCAAATCTTTTTTCATATGCCTGTGCAACACCACATGGCCACTGTCCTGTATCGGAACGTTGCGTGTCTCCAAGGTGGGTGATCATAACCGGGCAGATTGGGACTGCGAATTAAAATGCAAATCTCCACCGCGATGGCTTTTCAAGCCAACCTGGGCCAGTACATGTAGTTGGCATTTTCAGGTGTGCACCCAGCAGGGGGGGCCCATTCCACTGGGACAGATGGTTTTTATGAAGACGCCCGTAAAACAAAAAATGAGATTGGATCTGGAAACAAGATTGGATCTGACCAGCACTCATCGCATTTTCATTTGTGATTTTGAGCATCAACATTTTCCAAAGCAAAGGGCACGTGAACCTTTAATACAAGTATTAAGTCTCTGGTAAAGTATTGGAGTGAGTTTGCTATAGTAGTTGGATCTGGAGTTTTGAACAAAGGATAATGATCATGAAGTAAGAGTTGCTGGCATACAAGTGTTTTACTCCTATTGTTTTTTGTGGATAAATATAAACCAGCAAGTCAACCAACTATAAAAACAAACTTGCATACTCTTATCAAACATAACTGAAAGTTGCTTCCGATCATGAAGCTTGTTGGTCCATTTATCTATTTATTTATTTATTTTTTTTAACTGATCTGATAGTCTTTTCCCTTTTTATTCACATTGCTGGATTTCTAGTAAGTGTTTTCATCACCAAATCTGTTGCTCAAACACCCAGAATCTGGAATGTTATAACATGTTGCAAATACTAGCAAGTTCTGCAAACACACACGTTGGTTCTCTTGTCTTTTGGTGCTGAGAAAATGCCTGAAACTATGTTGTTACAGGGAAATGAATATCGATGAGATGTTCCCCCAAGTACAAGTCTGAGCCTCGTTTCCATGGCTGAATCCCCTCACCTGTTTTTAGTGAATTTCAAATTACTTGAAATGTTCCATATTTATCAATCTCGTTTCTCTGTGCTTGATGATTATTTTGAGGACCCTGAAAAAAATGGTCGTTTATTTTTAAGTTGGTTTATAATAAGGCCAAGTAAAAAAACAAACATGTTTAGCGATCTGCCCACTTCTTTTGTGGGCCGCCTTAGTTTTTATTTATTTATGTATTTTTTTTTAGTTATTGAACACAGCAAAAGTCCACTGATTGATCGGAAAAGGAAAAACTTACAAGCTGGAACTGCTAAACTAACATTAGACTCTGTTGGTGACCGTGCGATCTCCAGGTCAACTTGCACACACGGTTATGGAAGTGGCGGCCATCTTGAAAATATAAAAATAAATAAAATGCCCCACCTATTCCCTATTTTCCCCAAACCAGATGGCAATCTTTTTTTTTTGTAACTTAGCCAAAGAAGTCAGGAGAACTCATTTCGGCCACGGGCACGACCCCCCTCTCCCCCACTGGGGGTCAGAGATGAGTCGATTTAAAAAAAAACAGAGCTTTTAGTCATAACATGTAGAAGGACATTAAAAGCTGCACTTTCAGATGCAGTGCCTAACTGTCGTTGTCTACATGGCTGTTGGAAGTGGGGCAAACACATGAACAATGCATTGTTACCTGCGATTCTGTTTATTGCTTGCTGGTCACGTAACCCATCATGCCACTGAGCCATTCCGTAAGTTGAAACCAGGAAAAGCAGGGCAGTATTGCTTACGTTAACCTCTCCATGAACTTGCCGCGATGGTTTATACATCCTTTGACATCCCCATATACCATTCCTGAGTAATGAGATGGGAGGATGCAGAATGATATGACCTTTTGTTGAAGCGATCAATGTAGCCTCTGTCTCGTTCTCAAGGTAAACATGAAAATGAATTTAGAGGGAGGGTAGAGGATTGAGTTCCTGGATTTTAGATAATTGTCACGTGAGTATCGGAGCGCCCGCCCTGACTTTACTACATCTAATTGGATGGTAGCTCTAGGTTGGCTCCAGACTAGATCCTAAAGTGCCTGGGGAAAAATACCGGGGCTGCAGACCGATCGTGGGTTGAACACTTGGGTAGTTGCACTGGGGGACTGGGGTTCTAGTCCCAGCACAGTTGGTGTTATTTCTTCCATAGCACGTACAAATGTAAGGTATATGAAGATTGTTTCAGTGAACTTCTTGTTGGTGGTTTTGTCTGCATGAGATGTTCTTGCGAAACCACACCAATCAGGGTAATAAGCCGCAACAGACAAAAATTGCAATTCAGACTGTTTGTCCTAGTGAATCTCTAATTGCACTGAAACAGATAGCTTTGTGAAGAGAATATGCCTCCCTTTTAGAATTGTTTTGCTGGAAGTGAAAAGGAACTTGACTGTATTTCATGTAGAGCAGGATTGTTGGTAATTTGTACGTTTTTTTTCCCCCATGTTATGGAGCAAGGTTTTTATTTACAAAATGTACGTGTACCGGTACAAACTAATCTTGCAGGCAAACTTTACCGCGGATATTCTGTAGCAAAAAACTATCCGTCCATCCGGAAAGCTCCAGTGCGGAAATTCTGTGCTGTAAACCACTCAGATGTGGCATCTGTATCATACTCATGGGCATATTTACCGGTACTTGCTTAGCAGTGAAATTTGCTTACTGTTGGCACTGAATTTTCTGCTGCGGTGAGCAGTGATCCCCAACTGTCAGTAAGCAGAGTTAGTAGAAATTACTCTCCAAACGCCCGAGGAAGAAAACTTTTGCAAAAGTGCACATCCCTCGTAGAATGCTTAGAGGCCGAGTCAAAGAAGGTTCTGGTAGACCCATCAACTTGTTTGTCTCAAAATGCCAAATTTCTAAAATCATGGACAGCATTATTCAGGCACGCCCGTACATGTACATGTATGGTTCATGCTCAGGGTCGGACCTATAATGCGAAAGCAGTCCCACCTCGCTGTCAGAACAGAGAGGGAAGAAAACTCTCACGGTTGCCCTCACTGTCAACCTGCTCCCTCGTAGCCTCCAGAAGCTAGCTAATTCACGACCATTACATAAAAAAACCACCCCTTGTCAAAATAAATGCCCCTTTATCAGCAAGAAAAAGGGAAGGATGCAAGCATAAACTCCACTTGAGGAAATAAACAGAATTCTGATCAAATAAACATACAGTTCCCACAGGTCGGAGAAAAGTTGTGAAACAGAAAAGTGCAAGTGCTTTTGCGCTCACCACGTCTATCCTTTGTTCCTTGGTTTACATGCTATGTATACAAGACTCATGAAATATATCCCTGGAATGAAGAAAGACATAGAGCAGCCTCCTGTCTTTTGTGTAGCTTCATTTGATTGAAGGAACAACAAATTCAGGTCCTATATTTTGCTTACAAAGTGTATATATCATATCTATGGTTAGCAGTTCTGTGTAATTTCCAGTGCGTTGGCCATAATGCAGAGAAGGAAATATTATAATAGTCTGGTGTGCAATAGAAGGTCACGTGCTGTGAGAACAGTACAACTTCTTGGAACCAGATGCACATCTAGTGTTGCTGAGAGGGTTGTGAAAATCTCATTTCCATCCCTCATTGTCTTCATCACAGACTTTGCCTCAGACGAAAGCGCCCTTTCAAGCTGTTAAAAAAGGAAATTTTTCTGGCCTTGGGTAGATAGGGAGACATGACTTTTTATTGAGCTAAAAAAAAAATCCATACTGATGGATAAATATCGGTGAAGCCAGCGAAACCCAAGAAAACCTTCTCTGACTTTTTACTCACAACATAGGATCAGCCTTTCCAGTTTCAATATTGTTTCAGCATGTACTTTGCAGGAACAAGTTACCAGCCAAACAGTTGGGGGGGGATGCATTCTTTGTCACTGGTTCCCCCCCCCATCTTGGCATGAAAGGACCTACTGGCAGATTCACAGTCATCCAGATCATAATCTTTGCCATCCATGCCCAAAAGTTGCCTCCTGCATGAGATCGTAAATCAAAACCTATACAGCGTTATCTCTGCCAGATACTAACCATATGCCTTTATCCCCAGTGAACTCTGAAATGATTTAGTGAACCCCAGTCTCCTACAAAAATACACTTGAGGAAGGGTTTTGTTTTTGTAAAGCAGGAGTCCCTTGACGCTTTTGTCTTTGTCTGTTTTTGGAGTACCTGCCAAGAGCGATTCACGCTTTCATGAAATAACAATTAGCAGATGAGCTGGTGAAACAGCTAGGGCCAAAAGGCCCAGCACTAGAATCCCCTACAAACCTGTCATCTCAGCATAAATTTCCAACAACATTTTATGGGCTCCCTGAAGCTTGACAAGCTGCAAGGTGACAAGGAGAGCCAATTCCTAACAGGAGAACTGAGACAGAGCAGGGCTTGTCTCTGTGACAGACGACCTCAGCCTTGGCCCTCAAAGAGACTGGATTGGACATGCATCAAAAGTCAGCCCCTAGGACCAAGGTATTGTTTTTTTGGGGGGGCGGGATCATGTGGCAGATTTTAATGGATTTGCATCACAGGCTGGGAGGTCGAAGAAAGAGAGAGTTGTCCAGCTTCCAGGCATACCTGCCTCACCACTGCCAGCTTTAATCAAGATGGGATTTTTGTGGTTGATGTTGGTTTTCTGTTAGGCATGAACAGATTACAAAGTGCTGGTAGAATTCTAGCCTGTTAGCACTGGACAGTGTAATGCAGATAAAGATGGTAAATTTTTAACAAGGAATATTACTGTAGAATAAGATGACTGCAGATGTGGAATTTCCACCCAGACAGTAGGCCTGAGTCAATTTGAATACTTCACTATTCGAATATTCATCCTTCAATTCGATCGAATATCCGAATATTCAGGTGTACCGACTGGCAGATTTTTGATGTGCAAACCATATACAAGATCAGTTGCAATAACGCACACAATTGTACATTACAATAACTAAAATAGCTTCTCGCATATAGGAGTATATTAGCAAGATTTAAGAGACGAACAATGCTTCTTGTCCTGTTGAAAATTCATATTTCTTTAACATTTTTTGAATGAAAATGTAATACGTGGGAAGGCTTGCAGTAGCACCATGTGAAGGAATATATCTCTTATAAGTATGTGTGGTTCTGAAAAGGACCGGGAGTATACTCGACGTTTCGGACTGCGTGCTCAGTCCATCGTCAGGAGACACCTATCGCTGTCTTTCACCATGAATAGCCTGAAATTCCAATGAAAATGTACTTCTTGAATCGTTTTGAAGCTTTGTTTTGGTAGATTTGTTCACTAGCAGTTTTACTTGTTCTGGTCCGAATCATTTGTATTTTTTTATTCTTGCTGACATCTAATACAGTTCAACACCAGCTGTAACCAAAAAAAAGGCCTGGACTTTTGCCCTAGAAAACAAATTTAGAATGTTAAGCCGGTCTTGGAATCAAAAGCAAAAGTGCCCAAGGCAGAGTTTCTGGGTAGATTCAAGACAGTTGTGATTGTGGAATCTCAGTTTGTGATCTTGTTGAGACCATTCCATCTGGGAACTCTCCCAGTACCTCAGGAAGCCTCTATAATATAGTCGTGAGTTTGAGATCTTGTTGGGGATCTGCATCTCAGAAGCAACCCTCCCCCAGCATTAGCAAATGTGGATCGCCCCAATTTTGCCCAGGGTGTTTTTTTTTTCTCCTTGATCTATGCCCTCTTCTTCTCTCTTCCTGTTTGCCACACCCCCTTCCCTGGCCTTCCATCATTCCAGTCAATTAGCTGCCCCCCCACAAGATGGGGATTCTTGAAGATGACTGAATAATCACAGTTCAATCCAGGGGAAGAGGCTGACCTATTTTTTCTCTCTCTCTCTCTCTGCAGTGAACAGGGTTGTGAATGACCCAGACCTTTATGAGGCAGAAAAGGGGGAGTGGGCTAACCTGAAGACATATGAACTTCCCAAGTAAGCAGATTTTAGAGAGAGTCGACACAACTGGCCAATTTCATAGAGCTGCTAAAGCACAAAATTTGCTTAAGCATGAAAAAACCTTGCTTGATAAATCAGGTTACCAGCCAAACCTCCATGTGATGTATATTGTCTTGGAATGGTATTAACCTGTCCTTTGGTTAGCATGACTGGTAACCTTTGTTTTTTAAGCAAGGTTTTTTTGCACTTAAGCAAATTTTGTGCTTAACTGAGCAGCTCTTTGAAATTGGCCCCAGGACAGAATATATCTCAGAGGATCGGATCATACTTCCATTTTGACTGGACACCTACCTGCCATGCTTACCCTGCTTCCAAGCCGTAGTTGTCTATTGTGACAACTGTAGATTAGAAGCCATTTTGGTTCCAAGGTCCTTACGCATGCTTATGCCTGGAATCATCAGTCATCCAACTTTGATCTACAAATTATCATTGCTCCTCAAAGTGCTAAACTTCACAGCTCTTTTCCTGATCAACTAGCGCAATCCCACACATAGCAAGTTATCAACCCACCATTTTGGAAACAAAATGGCATCATACACCCTATACACAAGATCTTATGTCACAACTCTGTACACTGCACTGTTGTAGGCATACCCTCACACTTTTCCCCCTTGCATCCGGGAACCTTCCCTTCCTCATTAGACCCGACATTGTCCCATCTTGAACCCTCTTCCCAAATTTCTCATTCCCCACTTGTCTCTTTTCATCCGCCCTCTCCCCTCTTGAGATTCCTTTCTTCCCCCTCCCATCTCTCCCCATCATCTCAGGAAGCGATCGTGACTTCCACACTGCTAATCCTGACCTACAAATGTCAGACTCTTTCCCATTTTATCCTCTCAAGACCCTTCCAGCATTCCTTGACCTCCACCCGAGGGGCCCCTGGACGCCCAGGGGTCAAGGGTCAGCCTTCCCCGCCTCTTGAATTTCAAAGTTGTGAAATGGGACACACCACCAGTCGGCCAGGCAAGTTATAAATTACAGAAAAGCCAACATTTGATATTCAAGAGCCTTTCTTTAATGGAACATCTGTAAATCTCTTGGCCTCAGTATTTATGACTCACTGCTTGGCATTTGGATAAAATTCTATGTCAGGAATTGAAAAACAAAAGGTTTGTGGCATCTGGTAACTTTCATGCCCTTAAAGAGCAATTTACAGCTTTTTCTTCCCAGCAGTTTTGGATTAAAATGTTTCTGTGTTACATCAGCTTGATCATGTTGATGAACCTGTGTTGGTTGGTGGGTCTGTCTGTCATTTTTTGTTGTGGGTATGGTGTATCAGAACCAGTTACTTGGTTAGTTGGACTAGTGGTCCAGCCCTGATCAGTCAGTTGGTTACTTGATAGGTCACTCAGATATACAGTTGGTGGGACAGTTGGTTGGTTTGTGTACATGTTGGTTTGTTGGGTGGTAATTGGTCTGTTTGTCAGTCAGTGGGTTCATTGGTCAGTCCAATGATAGGTTGGTCGATAGTTCTCTCAATCAATTTTGGTGGTTAGTTGGCTGTTTAGTTGATTGGTTGACTGACTGACAGATTGATTGCTTGCTTGACAGTCAAGCTGATGCCTTCATTGGCCAGATGGTTTTGTTCATTTGGCCATTTTTAGTTGTAATTGTTTGTTTGGTCTGCTTCTCTTCCTGGCCCCATCCTGTGTCTGGCCCTACAATCATCCCCCCCACGGGTCACCCTAATCGCACATGGAATTTCAAAAACCTTCATTAAACTGGCAAAGTTCCTGGGGAAAGGCATTTTTAAATGCATTGTGATAGCATACATGATGAGCAGGGCTGGACCACTAGAAAGATTGACATAAACATTTTTAGGGGAAAAAATGACCTTCTGTACAAGGAAGTTCTGTTATTTCGCTTTCAATGGGCATTTGGAGAAAAAGGCAGTCAGATGTTAAAAACAAATTGGGGGTTTACCACAATGCTGTCAGTCTGTGCCATGCACAACTTTCATAAAGGTCAGAGGTTTAGTCTGGTGCTGTGCAAGCAGGTATCAGAGACTCCTGGATTGTAAGACCATTCTGCCATCAGTTTGTTGGAAATCACAGAGTTGCAAAGCAAAGATTGCTCTGCCGTGCAAAGGCTGGGTACCAAAACCTGCCTGTTGTGAGCATCACTTGTAACCGGTTCTTGGCTGTTTTGTGACCTAACCTAGCCATATCAGTCACAAGTTGTCGAAGCAAATCTTGAGTGAAAGGCCTTTAATTAATAGGATATATTGTCCATTTTGATCAGGATGCACAAATGGGTCATGCAGCAAAACTCAATTGGCTCTGTCTCGCTACAACTAAACCAGAATTTACCAAACAACTCATTTTGTAAAATCCACTCACATTTTGTGCTCTGGCAAGAACCGTGCTAAGCATTGAGTTGGTGAAACAATTTCAAGGGTTCCATGATTTCCATCAGACAAGATTCCTGGAAAAGTCCCATCAACTCGAAAGTGGCCCTGGCAACTTGTTACTTCTGTTGCTTAAGTTGGGTATCCTATGGGACTTGACTTGTAAGGATGTTTCAGTAAAACGTGACAGCTTTGGTGATATGTGGCTTGTCTATGAGTGGTCTCTGATCCTAGCAAACGAATGCATAGACTAGAACAACAATTAAAATAAATGTATTTAATGTGAATTCAACGAGTGTGATTTAAATTCATGGTGATTTTGAACTAGTTTTATATTTGAAGGTTGGGGTTTGGGGGGATCCTATATTTTTTGCTGGAAGTTCAGGTTGTTTTTTTTGTGTCTGTGAGCTTAAAAACCACAGAGTTTGGAAAAATCAGGTTAAATGCTGGACAAAATGTCAGGGTTGAGAGATATGAGTCACTTTGTTCATTGTGCAGCTCCATAAATACCAGTCATTATTCTCTGTCACAATAAATTCCCATTCATTCCCAGGCAGTATGCAGTCCCCACCAAACTTTCATTATTTAACCCCAAGTTCAAAGTCCCCCCATACAAAGTTGCTCGTAAATGCTGCGGGTCTTGCAAGCCACAACAAATTAATCACTCATGCGTAATGGTGGCATCATGGGGACGTAGATTGGACTTTTTCTTTTTAAAGGCCAAGTTTCTGTCGCAGGTAATTTCGTTTTCTCACTCTTTTTTTTTTTTCTCAATTTGCCATTGATACTTCTTCTGGCCTACGTGACTAGTGACTAGCGCAGTCTCTTTAAACACCCCCGGCCAATTACCCTCACAGTTGGGCCAAACCCTTGCTAGTCGCTAGGGTCAAGGTAACATCATAAAGGTGCCTCAGCGCCCGGGTAACTTGATCCCCTCTTGGCTCAGCAGGGATAACTCACCGCTCAGGTTCAATGTCCACAGAGCGAGGAGAGAGAGAGAGAGAGAGAGGGGAGCTCGTGCACTGCAACTCCCCCCCCCTTCTGCTCAGCTGAATGTATTAACCCAATTCTGTTCAGCCCACAGGGGACAGGGGGATCATTACTGTTCGTCGGTGAAGGCTCCCCACACCACTACACTTTTACTCCCTGCTTTCCTTCATTCTCCCTGTCTCTCGGTTGTTATGTCTGACTACATGCTCTCGCCCGAACTGTTCCATTTGAGCTGTCACGTATCTCTCGTATAGCCCTGCTCAGTTGAATGTTGAAATACAGTAGACCCCCGTCACATTTTGGTAGCTTTGTTCAAGGGCAGACACTGAGGGTATTTCTTTCCGTTTCTCTCCTTCTTTTTCCCCTTCTGATTCCGTTCAACTGTCACGTCCTCTGTACGTGCCTGACAGTTCCGTGAATTCTTAATTTAGTAACCCCTATAAAATTCTCAGAGCACCAGGATTGTTGGGGGTAATTTCCTGAATTTCAGCTAATTGCAGAAGTGTATATATATGTTACCAGCTTCATCATGATTTATAATTTATAAACAACTTTCTTTTTTTCAGAAGAAAAGGTAAACTTGATAAAAGGACAATAGTATTACCAATGCTTTCTAAATTTATTTTATTTTAATTTATTTATGACATTTTATAATTTATTTATTTGTTGCGACTTATATCCACTTTTGCTTGGATTGCATTCAGCAGTCAATTCAATGTCTTTTTTTCCACTAAGAATGGAAATGAGACAAGATGTTTGTTTATTGATAAAGTCACTGATTGAGATCATACATTGGATGCCGTTATTTGTTCATTAAGTGGACAGATTATTTCTAACTCCTTGTGCAATTGCATTTCAGTATTTTCATTGTTATTTCCCTGTGACTTTCAATGTTTGTTTTCCGTGCAAAAAGGATGTAGCTCCAGAAGAAAAAAAAATTACGTCATTGTTCTGTCAGAATGGACCATAGATTTCTGGCATTGTGAAGCAGAACGTGACAAGCCATTCTTCACTTCATGAGGAACTCTGAACGAGGCCAGCTTGTTTGTTTTCAGAAGAAGGAAGTGAACTTTGCCATTTTGCCAAGTTTTCAGAATCGCCCTTTCGCAGTGCTCATGTTTTCCCGTCACTTTTTTTTTGTCCAGAGTATATCATCTGGAAGTCCTGTTGATATCCATCGTTGACACGTACTCGCCAAATGCTACGATATTGCGCAGCCTTGCCCCGGCAGCAAAACCCAGTGCTAGAACTTACACTAGCTTTGGTGATTATCAGACTTGGTTTGGATGACTTGACTCTAATAGTCGACATTCACACCATTTCAGCTCACCATCAAATGTGTCTCAATTTTCTGGATGAAAAATGCAAGCATCAACTTGATGCCAACTGATTATGGAAAAAACACCCCCCCGAGGGAAAAAAATTAAGGATCGTCAGAAAAGCCCAGCTTTTGATCTGTTGTCATCGAAAATGAGTTTCATTGACAAATTGCCTTTTTTTCTGATTGATTGCTTTTCTGAAAGCAAAACAGATTTCTCCACTCTGGCCCTGTCCTAACAGTTACACCCATTCCCCCTTCCCTAAAACTCCTACGTTGCCCAGCCTCCCCCCCTCATCCTAGCCCCACCCTACCCGAAGACTGAGCCAATGACCGCCAGTGACTCCATCAGTTGATAGCGCAAAAGTGCAAGCCTCCGAGGTCACGCCTGAAAAAAAAACTGTCGGTGCATGAGGAGCTTTAGGCTCTGTTAAATCGAGTCGAGGATTAGCAGGGGCATTTGGGGGGAAGGTGTTTATCTTCGGAGGCAGAAAGAGTGAGAGGGAGAACACATCAACGACTGAATTCCATGGACTGAGGATGCGAGCACTTTACTCCCTAAATGCTCCCTTTCTGGTTTCTAATAGCATTTGTCAGTGGGTATGACACGGGCTCCGTCACCATGTCTGATCATTCTGTACCAAGTATTTCTTAATTTGTTTTAGACAGGGTTTAGGCGTTTGGCCAAGTTTTTTGGTTCCTTTTTTGTACATTAGTTTTGAGTAACACTCAGTGACGTTGAGGATTACAATGTACACAGCACGTAAGCGCTACACTCGTCTTGTGCTCATGCAAGGGAGTTCTCAAGGGCGCCCTCTGTAGTTACCAAAGGGGTAATGGCAGGCACGAAAACGACATATCCCATAGAGCACCGCGAAGCGTGACATCGTTCGAACCAGGAAGTGTAATGCAAAAGGATGGAGTAGGTGTAGGATTTGGTTCAAGTGCTGGTTCTCGCGCTTATGCCTTTTACACACTTAATTGTGCACGTGTTCACTTCTGTACTCCAAACATACATGTGCATTTACCTCCATTGCACTTTTTCAAGTTCTGTTCCTACTGTTTGTAATCCTGTACAGATGCCAAAATGCATTCACAAAGTACAGACTCGTTCAGCTTGGAAATAGAACTGTGCTCCCTTCTTCCTGAAGCACTTCTTCAATCAAACCCAATTTTTTTTCTTTTGTTCAGAATACATGTACATGTACTTTACAATAAATTGTACGTGATTTTGTTTGAGTTCCTCCGCCAGAACGTGATCAGGTATAGCTTGTTGCAGGACCACCGGTAGCACGCCAAACACAAGTGGCATTCTTGGATCGCACAGACCAGTCACAAGTTCATGGTCTGACACCGGTTTCTTTCTGAAAATAGTCATCAGACCAATAACCCCTTACGTTTTACCGTTTACCGCCCTGTCTGACTGAATTCTGTCTGGGTTAATTCAGTTCCAGACCCAGGTTGCGTCCTTGGGCATTTTGCCAGCATTATCCAAAAAAAAAGCAGACACTGCCTGCAATTTTTTTTCTGTCATTATAATATTTTTTTTCTCTCTATGACAATAGTCCTTCGGCCTGCAGCCATTACTAACTGGCCTCGGGTATCTAGGCCAAGCAAGGACAGGCATAGTTAATCTCTTCTTTCCCCCTTCATTGTTATGGTTGGTCGGTTGGTCGGTCTGCGAAGCCAACCCCCCTCCCCCCAACCAGTTGGAGGGACCTTGTTTGTAGGGTAGGGGGAATACCATGCCCAGAACACCTGATTATGTTCTCTTATATCCCTTCAGAGGTTGGTGGTAGCCTGCGAGAGAGCGGCACGTCTGTCTGTACATATCCGACTCAAGGCCAGCCAGTGCAAGCCGATTTCCCCCCAACCATATGATTTCTTTCCCCCCCCCCAGCAAGACGCCGACCTGACAGTAGCCTTGGGAAATAGTGCACAGCGCCCTGGCATGGCCGACCTTCACGCGTTCACTCAACCCAGCTTGCCCTGCTGAAGTGCAGAGAGCGGTTGCACGTACTCCTGTTGTCGTTCACTGTTTCTCCCCCCCCCCATTGTCATTGTCATCTTGCCGAAAGCCGGATTTGGCAGTCTGTCCAGTTGCCCCTCAACTCGAGCAACCCCATCCAACTCAAATTTAACCTGGTCTTTTGTCGCCATAACCCCCTCAGCTCAGAACAACCCGCAACATTAAGAAAGAAAAGTACAAGTTTATTTCAGTTCGCTGTAGCGTATGTTTGCAGTGTTTGTCCAAGGCCAGCCTGAATGGGTTCCATCTCTTATTTTTCTCCCTCTCTCTCCTGGTAAGATCCCGCATTCACCGTGGCCAGGCACACAAGGAGATTCAGCTAATGACATGGAAATTTCAGAGAGGATTGATAGAATTTCACAATTATCACAATCTCAAAATCACAGAAGGGAACAGCCAATCGAAGGCCACGTGACAATCTGTCTTAATTGGCCTTCGAGCTACATTGCAAGTCAATTAAAAAAAAAAAAGACTCACCTGAGAAATACCGGAATCAAACATTGAAGCCCTTGTTCGGCTGTTTTATTTTCCACCGAGCACTTTCATTCTAGCTGTTTTCATCGTGAAGTTGTTTATTACATTGACCTTTTTAAAAATCCATTGCCTTTGGAAACTGTAGCTGAAATTAAAATTTAAAAAATGAACCTCATTGTTTCACTGTAAGCTTTTCAAAATTGATGAACTGCGGTCGTTGTATTTCCAAGGTCTTGTCACTCCAATAATTCTGGGATGAGTTGTTTATTAATTAGACTAATTAACTGGACCTCCAGACAGTCATTTGCCCACTTTGCAGACAAAACAAAACCAAAAACACTCAAATGGGAGGTTGATAGTGGGACATGCTTGAGGAGTTCTTTTTGTGCCAGTATGCTGATTTTCTAAATGTGATGCATATGAATGTTTAATACATCCGTTTTCGTCTGAACTTACATTTTGTTGCTAGCCTTGAAGAGTGTCTTTCTCATTGTCTGCAAGTACATTCAACCCGCGTGTGGGTTGTGAAATGGTTTTGCCTCGCTGCATGGGTAAAAAAAAGTGCTTTGAGAATAACCAAAGATCACATGTTTACAAACAAAACTTGTCTGCTCAGAGAACAGAAGCATTCATTTTTTCCCGACTCATAAAAATGAGAGAATTATGATGCAGTTGCTGCAGAGGGCAGGTCCAAATTTATCAGCGTTTCTTTACCAGCGGATAGTCTCGTCACATTATAAATACATAAGTTCTGAAGGTCAGTGCAGAACTGCGTCCTCATTGGTACCAGTACCCCGGACATTAATGCTGAACATGAACAAAGAACCAGTTGTAAGTAGTACACATTTTGGCTAGTAGTCCATGGCATTGACCCAAGGTCCTTCCATATCCTATTCCCTACCCAACCCCAGCACCCCTCAATAACCCCCTTTGCCATGCTTAATCCAACCCCCCCTCACACCTTCTGTCCCCCATTGCACAGCCCCTCCTTACTATGCCTTCACTAGGCCTAAGTCTAACCGTGTCTTTTCAAGGGGTTATCATTTGTATGAATTTGACCATCTCTTAAGACCAACATTTTGTTCAAGGTCTTCTCGAATCCACTCCGAATGGAACCAAAGAGAGCATGTTTGGGAATGAAATTGACGGTCCTTTTAGTACCAACTCACCATGTAGGCGCACAAGTATGTGTGCTTTTGACGCGGAGCATGCCGAGTATGCGCAATGAATTTAATTCCAGAATGTAGGGTCTTTGCATACACGCAGAACGCATGCAAGAACCCAGTTGTAACCATCTGTCTTTCTTTCGCCAATTGAAAGTGCACTTCAGCTCGGGGCAGATAATCTCCATACTCGGCTTGATCTGTATTTGGAAAATTATCTGAATGACGGCACTTTGAATGGTGACAGTATGCCCCCTCACCGGCAAAGAACAGCCTGGACAGTGACAAGTTTCGACCGGGCTCATGCAGGCTCCACGACGCACATGTGAAGACCATACTTTCGAACAGAAAATGGAAGGAAAAAAACATGAACCTGCGCACTCACACACAGCTGCCATTGTTTCACATACCCGAGTGTGGACATTCCTTTGTTCTCCTGTGGTTAAGGAAACTTGAGGAAAGTGCTCCTTTTTCTCCAACTAGGATAACTCTTTCAAGCTGGATTTTTGATGATGATTTCCTGGACTGCTCCTCTTCATATTGGCAGGGATAACTTTGCCCCAAAAATGCCTCAGAAGCTGTTTTTCAGAGAGGGGAAAACATTGTGTGGACGTGTGTGAGTCCACACAATGCTATCACACCCTACATTATGAGGACTTCTTTGTGCAGAGGTCCACATTATGTATGCCACGCCTGTACACTGTGAGTTCCCACCAAGGGATCGTCATTACTTTTTTAAAACGAGCCTTCTCTTTTTCCCAGTGCAGCAGATTCTGCATCTTCTCTTCTTTCTTGAGTTTGACATTCTCGTCTTACCTCCAAACCCCCCCTTAAAAAAGGTTTGGAAGACTTAAAACCATACCCCTTTCATTCAGCAACTCATTTGAAACAGTGGCAAAGATCTTCACACTCATTCCCCCCCCCCCATTTCGCCCAAACCTCTGGAACATGACCCCCCCTTTCAATCAATACTTTGACGCCTTTTTGTAAGTCACATGTTGCTCTTTCTGCCGGCTCCAAGTATTGCCAGAGGCAGTGCGGTTTTTTTTCCCCCCTCAACTCATTCGAGGTCCTGTATACTCTGAAGGGACTTTGGATGACAGGAGGAGCTTGTGTTCACTTCATTGGCTCTCCAGACTGAATCGATACATCCATATTCTGCCGGACCCTGCACATCACTCATCGAATTATCTTAAACCATTTCACCCGAGCTTGCTTGTTTAATCTCTCATGCATTCATCCATTATTCCCTCAGGCTGGAGGGCCTTACAGAGTT
Source organism: Acanthaster planci (assembly GCF_001949145.1). The sequence goes on along the minus strand of NW_019091403.1, from coordinate 241,086 downwards.
TTGTGGCCTTCTTGTCTGTACATATTTTTCAGCATGTTGCTAGAGTTACACTGAGTAGCTACTCAACTCCGACACAGTTGAGTGACAGCACTGTCAAAGGGTTCCAACAGGAGTCCTCTAGCTCACTGCTCACTAGTCGAGTGCCCAACCGAGTACAGCCGAGTGAGTTCTTATAAATCTCTGTGGGTCTGTATCACACGTCTTAAATGAAATCTCGAGCTGTCTGAATGAACTGTTGTGACAGAAGTTTCCTTTGCCTTTGACCTTCCTGCTGTTCTTACTTATCTTCTGATAGACCAACAACACTGGCCCTCAACCCACTTTTAGTAGAATAAAAAGAAATAAGTGAGCAGAATACTTTGCAACCTTTTTTTCCCCAATTGTTAAACTTATTTGAAAACATCAGGAAGATCACACAGAAGCCTTTTTGTAGAGCCGAAGCCGAGCAGAAACTGTACATGTACATTTAGCAAATTGGCGGAGAACCAGTCACTTCCGATAAACATTGCATGACATTGTTCAGTATCCTTTTTTTATTTGAGTGCTAACGCAAACATTTTCTGTGCTGGGTAAACCCCACCGGTTAGCAAAGTCACAGTGTCCCCTTCCTCCTTCTCAAAAATGGATTTCACTTCTGAACAGAAACTTTGCCCCTTAGCCCTCTCTGCAAAAAAAAAAATAAAAATTCAGAAGCCAACAGTCTGTGGTGAACAGTGAACCCATCGGTCGCTGTCAGCTTGCAAGGGCTATTGCCCACGAGGTGACCCTACTGAGTAACCTCAAAACCTGGGAAAAATAACGTCAATTTGTGCACACTAATGCAAAGCGTGTGCTCAGGGTGAGAGGTTCATGACCTGTTATTTCATCCTGGACAGGTAGTATATAGTCTGGCCAGTCGTACGTGAATTTTCACTAAGGAAAAGCAGGTCGCTTGTTTGGTGTAATTACTGTCTGAATTCGGCGAATGTATCCCACAATTTTGCTGCGTGGTAAAATAAAGTCTAGCCTGTCAGCCAGTGCCATGACTTCTAGTTTCATATTGGATGGCATCATCATGGTTTGTTTTCTGAGCAAATGTCAAAATCGCCATTAGAACATGGCCAAAGAGTTCAACTACCTCGAGATTAGATGTATTCTGAGAGCTTCTGTGGACATTTTAAGTCCTGACATTGATGCCCATGGCTGAGAAAATACAAGCAGGTCCTGCTGTCATGACGTAGAGGTTTTGAACAGAGAGTCAAAGTTGTAGGCCGGAATTTATAAGCCTTTTGCGAGCTAAAGTTGAATAGAATCTGGAAAAATGAGTTCTTTAAATTCACGTGAACATAACAATTGCATTTTCCATACTAAAGACACGGTTGCTATACCTCGTGATTCGGGGTCAAGTTTTTTTCTTAGGTATATAAGAGACGCCTTGCACCAATACACTGTTTTCGACGGATAAGAAGGGCACAAAGGAACCAGTCCATTCCAGAGATCGTGGTCGCTATGCAAAAGCTTGCCCCGAATCACAAGTTGTGGCAACAGTGCTCATTAGTCTATTGTTATATATCAAAGTGCGATCAGCTAACACAGGTGTGTTTGATTTTATTCAAATTTAACTCGCAAAAGGCTTATTTGACTGCAATGTTAGTATCATTGTATATGCTTAGGTTTATAAGGGCAAAAATAATTGCGGTCAAGCCCCAACTTGTAGATGGAAGCTCTAATTTTCCTCGCACTCGTTCTCATCCAGAGCATGTTCAAGTTGTTGGAGGAATTTGCTGTTTGCGTCAGAAATAGGTCGAGGGTTTACCGAAACCTGAGTCGGTTGAATTAGGCACTTCCTTTATGTCTAGACTCCATACTGGTGAAGTCAGATCTGGTTGGCCTCCCTGAGCAGGGCTTGACTTCTCAAAATCTTTTGTAGCCCTTTGTCGTAGTTGGCTTTCTGTTTTGGAGGAGTCTGTACGCAGCATTTCTATGGTTGTTGAAAGGTTATATTTACATGCACTGATAACTTTATTGAAAAATGTGAGACTTTTCTATGGAATCCATTAGCATCATCCTGCCTCCTCTCTTATATTGATATTAGGTTTCATTGACAGTTCCTTCTTTCTCTCTACTTGCAATTTCTGTTTATTCTTGTAGTAGTCACTAGATTTTGCCAATAGAGGGTTTACATGGCTGCCATCTTGGTAGGCCAGGGCTTTGTTCCACGGGATATGCACAAAGGAGGTTTCCCCATGGAATAAAAGAACTGCCCTAAAAGATGGCTGCCACGCAAAGCCTCTATGGCAAGAATTTTTGCCCTTGCCAATCACAAGCAAAACTTTTTCTAAAAATGCAAAAAAATCGAAAATTGACCCCCAAAAAAGACAACATCATGAGTAATTTTCCCAACACTTCTATTGTTTGTCCTGACACCGACCAATGAAAATGTTTGTAAGGTGGGTTGCTGGTAAAGAGCAATGAATTTGAGCGTCATCACTCCAGAAGGTCACATGAAGCTGAAAAGGGCAAATGCTCCCTGCTTAATAGAGCAACCACCCTTATCCACCCCAACAGTTGATTAGGATATAAAAATTCACTGGTACAGCTGTACAGCCAGCCTTTTTTTTTTAAATGTGCTTTCGGTCATAAAAGTAGTGTACATGTACTTAACATGTGTTTCGTCTCCCTCCCCTTTCATATTACTGTCAGAGAACAGAGAATATTATTCTGTATTTAAGAAACATACCAGCAAACTGTTTGTTGTCAATTTCCTTCTATTTTGGTGGTCCCACTTCAACCAAATGAGTTTTACCCTCCCTCCAGCTCAATTGTCCTCTTATCCTGGATAACCGATCCACACGCCTGCAATTTTTCCTGTTTTGTCCTTTACAAGCACCCGCAAATTTTAGCGGCAGTTCATTTGACGCTCATTTTTTGTTTTTAAATGGTCTTTACCTACTGCTAACACAACAGTCTCATGTATCAACTGGATCCAGTTTATCCTTGAACTCCTGCCCCAAATTACCTGTGTACCTTGTGCCCTGCACAAAGGATATTATTGCGGTGTTGAGTATTAAGAGTTGGATCTGTTTGGGGGAAATCGTTCAACAATTCCGTTGTTTTGGAAAGCAAGCAAATAGCCCCCTAGACATTGCAAGGATGAAAGGTTTTCGAAAACGGGAACAGTCTTGCTATTGGGTATTTTGGTGATAATGGGCTAAACTTCATGTCACGTTCGCAACATATTTTCTTTACGAAAGATTGCAGGGAACTTTTTAAGCAAGCACTTTGGGCAATTCTATTTGGAAGATCACTTTTTTTTTTTCCATTTTCAATTCACCGATGTGACATGATTTTTTTTGTTCCCACAAAAAAGTCAAAAGTCGAACCACTCGCCTGTTAAATCTCCAGCCTATTGCAAGGAATTTTCTCCCCAAGAGGTATGTTTAATTTGGCAGTTCACAGAGAAATTTTACCCATTAGGTTCATTCAAACTGTGTGCTTTGAACTTTTAGTCAGACAGGACAAAGTAAGGAGTTTTTTGCCGTAATTGTAAACGACCTACCGGTATAGTGCAGTCACATCTACATGCATACAGGAAGGGAAAACTGCTAATTTCAGGCATGCTGCTAAAACAGAGCTATTGTAATTGAACCAAATGTCGAGCTAGCGAGCACAGATTCTACTCTGGAGAATTTGTGCTGCAGGTTTGCATTAAAAAAACAAACAAATTCCAGTTCATGGCTTGTAGTTCCTGACTAACCCAGCCTCAACAGTTCTGACTTGAACCCTCTTGAAATTAGCTTAGAAGACCCTGTTGCCGGTGACACAATAAATGTCAGGACCGCCGGCTCCAATTTGGTTCCGGTGCCTTGCTTTATTCAATCTGCTGAGTGGATAATTTTGCTAATCAAATAAATAAAATGTTCTCAGTGAAAAGAAAAAAAAAGTGTGAACGGGTCCCAAACATTGACAGAATTTTTGGTACCTGTTTTTTTTTTTTTTTTTTGACTGAGGGGAATGCCTCTATGTTGGTAAAACTTGGAAGTTAAAATTAGCGTAGCCTTTGATCAAGGCGCCCACGGCGAAATGGATAGTTGCTCAAGAGCAAGGAGCTGGAGGAGACTAGTTTAAGCACCAAAACAACGCACGAAGAAAGACTACACGACAAACCATATGCACGCCCCGCATGCACATAGTCCACAACACACACAGCAGAATTGCAGAATTGGCTAACTGCTTTAATTTTGTAATAAGCAAAGCAGATATGTGCCTTTGTTTGAACACTGCAGTTGAGGATTGTGTCATTTATGACCAGCAGTAATGAACAATGGAACACACTGTCCTTAGGTATATTGTAAACGACAGTACATAATGTGACGGTATGCACCACTATGTGACTGAGTTTTAGTGCTCCATTCACCATTCAACCTCAATCCTTCAAAATCCTCTAGCTTTTAAATCAGCATTCGTCCTGAATCCTCCAGAATCCTCCAAAACCACCAGAGGATTTTGGAGGATTGAGGTGGGTTAGGGTTTTAATTGTCATTGTCATTAACCGTCACATTGAGAAGAAGTTTTTAAAATTCATTTCACAAGTTGTAATTGACATTAGTGGACAAGTTGATCTAATTTGGGTGCAGAGCCTGTGACAGATTCCCCTCCAAACCCCACAAAAAACGAACTGAGGCAGCTCTCTAGCTCGCCTCCCATCTAAAGTTCTTCCACACAGTCTTCCCCCCCCCTCCCTGGAATAGAGCATGTGAGGATACCTCCCTCCCCCGCCGTCTCATGATTTGACTCTTTTTTCCGTCTATCCTCTCCCAGCCGATGGCTCCTGCTTCCTCCTGGACCTAGAGACCGACGACTGGCTAGAGTTGACCGGCTCTGACTGTGACCCCATCTACGCCCTCTGCTGCCACGGAAACACACTCTACACCGCTTGCCGGGACGGAATTATTCGCAAGTACCAGATATAGGTGAGTGATGCGTGCCCAGCGAGCCCGTTCTCCCCCAACCCTTCAGAGAAACCAGATTGCCTCATACCCTCCCAATGTGCCTGCAAAAAAAAAGTCAAAATGTCACTTAATATACTTGTACGTATGCTTATTTGAGACTTGTTATATGGTGATATCTGCAATAGCTTATAAATAATCAAACCTGGGGCCAATTTCATAGAGCTGCTTAAGCACAAAATTTGCTTAAGTGTGAAAAAAAACCTTACTTGATAAATCAGGTTACCAGCAAAAACTCCATGTGATGTGTAGTGTTTGGGGATGGTATTTAGCTGTTGTTTGGTTAGCATGACAATCAGATAGAATTTGAGCTGGTAATCTTTGTTTATTCAGCAAAGATTTTTTACCACTAAAGCAAATTTTGTGCTTAAGCAGCTCTGTGAAATTGGCCCCTGTATGCAAGATACTGGTAACTCTATGTTAGAAGTGGTTGAAATTGTGAGGTATAAGTTTCTTGAAGGATTTATTCACTTTGAATCTCAAAGAGGTACCATCAATTTAAAGTGTTCTATTTGTAGTGTATTCTCCCGAAATAAATTCTTTTTTTTTTGTCTCTGACAAAATATCAAGCAAGCCTTAATGCTGCTCCGATCAGACTGTCCACGCCTCTGACGGTACGCGTATCAAGCAACCGGCTCGTGTAACGACAACTGATTGCTTGTTAAACAATTTCCCCTGCACAGTTAATTGGCATGGCCTACGTGACCTTCCCGATGACATTTACGCGACCCAGAAAGACCTCTTTCTCTCTCTGTCTCACTGTTGCTCATTACTACCACTGTCCCCACCTCCACATCAGTTTTGACCCATGACTTGTTTTCAAGTGTTCTCAGTGTGTATTTTGATCTTGGCAGTCCTTCTTTGTTGAAATGAATGAAGTGAGACATTTAATTTCTAAAAACGGTGTTGCAGGATGGAGGAACCTGTATTGAATTCGTGGGGGCAGCACAGAGATTTTCTTCTACAAACGAATGCAGTTTTAACTACTCAAGAACCCCCCCTTCCATCTCAAAGGCGGTGGTACTGTCTCTAGATTTGGTACTTTCCAATTCTCAAAAAAAAATCGCCAACACATCAGTAGGGAGGCAACTTTCATACGCCACCGTGAGCAACCGAAGCATTTCCATGGATACGGCTGGCTGGAGGCTCATAGTGACATTTGTCGTAGCCGCTTGAGGCCATTGCACTGTGACATAATACATGTAGTTAAAGTGCTCACCTGGGTTTCATTGATCCTTTGTACGTTTTACCCACAGTTTGAAGACCCCACCTATTCATAGAGCTTGAAGGCCTGCCGACGGTACAATACCCGAGCAGACCCCCATAACTGTTTACAGAGGAAAGAACTATTCTCCCAAAGCTCTTGTTGACGATACACTTTGCTTGCTTCCAGCATTGCCTGTTGCGGTAACATAGCCCCAACTTTTGGCTATAAACTTCACGTCTCATGCATCACTCATGCATTCCCTGTCATCTATCGGCGTGCCAAATTCACTACCATCGCACTCTCGTGATCAGAGAAGTGAACTTCGTATACTCTTCACTATTGTCACTGGTACATGGACTTGCAATCGTGACATGAGTCACGCAAATACTTTTTTTTTCTGTTTTTCGAGCTGTAAAAGTTCAGTCATATGTTGAAACTTTGGTTGTCTCAGTTGATGTACACCGATGCAACATTGCCTTTACGTCATCCGAGGAGTTCACATGAGGACGCGTGCACTTAAGTGACCCGCAGCGCCTGCTCGACTAGGAATTATTTCTGGACAGTAATTTTGCCCCTAAGTAATGTGGTGATGCCTTCTCCCCCTCATCGTACATGGCTATGAAGTCTTTGTCCGACAGTAACCGCCAGAAACTCAGCTAGCTTGCTACATGTATACTCTATTGTTTTCCTAATTTTTTTTTTTTTAACTTCAATGTGAGCTTTTATCACCGTGATCAAAAACTCCTCCGGTAATGAATTTGCACTATTTCAGAGCCTCTTGAAGAGCTAAATCAAGGATTTTTTTTTTTTCTTGCTTGTCGTTGTTAACAAATCCTTCGCAATCGGTCTGCCACCTGCGGATAACAGTGCACTGCCACGTCGCCTGCAATTAGCCGTCCGTTCATCTGAGATGGTTGTGCCAACCACACAATGCTGGGTAATGCCTCGGATGCTGTGCTTGCGGTCGTTGACCTCCCCACCCCCCAGATGAAGCAGTATTCTCTTTTTTTTTACAGACTGCTGATGGCCGCCCCTGCATGCGATCTCCCCTGTCTGCTGCTCTGCAGACAGTTTTTGTATTTTTCTTAGCCGCTGACCTTGATGTTGTCAATACTTCTCCCCCCCCCCCGGCCACTGTTCTGTGCTTGGAGTGGAATTGTTCATGACAATTTGTTGTGTTGTGGGACAGTTCAGATGAAAAGAGAGAAAGCGTTGAACGGAAGTTTTCATCCAGCCACCAACCCCTGAAAACAGGCTGCAATCCGAAGTTTGGCGGGCCTGTGTTTCATGTGTGACCCAACCTGTTTGGGGCACCCCATATTAGGATTATTTCAAGCATCCTTTTTTTTTCTACGTGTAGTTCACCTGCACATATCATTCATAAAGACTGAGGATCAGAACTTTTTCATCAACATGTGGCAAATAAAATGCAAGGACAACAGAGCTGCAATACAATCCCAATGACGTGCATATTTTATCATGGGGCGCATAATAGGAGTTGGATTCAGCCTTGTACATGTATTCAGCAAGTACGTGAGGTGCATGCAAATGTGTAAAATGCCTGGGTCCTTTCTGAGGGCTGTTTTTTTTTCAGTGAATTGCTCTCTCATTTTTTGAGGGGACTCGAAACTTTCTTGAGGGAAGAGAAAGTTAGCAGTGAAGAGCACGGTAAGGCTGGGCCAACTAACCCTCTGGTTATGTCATTCTGATGAGGTTTGGAAACAAACTTTGCCCAAATGCAGCTGGGCTCTTTTTTTTTTTTTGGAGAAGGGAACTGGATTGTATCCCCAGAAATCATTAACGTCAAAGAAAGTTAGCCCTGATTATTGACTCATTTAACCCTGCGGCAATTTTGGCGGTTGGACGCGTCCAGATCAACAATTACACAGGAGAGATTTTAATAACACAGTGCTTGTTTTCCCCCCTTCACTGATGACGTATGCTTATAAACACAAGCTCGCTCGAGTGGGACTCGAACCCACAACTCTGCACTCACAAGTGCAGGCTTCTCCTCTTAAGTTTGCTGGGGTTTATTAATTCATGCCATTGGAGATGGAATTTTTGTCAACTTTAAAAAAAAAACGAAAGAGAAAGAACAGTCGCAAACTATGCAAAATAAAAGAACATGGGATGGAAAGTGGCTTAGGCTATAGCAAGAAAACAAAGAGAAATAGGAATTGTTGCCTGTCTGAATACCACATCACCGCACAAGTCTTATTTTGGGGGATATTAATGCTGCCGAATGTCCATTGTCATGTATATCTGAGTAACAATTGAAAATGTGACCCAAAAAATTGTGTCTCTGTGGAGCGTCATCTGCTACCAGAATGACTATCCATCTTGTGGCTGTTTCACAGCTAATTGATTAATCAAAAGAACCTTTGCAGTTTGCACGCGAAGTGTTTGCTAATGAACTGCGTGCCCTTGACTGTTTTGGGCATGCCAGGTAGCTATTTCATGTTTGATTCCCTGCCGGGCATCACGACAACAATCGCCAAATCAAAATACCCAAAGCCAGAAGAGGACACAAACGAAATGAAGTTGTTAGTCTATGTTCTGGTTGGGTGCCGTTTAAACGATAGCCCTCTCAAGGCCAACTTTTTTATGCCATCAATTACAAAGGACGGTCTTTTTTTTTTTTTCCCCAACACAACCTTGGATACAACCAAGTGTGCATGACCAGACCTTGAGTTTCAGCAGTCGTGTTATATTTTAATCCAGCCACACATATGCCCGTGGTTTGTCTCTCTCACAGATGGAGCCAAAAAAGTTCAGCGAACCACTGCTATATTGAATAAATGTGATGGAGACATAATGCTGAAAATGCAGATGATGTATTCATTGATTACTACGTGAATTGCTTGCAAGAGCACCGTCCCATCACAGAAAATTCAATCTGTTTTGCATGTTGATGTTAATGATATTTCCACCAGGTTAACCTTCGGATGGTATTAACATACAAAGAAATGCTAGTTTTCTTCCCTTCCAAAGTTGAGACACGCTTGTCAGTCACTCGCGGGGCGTGGGGTGGGTGTGGCTCGGGCAAAGCAAGGTGGGTGGTGGTTTGTCCAGTGATATATAACCTTTCTGATTTGATGCAGACAGTGCATTTCTTTGTAGAGCCACGAGACTGGAAGCAGACTTTGTCATTGTGCTGCCTTTTTTCTTCCATTTAGCTCCCCCCCGCTTTCCTGACTGTTTTCAACAAAGAGTACAAGCTGCTTTTCCCCTCCCCCCGGCGTATGAAGAGCCCCTACAGCCAATATCAAGTTGCGAAGCACGCTTGTTTGAATGCTTTGCAGTTGAAGATGTAATCCAACTTACAGTGTTACGCCATTTTGTTGTCCCTTGTCTCGTCACCAGTTTGCCAAGCGAAGGGACGGAAATGAGGCTTGTCCCTCCCGTCTCCAAGTAGTTAGCACACTGGGGGATCCAGGGGGACCAGTGGGGGGCAAGCCCCCACACCCCTACCACCTGAGCAAATTTTGATTTTTGATTAAAAAAAGTAATAGGGAAATAAGTGAATGGTGGAATTTTTACTTTCTTTCCCTCCAAAAGCATTTTAAAAGCACCCAAATTTAGCCCCATCCATGAGAAAGGCCATAAAAGCTGAAATAAACTTTGAATTTTCCCAACCAATTTTGCCCTTTCCCCTACAAAACAAAAGGGTTCTGGATTCACCGTTGAATGAGCGTCACCGAGGAATACACACCCAATTGCCTCAAGCACGAGGCTCAACGCACTCTGCGTGTCCCTGAATTCTGACATCCTCAAATAATTACTGGCTGCTGGCATCCCAAAGCCTGGCTATCTGAAGTTGCCCGAGCCACCGCATAAAACAGTTAATCCCCCCCAAGTATGTTTGCCGCCGTCATCGACATCCTCCCGTGAATCTCAGTGACCTTGCTCCTGTCGTTGAATTTGAAGACCTCGGCGCCTGGCGTAAAACATATTGTCATGAACCCTCGGCGGCCTATGAGTTGAAAGGAGGGGGGGTGGGGTTCACTCAAGCAACCCTGACCTGCTTGTACTGTGTAGACTGACGGAGACACACCTCTCTATCCTGGCTCCCAGCTCTCTGTCAGGGTGAATAATAGTGTTTTTGATCAGCTGAATGTTGCCATTCCATGCAGTTGATAACTTGTTACAGCAGCTGGTCTTGTGGTCGGCATCGTTGTCGTTGGTCAGGGTGGGATGAGTCTTGGGTACTTGGAGGTAAACTGGAGGCATTGCAAGGCCACTCAGTCAGCCTCACGGTCTTGGCTCGTTATTGATGGTCAACTTGGCCTGGGGTAGGTTGCTCTTTTGTGTCCAGAGGAATGTAAAGTTGGATGAGACACATGATGCAAAGTTAAATGAGATGCCAAGTTAGATACAGTGTTTATAAATATATATAACGCTGCCACAGCCAGCATTGAGACTGTGGTCGAAATCAGCTGCTGGGAACAAGGTTTGCCATTCCATCATAAAGATGCACAATGGTGTCTGCCGCTGAGGTATATATTAAAACTCAGATCTCCCTCCCCCCCAAAATGCCCACATTTTGGCTCAAGTTTTGGTGTTAATTGGAATGGATTGGTATATTAAACTGCCCATAATCTGATGGAGTAGCTTGGCGCCAGGGTAAGCTGGAATAGCTAGATAACATACTTGCCACTCGGGAATGAGTACCCTGCTTATGTATACGGCTTGCTTTTATTACCCGAGTTTTATTAACGGGGGGGGGGAGGGGAGAATTTCAGTGTTGATTGGAAGAGAATTTTATAGCTGCCTTTGATATTGACTTAATCCTGCTTGTCCATAATGAGTTCCTGGTGTCTGGCTGCTCATACTCCCGATGACCGATGTGCTAAAGCTTGTGGTTGATATTTTGTGCAAGTTTTTCATCCCTCTCAAAACATTCCAGATCACATGCAGCACAGTTTCTCTGGATCCTGATGGAGTCAAAACCTTCCATCAATAACTTATTAATCTGTTTGTTCAACTGGAAGATGGACAGGATGGCTCACTTTAAGAGTTGGATGTTAGGGAAAAGAGAACCTCATGACAAAGAGAAACGTTTGGATTTCTCTTAGGGAAATGCTTATTAAACCCATTGTCATCTTGTAAGTGCGCATGAGTGTCCCACAGGCTGCTTTTCTGATATGCTCCCATATTTTCAACAAAGTAAAAGATTTGCCATGAATGATCAGAAGTCTAACAGTCTTTTCTCCCTATGTGACTGCTCCCTTGCACCCTAGCCCCACCCTCCGGTTGTCGTATGCACCTCACACCAAACCACAGTCTCCTTTCCCTTACCTTGTTGTTGCTGGTCCCTGACCATATATTGAAGCCTGAAGTGGATAACATTCATCGCACCATGAATTCTGTCTCAAAAGATGGCCTCATTGTCTCTTGATTTTTCCTTCATGTCCCAAGCTATCCCTTTTCCTCCCTCACCTGACCTCCTCTCTCCTGGTCAATCAATCCCCAACCCCAAAATATCCCCACCACCGACAGACCTTTCCCATCAAGCCTGCTTTTAATTTTGCCCCACCCGTCCTTGACAAAACCTGGTAACTTCTCCCCACAAGCCCAGCCCTTGATGGTGTCGGAACACATGCTGCCTACACTACATGAACCTTGCCAATGTGATCAGAGCCATTTACGCATAAGCCTCGCTTTGTTTTTGACCGGGCAAAACATGATCAGAAGGAGACAGCTTCTAGGCTTACTGCCGGTAAGGAGGGGGGCTTGTAGAATCCTTTTCGGGTAATCTGTGGCTCAGAAGGATTATGGTCCGACCTTCACATCATCCCGTCTCTGACAAAGTATCAGTGTTAATAAACTGAATTATCTGGCGTTGTCTTGTTTGACATCAATAAATAGAAAGGGAGACGGAGTGTGCCTTCAATGGTGCCAGACTGAAGCTACCTCTATAGGGTTCACATTTTTTCTTCTTGTTTCTCAGTTTCCTGTCTGTCTGTCAGTCGTCATGTTTGTCTATTGAGCAGATTGCCGTCTTTTCCAAAGCAGATGAAGAAGTTTCAGAATCCAGTCTTTGAAAAAAAAATTCCCCACAAGAGCAATTTCAGTCAGTGCTTTAGTTTCATTTGTGAACATATTTTCAGTGCAGGGTTGTTTTTTTAGTTTGTGTTCTGTTTTGTTTTTTGTCTCTTTCTTTCATCACTCTTTTACAGAACCAATGCATTTGCAGGAGGTGCGGACAAAAATACAAACATTTACATCCTGTACGTCATTGAAGTGAATTTGCGTTCCTTTTCACCACCGCCAGGCTGATGAGTTTGCCCATCTGCTCTAAGAGTTTGAAGCGATACCAAACCATTGTCTGATCATTGCTCCACTCCCAGATTCAAATTCTATTTTTACCCTCTCTTTCTGAGTACTGTATATACCTCTTTCCTGGCCAAACCAACGCGTGGTCGTCCCTTTCATGTTATGATCAGCAGTTCACCCTGGTTTCGCAGTCCTCACCGGGGCCTGGTCGACAGACTGGGCCAGCCCCCGCAACACCCCGGCCCACGTGTGGCTTTCTGTTTTTATATTGTTTCCTGCATTGCTAATGTTTCCTGAGCGTGTGATTTCCTTTCCATGATTTGGCGTGGATTTCTTGTCGGTCTGGTCACTGTCCCAGTGCCGTTTGCCCACATTTGGAGTTGTTTGTTTGCCTTTTTTTTCTGGTGGAGAAACCTTGCGGTCAAAACTGCTGGCGGGAATTACCCTGATTGGTTGGGCTCCATTAGAAAAAGTTAGTCAGCAAAAAAGGTTGTGTTTTTCCCGCAGTCTTTACACAGACAGTTCCTAGCCTTGAATCATAAAAATTGGAACTGTGCTAGACCCACTTCCTACTAAACAGGGTTGTGGGTGGGGAAAAGTGTGAGATGAGAGAGGCATTTTTGGCTCTTCATAGTGGAAGGAAACCGAACACTGAAACTGCTTTGAATGAGACATCACCCTCCATTGGGAAAAATTGTCTCCTGAGTCCTATACCCACAGTTGTAGGTCCCATGAAAGAAAATTTTCTTGTTTTCTCAGCTAAAGTTGTAGTTGAAGTCCATTGCAAGCTTATAAGAAGTCAAATCACAAGTAAATCAAAGGCCTGTAGCAGGTTAATCAAAAGCCAATCACTAGCCAATCACAGGTCAATGGCAAGGCAATCAGAAGTCAATCACAGGTCAATCGAAAGCTAATCACAAGTCAATCGCAAGCCAATCGCAAGCAAGTCACAGACCAATCACAAGCTAGTCACAAGTTAATCGCAAACCAATCACAAACCACTCACTAACCAACCATCAGCCAATCACAAGACACTCACCAGCCAACCACAAGTCAATCGCAAGCTAATCACAAGTCAGTCACTAGCCAATCACAAGTCAACCACAAACCAGTCACAAGCCAATCACAGCACCAATAATGAGCACCTGTTAAGTCTAGTCAAATACAGCAAGCGAGGAACTTTCTAAAGTAGTGTCTCATGATCGTTCTTCATCTCCTTTCTAATGATTCAGCATTTGAAACTGAAAGGGTGTGTACAGTGACACTGTTTTGGGTTGGTCTGGAGCGAGGACAAAGTTACTTGAAACCAGACAGACTCTGGTAACAGATATGTACATCCGTGTTGACTTGACCTTCCAAATATAAAGTTGTTTTGTCAGGTCAGGCCTCAACTTTCATTTTAATTAGAAGTGTCCTTGTGTGCTGATGTTCCCGTGACATGTGACAAAAGCATTTTTGGTAATGAAGATTCCTGTTATTAGTGACATTAGAACCTGACTTGTAGAAAGTGGTTATTCCATTAGAAAATTGTTCACTACCTTCACTGTCATCATGTTTGGTCGCAAATTCATTCAGTAGCAAAAAAGGGTTGGCAGTCAGTTGCAGTAAAGTATCCTGCTTGTGAACAGACACCCAAGATTAGCAGGCCGTTAAACCTGAGAGCCACTTCAGTTAGGTCATTCTATAAAGTGGGGTCCAAAGTGTGACATATCTGTCCCTGTTACACTGGACCTGTGTAATTTGACAAGGGATGATCATTGTAATTGACTTCAACTTTTTTTTAAATTTCTCTGGTAGATAATTTGCGTTACTTAATCACTCTTGGAAATTTAAGAATGCGTTCTAAGCTTACGACATCATATGCCATAATTGTGTAATGGGAGCGGAAAAAATTGACCCAGATCTGTAGAATGACCCATGACCCTAAACCAGGAGTCCATCTCATCAGTGGTTTTGCCAGTGATCCCAGACGCGGCACTAGTTTCTTTTTTCCAAAGCAAACCCTCAGTAGTCACAGTTTTGTTGTTCTTCTTTTACCCTCTGACAAACCCACAAGCAGGGCCCATGTCCTAGTGTGCATGGAAAACTTGTTCACTGTATTGTCAGGTCTAAATCATTGCTTTGTCACCCTGGCTACCCCACCCACCCACACCCAAGTGTGTATTTGCCTGCAACTGGGGACCCCCTATTGTTCCTCTTTTGTTTGTACTTCAACTTTTTTAGAAGGTCACCCATATGTTTTGTATACAGTTGTCAATCGGGGACCTTACTGTCCTCTAGTGTTTGGGGTCCTCAATTGAATGCAGAAACAAACTCACACACACACACCCTTCTCGGTACTAGACCGAGATGGAGACTCTGTACTTGAGAGTCTTATCAGTATCCTACATCTTTCATCAAAAGAAAATCAGTAGAGCCAATGACACACTTGCCTCTTCAATCGTGGTCCACCAAGGCCATCCAGAAAACCGTCCCCATAAAATTTCCTTTTTGTCATGTTTATTTGTAATTACCATTTGTCTGTGAGTGTATTCTTTACCCGATGCCCTTGACGCGAACCAGGAACACACTGGCATCAGATCACTGTTGGCAAGGAATATAACCCTGAGATACATCCTGTTGATATCCAGTAGATAACCGGCATATCAAAACAAGCTATGTTTTCAAGAGTTTGAGGGGAATTTTTTTGTACATATTGCTCCCAAAACTTTACTATTTTATCTTGCATTTAATTAGGATTGATTTGGTTTGTTTGGTTCCTGCAGATCATGTGATTTGCCCGATTCTTTCTTCTTCGAAAGCCAAACGTCGGGACATGATATGAGTCAAGAGCTGATGGAGAGGGGGAAAAAAAGGAGCACGGCAAAGGTAAAAGGTCATCAGCCAGTGTGGTCGTCAAGCAATCGGGGCATTACATACACCCCTTCACTGCTCATGAGTCAGGTGACCCAGGGCATGATGGGATATATGATGCAGTAGACTCATTTCAAGCCGTTAGCAGCGGATGCTCTAAAGAGTACGGTTATCTGAATATGTGAATAGGATCTTTGAGAGGATTAGTCTGTTATTAATTGGTTTGTTGTAGAGGATATCAGAGAACGGTGTAATTTGCATGTAGTTGGAGGGTGTGCCCCCCCCAAAAAAGTGATTAACCTGCAAATTGTAACCTGTATGTCCACGCTCATATCAAACCTCATTTTCGCTGTGTTTTACACACCGTCTTGTTCATTCTTGAAGTTAGACTTTAGGCCCAAAATATTGAGGCCCATCCACGATGCACGCACAGTGTCAAAGACTTGGGAGTGACTTGGGTTTTATCAGGGCTACAGCAAAACAAAAACCAGTTATTGATACCGGGAGAGTCAGTTTATTTCACTTTCACCAAACATGAGCCCGTCACTCCAAGTGAACCAACTGTAAAACATTTGACACTGCTGTATGGAGAGAGAACAACATTAAACCTTCTGGCAAGACATCACAAAATAGAGTTTCACATTTGCTTTCCAGTGTAAGTTATCTTTGTTCCGACTAATTTCTCGTTGGAACTCAAGCAATGATTGTTGTCGCTGGTGTTATTTGTCCGTTGAATCCTCCGTAAATTGTACCATTGAAATGGTTAAATGTCAGGTCCCATTGAAGAAAAAAATAGCTGGCGTCGACTGACGTCAGTCTGCGACGCTAGAACTGTGTTGGTGTCGCTCTCAAACATTTGAGAGTGAATTTCTCAACTTCCCCCATGGTTGGAAGATACACAATCTGTGCCATAGATACCTCCCAACTGCTTCGCAAACACCTTTCTTTATCCACCCTTAATTCCGGGCACAGAGAAGTCCAAATGCCATCGCAGCCAAATCCTCTTGAACCAAGTTTTTCAATTTTTTTTTAAAGGAAATACTCGTAATCGATCTCAGGCCTCCTCGGAAAACCTGGGAAGAGCTTGTTTGGGAAACGAAAAGGGAGTTAAAAAAAAGAAAGAAAAAAACCAGGGAAAGGGTAGCAATAACCCAGACGAAAACCGAGAGTGGAACTCCATCACTTGATATCTGGTTCAAGGTTGGCGCGAGCGAGCACAACGCATGCCTCTTTTCTTTATTTATGATAAGAAGGGTGTTGAACTGCTTGAATGACGCCGGCGCACCACGCTTGGTGCGCTTTCGGGGGGGGGGCGGTTGAAGGAATGGCACTTTAAACAGAGCATCTCAAATCCTCGGGATTTGAGGCGGGGAGGAGAGCGTCCAGAGTGCATCTTACTTAATTGTCGCCTGCTGAATGCGCGCTAGACACCAGAGACGGGTGGACAGGTAGTCTTACCCGTACTCCCCCCCCCCAAAAAAAAGAAACTTGGAACACGCCCAGGGGGCTCGGGTCTAAAATGTCGGGTGTTAGTTTCTATCCTTTAGTAAGATGTGGAATCAGGTTTTTTTTTTTTTGGGTTTGTTTTTTGGGCCTACGTGACAGGTGCCATCTTAAGTGTATTAGACTCCAAGTTAGTTCGACTCAAATCCTCAAAGCTTCGGTTCACTGCCTCTTCTTTCTGACATCTTTAATCACAGCAAACCAAATCAAATGCTGTGCAAGTTATCCCTGAAAGAGAGATGATTTCTCCAACACCCTTGTGATAACCGGGATAGGAAAAGTGCGGATCTGATATGAACCACAGGTACGAACTCGAAGTCAGGAGAAAAATGTGATTTGCAAAGCATGAATAATCACCAAAGCTCGAGTTTTGCCAATGTCTTTATTCTCAGCGTGTGACAAAACGGGCCCAGTGCCTCTTCATCGTGTAACTCTACGTGTACTGAAATAGAACCCGTTCAGCATTCGTTCAGTAATCGAGACCATTACAAGTCTTTTCCACGCTCTCACGAGTTCGTCGTGTCGTCTAAAGCCACGCCATAAGTTATTTAAATTGAGCTGTGGCTAAAGACAAACGTGTTGCGTCTACCGACTGAACTAGTTCTCCTGGACACTGCAAGTTCTTCCTCACGCCGACAAAGGACTCCGAGTCTCAGACACTTTTGTCTAGGTTACAGGGGCGGTAGGCCGTGCATTTTTTCCCGAAGACTTCACAAGCGTGGCTCTGTCTTCCCTCAACGACAGAACTCGCACCATATTTTTTTTTGGGGGGGGGGCGGCCTTACCGCGGCGCCGCTCCTCTTCCCATCACTAACCTCGTTTGGGAGGCACTAGACTCTGTTCAGGTCGGGTGCCACCGGGAAGACTCAATCGAGTCGGACCATGCAGCCCGCTTCTCAGGGTGAGCACCACCCTCTAAGTGCGGAGGAACCCCCCGCTCCTTCGCATGGATTCATCCTGGCAGGGAGTGTCTTCGTTGCCTCAGTGTCCATCTTGCTTTTTGGAGGGCACCCGCTCCCTTAACTCCGCTTTATCCTCCGTCGTTTTTTGCTGCCACCCCGGCTTCCTTTTCCCACAGGCAGTGCCTGTGACTGGAACTGTAATGGGCTCGAATATAGCCGCAGATTGGTCCAGTCGGATCATAGTTGTTTGGCCTTAAATCATTTTTGTTGTCGATTTTAAAGGGGCCAATTTCATAGAGCTGCTTAAGCACAAAGTTTGCTTAAGCGCGAGAAAACCTTACTTGATAAATCCGGTAACCAGCCAAAACTCCATGTGAAGTATATTGCTTTGGAATTGTATTTAGCTGTTTTGGGTTTTTTTTTTCTTTTTTTCTTTTTTTTTTTTTTGTTTTGTTTTTGGTTTGCATAACAATCAGATAGAGTTTGAGCTGGCAATATTTGTTTATTAAGCAAAGTTTTTTCCTGCTTAAGCAAATTTTGTGCTTAAGCAGTTCTGTGAAATTGGCCCCTGATTATATTTTTCCCACCTGTCCAACTTTGGCAAGATTGTTTTAATAAGAACAAGGAACTTCTTCGATTACCGACACTATATATAAAAGAGCAAAAAAAATTATTTGATATCATCCGATGCTGATGCCGTTCATTTAAATTGTCTTTTATTAATCCGAACAAACCTGAGCGGTTTCATCATGTCGCCGGCCGAGGGAATCGAAGATCTCGGCATTTTTTAAAGTCCCGAACAGGCCTCTCGGATTCAAGGTTGAAGCAGGCCGGCGCTTCTTTTTAGGTCGCATTGCGGAGGCCATGCGATAGCCCCGGAGACTTCGAAAGCACTTTGGCGCGGAATGTTGTCCTATCCCGGGTTTATCATACCGTCAGAAAAAAAGGTAACGCACTCTGGGCCTTCAGGCTCAAGAAAATTGCGGTAAGATCATAATGACGTGTGTTGCCGTGCAGGTTCTTCAACCTCAAAGATACGGGCTTTTTAACTCGCCAACCATCGTGGGACTGTTCAACCACCGTAAGTCTCTTCTTGCGGAGATTTTTTTCATGTGTGACATGCTCTCGCTACGCGTTGGATTTCTTCTGTTTTTTTAACAAAAGGTCTCAAAGTCACTTAGGCCTAAGCATTGCAGTTTTAGCTGGAAATGTGTCTTACTTTTTACACTCCAAAATTAATTTCGCAAATCTCCTGTCGAATGAATGAAAAAAAAAAGGATAATTTCAAAAGTCACTCGACATTGATTCATTATTGATGAAATAGGGGCTAGAATATTTCAAATAGGTCGTCTTTTCATTCCCAAACTGTACCTGTAAAATTGTCTTTACCTGAAATCTCAACTGCGACTTAATGAAGAAAACTTCCTGTCCAAAATTTGAATTTAATTAAAAGTACACTTTACGATTTCAGTTTTATATATTTTATCTGAAATTGGAACGACAATGAAAGGAAAAATATGTCTCCGTTATGAAGCAGAACACAATTGTAGTGTGGTACTGATTTCAGAGAAGAATAAATTTGTGGGGAGTTTGTGAATAAAGACCTTGAGACTAAATCTTGACTTCTCCTGTTTGTGTCTGTTGAAAAGGGTGAAGAGGAGCCAGTTTTGGGGGTTTTTTGTGTGTATTTTTAATGTTAAAGAGAAGCGGAAATGTGACCAGGCGAGTGAATGTCGAGTTTGGTGTTTGATCAGGAAGAAGATGATGTATGATGACATCTATGGAAATTATCAGTTCAGTCATCATATTCTGTGCTCTGTAATAAAAGGGGTGCTCTATTGGTGTAAATCCAAAACTCGCGGGTGTCAATGCAGAGCAGCACCAGTCCTCTATTGTCGTGTGGACACCGAGTGTGTTAAATGAACACCAGCCTGCTGTGTATACACATAGTAAACATTCAACAGGGAAGCAATTTTGAATCGTGTTTCCTGAATCTGTCGCGTTTAAAATAATTTGTTAAATGGGGTTGTGCCAAATTAGTATGGGTTCCAAGCCTCACTTTCAATTTTTTTTTTTAATTTGATGTGGCTTTAAATATTTCAGATATAATTCATCACGAAAATTGGCATGAATATTTAAAGAGCGTATATGTCCTTGCGGCTTTTTTTACTCTGAGGTTCCAAAATGAAGAGTTAACCTCGCTTTGAATTCAAGATGGCCGACACAAGAATTGCAGTCTATTGGCACATCGTGATGTGGTGCAGCCCCCCCCCCCGCACATGAGAAGTAGATTGTTTTTTTTTGCGCTGGATACAGTGATGTTCGTGCGGCGTTTCCCGGTCAGAGTTTCCAAGTTCTGCTCTTTCCTCTCTCGCATCTGTGTCTTCGCATCATTTACAAGCTGGAGCTTTATAATTGACCGCGGCAAGGTGTGACGAAATGGCCCCCATGCCTCGTTTGGATGATGAATGGCTCCCTGTAATGTGCCCACCTCGCCTCGGTCAAATACGCGGCTTTGCGTAATTATGCACGGTACGTGTACATTAAGTTGCTTTGGCAGAGCCCTGAAGCCGCAACGGGCTCGTAACTCACGCTGTTGGCGGGGGAAAAAACAAAAGACAAAAGTAAAATGGTCATGTTCAGGGGCCATCTGGCGCACGATTAACATCATCAGCTTGCATTTCGATCTCTCCGGCTTGTTGCCATGGTAAGGTATGTGTATACATTCACGCACAAAGCTAGAGAAGCCCCGAGGTTCGAACTCAAACATGATCTTTCCCAACATGACCCTTTTTTTGCCAATGTGAGAGGGACCCTTCAGGGACCGAAACGTTGATAAGGGTCTTCATTTAAGCTTTGCACAACTCCAGTCGATAACCACTCTGCTACAGCAGTTTCTCTCTCCCGTCTCAACCCCCCCCCTCTCTGATATACATGTATCAAAGATACAGTTGAGATGTTATCGTAGACCGCTAATGTACTGGATCTTGAATCGGCCGTGTTTAGACTAAAATATCATCCAACAGCTTCAATTTTTCACCACACTGGGAGTTATTTCTCACATCATTATCAATGATTTTTAAACTATTGGTATTAATCATCAATTTAAACCAATTAGCCCCAATGGCCACTGAAATTGTTTTGTCATTGATTGTTGATGAACCTCTTTGGTCGTTATTTCAAATCTGCATTTTTGGGAAATAAATGCGAGGTTTTTGTCCGAATTTAATAGCAGGACGATTCATCAAGTGTGAGTGGATTTTCTTAGGTTGTCTATTTAGGTTAGCCGACCCGGGTAGGCTATATGGAGTCCCAGGCGACAGCGAGCTGATCGCTCCGTTGACCGGGGCCGACAGTCTCTCGGTTCAGCCCCGGTGGATAGCATTAACCTTCCCGTGAACCCGGTCCACGCGTGTCCGGTAACGATTGCCCCTTTTGTTTGATATACGGTCGTGTCGCCTCGTCCAATACGATACACCGAAGAGAAAGAAGCACGACGCCGTGGAATACGAGACGACATTCGCGGGAGCGTTTGCAATTTGGCGTTAGATTTGCACTCGGCCTAGACGAGATGGAATGATAATTCGAAGTCGAGGATATTGTACCCGTCTTTCCTGTTATTCCTACGTGTTGGTAACAAATTAGAAGTGGCTTTTTCATGAGTAATATTTGCCTGACAAAGAGGAGCTCAGTCGAGTGAAGCATCCATCGTAAATCGAATCTTATTTCTCCCCTTTTATTTACAACCGTGCACGACATCCGCAGAATTGATCTGTACTTCCGAAGAGCACGGTTATGTGGATCATGGCGTTTTATTACAGTGTCCAGTGCCAGCGTGCGTGTATCCCATTTGCTCTGACAATGCATCCACCGAATTTTTGTATGGGGCACTTTGATTAAACCTTTTCTGACGTCTTAAGAAGATTTCAAAATGTATATATTTTTAATTGGTAAATACAAGGTGGCCTTCCCTCGAAGCCTTACTCATAGCCAAACCATTTTCTAAAATCTTAATAGTCCTGAAATCTCCATTTTTAATAATATGTATTTCACGTACCCTGTGGGGTTATTTATTTTCCGGGAGGCAATATCGGTGTTTGAATCATGATCCTATTTGCCGGAGTCAAGTCAGTTCCAGGGAAAATTCACATTTTGCTGAGATAGAATTTCTTTTTTCGTTCACCGAGGAAGCCTTCACTCCAAACTATCTGCAGTCGAGAAAAGGAGTGAATTTCATTCTTTCTGCAAGCTTCCCCGAGTCTCCCAGACCCGAATTTTCTGCCCGGATATATCACGTTCGTCAGAAAGAAATGAGATTCCCCATCCCTGGAGAGATTCCTTCAATCCACGAGAGATTGATCGTGGCGCTTTGGATCAGTTGCAGGTTGAATTCCTAAATCCAGAAAGTGCCCTAGTCATCGGGGTCTCATACTTTTTCCCCCGAATTCAGAAGGCGGTCGGTCAGCCCGCGACCCTCCCACCACCCCCCCCTTTTTTGCTAACTTAAAGAGACACCCTCGTTGTGTTTTTCATTCCCTGATCATAATTCCCAATGACATGTACTTCGCGTGCACGGATGCTGTTTCTTTCGACAATCCAGTTCGTCATGGGTGCAACCAACAGCATCAAATTGCCATTGCGGGAAAGCTTTCGTAGGACGTTGTTTTACCGTCCTTGTAGGATTTTCTTCCTTTTTTTGTCAAGTTGATTTACCTCAGTATTTCGAAATCATCACCCACAAACCGTTCGTAAAATCACCAGCAACATTTCAACTAGTAAAAAGTCCTTGTCATCACGAATTTGATCGGCGTATTTTTTAAAAGTGAATACTGTAATAAATAACCTAGGGATACGCTGATTTTTCAGAAATGCGTTCTTAGAAGTTGTATAATACATTCTTAATTGCCTTTTCTGTCATAACATAATTATTATCCGCTCCGAGTTGAAGTGCACCCACGAGCGGCAAAAGAAAGACAGATGGTGGTAAATTTTCCAAGCGGGTTCTTGCACGCGTTCTGCGTGTACGCAGAGACCATACATTCTTTGCGCGTACTCAGCGTGCTCGGCGTCAAACGCGCCATTGAGCTCCATTATAAACGCACGCTTAGGCGAGAGTACCCAAAACACGCCCTCTTTTGTTGCGCTCAGAGCAGATAAGCTTTACATCTTTAACGTTTCCGAAAATTAAAAATAAGTGGTCGAGTTAATCCTTTACGAATGACGGGCGAGAGCGGAGGACTGCACCTCTTCATACAACGCGTCCACATTTTAATATCGGCCGATATTTTATATGATTTATGGGCGAGAGAGTGGGTGTTGCTGTCAGACCGCGGGGCGCTCGACCAACAATAGCGAGTCGCGAGAGAGTGCCGAGGGGGTCGACTGACCGAGTTTTTCCCGGTGCCGGCCAGGCTGCCACGGCTGCGCCGGTGCAGCTTCTTGAGGCTTCGTACGGGTCGATGTCTCAGACAAAGAGAGTCAGGTTTCGCGATCGAAGAAGATGGTTTAAAAGAGATAGGAGAATATATTTGCTTCCTCACAGGTTTGAGATTTCAGGCGAAAGGTGCTGATTATAATTCCGAAACGCCAAGTTCTTAGCTGTGCTTATTTTGTTCGGTTAACGCGGAGTACATTTTGCCTGTGTCATTTTCCATGAGACGTTTTTCGTGACTGAAAAATCTTCACAAAATCTAATGGGGTTTAAATTTACTTTGGGGTTTATCAAAGCCATATTTGCATCAGAGTTTGGCGGGTTCTGGTCTCGCTTCGGTCAGTTTTCTTGTATTCAGCCGAACGTTATTTGAAAGGAATAACCAATACCATTTTTGTGCAGATTCAATCGTAAACTGTTGTTCAATTGAATTGAAATCGGTCCGCGGGAGCGGGCATAGAAAATGGCTCGGCGTAAGGAAGCCGTCCTACCAGTCCGCCTGATTTGATGGAAAGGGTGGGAAACAATGGAGCATTCCATTTGTACACGGCAGGTGTGGGAGTGTAATAGGATTTGGATAAATTGCTTGTCGTTAAACAGAAAATGCTTATTACTTTACCCTTATAACTACCGAGTTATTTATTCATACGTGCGATTGCGATTCGCTTCTGAATAGCTCTTCTCTGTTCCCTGTTTCTGCGAATAGCTCGTTCAGTAAGTTAGAGAGCTTCAAACCCGCGTTGTGACATTTTAGGAAAAGCTAGTGTGGTTTGGTTATTTTTTCTGTAAAAAACTCATCATTGCATGCTTCGCCTTAACAGCATTCGCGCAGATAAGCAACATGCGTTTCTGTCAAGTTGCATTTCCAGTGAGATCGTTTCAAATCCAAAGCGTTCACAGAACAGATTTCTTAATAATCGCCCTCAAAAGCGTTGAACCGACTTTTTGACCAAAGGAATAACGAAAACTACACCGTTCCTTTCGAAAGAACTCATAACAGGTAAATTTTATGTGTGTGGGAGAGAAATCTGGTTTAGTATTTCTGAAATGCCTCAGTAATGCTCCCTCTTGACTTGTCCAAACAGATTGGCGCCGTAATAGTCATGTATGCACGTCGAAGTTTCGGTTTATATAAATTTGATGGAAATGGCTGCCGATTTGAGCCTCGATATTGACCCCGCTGAGCGTGCGCTTCCATCCAACCCGCGTCTTAACCCAGACCCCTGCCCCCTGATTTCGGCTTGATGGCAGATGAAATTACTTCCCGTGATTAATTTGCTGCCGCACCGTGCGAAACATGCCACCTTTTTGACGAAAATTACTCCGTGCCCTGCATCGTGTATACGATTGCTCGGTTGGACTTCGTTCCGGATACGGTTGACACTACTTTCGGTGAACGAGTGTTGTTTGTACCAGGGACCAGCCATCTAGATTTATTAATTGTTCATTGCTTGGGACAACTTTTATCACCAAGCTTCTGGGCACTAAAATCTGCTGAGGCTGCATTCGAATCGGCCGTCTAGAGCCACAATCCTGGACAAAATTGTTGGGACACTTGTCAATAGCCATAACCCTTTCCAGGTTCCCCACTCCCCCGGTCAGTGTAGTCATCTCGAGCTGGAGCGCAGATCGCGCATTGAGAGGGGGCTAGCCGGGGTGGGGCCCAACTAGATTTGGCCAGAATTGTACCGTAGGTCTTTTACGTATTCTCTCTATTGGAAATACGCGGAGACGTGCTGACAATAGCCGTTGCCGTAGTTCTGGAGGCCCTTTCGTACATGGCCCAATTTCCGATTAGGGCCCAATTTCAAACAGAAATAGGGCCTACTGCTTGGTAATTTTCCATGCTTATGCACTGAAATATTCGACGCGTGGATTCTGGTCACGTTGACCAGAAGTGTACCAGTCAGTGGAATCCAAAGTCCGTTTGTCATACTCACGGGCGTCGCTGTGGGGGGGGGGGAGTCCTGACTCCCATTGATCATCCCCCATTGGTTAGTTTTGTCGGCAAAATCATGGTCTGTCGGCAAAATTAAAAAAAACCGAAGAACGGAGATTGAAGATGAAAGGAAGGGTGATATCGCACACTCGTTTTGCGTGACACGGTCTGTCGGCAAATTTTATGTGGCACAACCCCCCCCCTTCAAGATGGTCTAGCGACGCCCATGGTCATACAGACACGATTTTTACAAGATATTCCTGAGGGTAATAGTGCTAGACCGTATCACGTAGGAAACAATCGATTTGTTGGGTTCTGGCTATGGTGACAGAAGCTAACTCCGGCTTTATCACACTGACAACATTGTTGACAATGTTCTAACAACAGTTGAACCATTAATTTGGGTTCCCTCTGCCAGATCGATTTGATTAAATTAATCCAACGTCGACTAGCTCGGTGATCGAGTGGTAAGGACGTTTACATTAGTAACCCGGGGTCGTTGGTTCGAATCCCATCGGTCTAAGCGTAGTTTTAGTCCTGCAAGCTCTTCCAAGGAACTGAAAAATTGTCTCTCAGACAAGTTAATTCTCGTAACAGACACTCGGGCAAAGCAAGTTTATCTTATCAACGTGACAAGGTTTTGGTGTGAGTGCAGCAAAACTCGGTGGAGAACCAGTCACTGCCTGCAGGCACACACCCCATGGCATTTTTTTTTGGCTGGTAACCTGCCGTCTGCTAAGCAAAATGTTTTCAGCGCCCAGACAATGTGCGTCCCGGCCAGCGGCTCCATGAAAGTTGACCCGGGTCACCCACGAACGTTAAACTCGATGACGAGTTTAATTCATCGATTAAACGTCCCTTGCTCACAACATCTTTGCTCACAATGTGAAGACGTATATACCTCCCCCTAAGGGACAGAACTCGCGCGACAGAAAGCCGGACGGCACGTGGAGAGAAACGAGAGTATCACCGCGGGCGGAAGGGACGCCTGAGCCGGTGATTCACCGAGACACCTCGCCGCGGTCTGTATCGCCCAATAAAATGAGACACAGCACGGAATTGACACACCTTCTTGACGATGTAAAATGACAAGATATTTTGGAGAAATTTTGGAGTGTTTGGGGGGTTAGTTAACTCCTTTTGCCTTTTGTCGAATCTTGTTTAATGGTTTGCGCAGAGGGATTCGTCATTTGTTCCCTCTTATGGAAGAGGCAATTTAGGGATGCATTGTATTCTAAATGGTACTTCTACTCTGGACAAAAGAGGCGCTTCGCTCATAATCCACGAGGAGACTCATTATGCAGACTGATTTTTCTGCTATCGTTCCTGGAGCGGCCGCAACAACATTTCACATTATCTTCACGCCCTTGTGAATCTCGCTCGTCA
Source organism: Acanthaster planci (assembly GCF_001949145.1). Next base: position 214,601 of record NW_019091403.1, on the reverse strand, counting down.
CGGTCCGTCAACGTCGCTCTCATGTTACGCAGTGAGCGGTGTTACATCTTCAACGCGCTGAGAACGTAGTTTGTTCATTGAACAATTTTGCCAGCGCTTTTCAAATTAACCTCGTTGGACGTGCGAATTGAATCCGGCTCTTTAAAAGCCGCGAGACAATTGTTGGCGTCGCCGACCACCTTAGTCCAGAACCATTATATGCTGTTCCGTGCCGTAATTATGTCAGTGTTTTTTTTCTTATGCCGACCGTTTATGTTATTTTCGGTTTAATTGCGGGCCACGTGGCTCATCAGCAGACGCGGATGCGATACAGGCCTAATTGGTCGCGCAAGAAATGCCTACCCCACATGAAATTTAATAATGAAATTCCTTATTTCTGCCGGCATCGGCTTGCATTCAGCCGAGTATGACCATTTTCTGAGTGCATGACCAAAATCTACATTTCCTTTATGACTGGTGGAGCCAAACTCAAGACAAAACACGGATGTATGGCACTCATTACAGGTGTTGGGTAATTTGCTGAATATTTAAGACTTCTGCGGTGAATGCCTGGAATGACCTGGATTAGTACTTTTTGAATTTATGATCGCACCGTAATAGCGATCGCACCGTTATGTAAACCTATACGTCCAAATACTGACCTGGACACTAAGGTGCAGTGAACGACTTTAATATCGGAAATGGAACGGCGAAACACGATATGCCTTTAAATGAAATTGTTCTCCAAAGTTTGTCCGTACGTTTTGAGGACTGTGCCATAATGATTATTAAGATATCGGTTGAAGGCACGCGAGTAATCTGACCTGACGAGACGAGAGAACGATCATTTCGTGACAAGTTTTAAACTTGTTACCCGTCCGAGTGTGTCCGATTGGTAAACGTGTGAGGTGTATGTGAACCCGTGAATGTCACTTGTTAGCACTGTTCAGAAAGTCCATACATGTCTGGCGTCAGAGGCTCACCTTGCCAATTCGCGAAAAGGTTTCGACTCTGCTGAATTCTGCTACGAATTTCCTTGTCGTCAAATCGGCGACGCGTATGCGTTCGCTCACAAAATAATATACCGGTACCTTTTGTCCACCGCGCTTCATTGCCGACCTCGAAAGTGCTAGACGCGATCTAGAATGCACTCAGATTAGAACCAGTGCCATCACAACTGAAGCGAGTGTTTTGAATACAAATTGTTGTATGCGTCATCATACAACACACGAATCTTGTGCAGGGTCTGTTTTCTTCTGTCGCTAAGTTTGAGTCGGTTACCATATCGCCGAGTTTTGGAACGTCGTGACGCAGCGGTACAGAGGACCCGAAAGACCGTTTCCGCAGTGTGAATGGCGCTTTATAAATCTTTTTATTAAGACGGCAAGAGAAAAAAAATCTCCCTCTCAATCGCGTTGCATTGCGTGAACTCCCCCTCGGAGGAGAATTAATGCGTTCTTGCACTTCGAATCGAGCGAGGCACTTTGTAATTACAAACAGAAGACACGTCACATTGAAAGCCGACACATCTGCTTAGAACTACGGGGGGGGCGTTACTGCCTTGATTGAATTTTCAAATATCATTAACACCATAATTTTGAACTTGAACAGTAATGTTCCAAACACTCTGTTCTGTATATGGTTGAATTTATCGTTGTTTTTCTTCAAAACAAGTAAAGCTTCATATTTAAGGGATAGTCCAGTATTTATTTAATGGAGCAGATGCTTTTCTTCTTCACTGAAAGGCCTAAAACAATGATTCCATTGAGTTTGTGGTCTTATTGTTGGGAACTTTGAGCCATGCAGTGAACAACCGTCACAATAACGCCCCATTGAGAAACATTTTATTCTCCGGTATTTGCGTCCCACAGTATGGCAAGGACACTCCTCCCAGTCGCCCACCAGCCAACTTTTAGCCAATAGGAGTTGCTGGCCTGTTCCATTCATATACCACGGGGGTCCGATGTCGTACTCTTCACATAGTTACGTGACACTGGATCCCAAAAAATGAGTAGGGCCGTTTTCCAGTCGTGTTGGTTTAGGGTGGCATCAGACAGCGCGGACTAAGCTCTTTGTTGTGATGTTTTGAAGATTCGTTAATTTCAAACTCTTTGACTCTGAAGTGACTCTGAAGTGGCTCTGAGGACCTGCAACTAGTTTTATTTGTTTGGGTCACGTGTCTTGACAACAGCGGTATGGCCGTTTGACACCGAAACATGCAGATGGGTTCGGGCACAGTAAACCCGATCGATCCGACACGGCGCAGCATTTTGGCAAGAAGAAAGTACACCAGTCACCTGCATGCCTTGTCCGACCCCTGTATCTGTTTGTTTGCCGCTTTCCTGTTTTCTTTCATCCTTTCACATGACTGTGTTTTATCTTTGGTGGAACAGCCTACAGAAATATAAGCCTCGCCTCTGCTTATTCGCACCCGCGTGCTCGATGACAGGTCGATCGCGTTTGTGTTCGCACGACAGCCATGCCCGCTGATAGGCCCATACATTCAGGTTTGAGCGAGCTGTTCCAATCGGGAAAAAAAGTACAGTCTGGTCGACTGAGGCTGGATTTGTTTCTCCCCATCTGACCACCTACCCCTTCAAGTTTTGTCCCTGGCCGACACCCTGCCGACACCCCCACGCAATGGGCGTGATGTCCCGAGGTGTCTGAATCGCGGGGGTGCCTTGCACTAGTCGAGTTGGGCGAGTGGCGACCTTCACGGGTAACCGGCTGATGTTCAGTTTACGCACCGGTGCCTCATCGAGTGATCAGTTCGTTTTGTTTTGTCCCCCCCCCTTCCATTCGTCCTTCCATCTGATAGCCGACAGCTGTTGCGTGACAGTCATCAAGAACAATTTCATTCTTGCTATCGCATTTCCCGTTTTCATTGACTGTAAAGACAAAGCCATCCTTGTATTAAACCAACGGATCAAAATTGTATGCATCATATTGCATCATTTTGACATCGCTCACGAATTCTCAACAAAAGGCTATCACCAATAAAGGATTTAGACTATTTTTTAGAGTAGTAAATCCTTGACCCTAAAGGCAAATAAATGTAAAGCGAAGGTTTATTATAAATAGCGTGTGATGCCCTTGGGGAAATGGAATGGCAGGTTTAAATCTGTAAAGGGAGGTCCGGGATTAATATATCATAAAATTTGGACGCTTTCGGTTGGAAAACTGGTGCCAAACTCAAGCCAACCCGATCGCTGAGGGCTCGGACCTCGCTTAGCTGAACCACAAGTGTGACGCTCATCAGACTATGTAACTCGCCTCCCACTCGGAGTAAGTTTACTCCTGATTATCGGTACAAAACAGCCGTCGTCTTTGCCGTCGTAGAGGAGCGAATCAGTTCTCATCGAGCGGTCTCGTCTCCTCATCGCCTCGGCGGCACGAAGCCCGCACTCTAGTCGGCGAACACGGATTTCTGCTCGCAGACGGCTGCGCTACCCACCACGTTCATCGTCCAGGGTCACCGCCGAGGCACAAGTATCGACGGACTGCGCGGGTCGCCAAAGTACAGGTAATGGTTCGTTAACCTCGAGCAGACAGGAGAGGGAGAGATGAAAAGAGAGAATAGCGAGGGGTGACGGTCGCTTTTAATAATGTGATATAAGGACAATTATTCTGGGAAGGGATGGAACATTGAGGAATCGAAACAGGAACATCTTGGTCTCTGTTGTAATTTATAGTGCGTAAAGTGGGGAGGGGTGTTTCCTGTGTTAATTGTTAGAGTGGGAAAAGTATAATGCTCTTATGGTTGATGCTGTCCGTATCCACGCCATGGCTTGCGTTTCCAATGCGGGACATGCGCCGCCCACAGTATTTTGTATGAAATCTTTATTTTCGCATAGAGACCAAAGTTTTCCTTATTTGACTCCCATGACTGAATTCGTCATTCTGCGTTGAACTTGAAATTCACCTTTAGGAGCCAAGTTAAGGGTTTTTGTCATTTTTGTTATTTTGTTATTAACCCATCCCCTCCATGCTGGCTCAAAAAAAATGCTGCTGGCAACAGTTTGGGAAAACCCTCACATTTTATTCACCTGTCGTACTTCAGCAAAATTCCATGCTTCCCCGTGGATTAAGGCGTTTCCGCCTCAAGAGAAAGTTTCCCGATTAAAATTGATTGCCAAATGTCGAGGAAATATCTACAAGGAAGTCTTTGAGGAAAGGCAAGTGTGAGGACACGGGCGTTGGTGTTTCCCACAAGTAAGGAAGTGGGCTGGTAAATTAAGGTAAGCATACTCCAGGGTCGTCTGTGGTAAACTAAAATCAAGTTAGTGCTCACAAAAAAATGGAGGTGTCTCCCCCGCTGATCGACGTTACCCTATTACTACCGTACGGAACCAAAGCCTGTCAGTTCTTCGCGTTGCTTTTTGTTTCATTCAACCACTTTGAGATCGAGTAGTAACATTTCTAGAGTATGTCTCAGGATTTGTTGTAAGCGATTTATTAGCAAAAAAAAAGGTGAAATGGGAAACAAAAGGCAAGAATTACAGATAATTTCGAAATGATTATACCGTTAGATATGTAGAAAAAAATGAAGACACCCTTAGATTGAACTCTTTTGATAAACGAGATAGTAGAACAAACATTTGGGGTGCTTATCACTAGAGATAAAATTTATCTCTAGTGATGAGCACCCCAAACGTTACGTACATTTAATGTACGTAAAAACTGAAATTTCTTTTTCTTGAAATGAAAATTAAGAGATTGATTGTTCTTTGCAATCCTGCATTCAGTGTCATATTTTTCAGGAATTTATTGATTCGGCGAGTAACGAGCTGTCTAAAGCGGAGACATCAGTATGCGTCCACCTGAGTGTTCTAGTCAATCGCGGTACGACAGGGTTTGCTTCTTTGAGGGATGTTTTGGGGCATGTTGTCGAGGGGTGGGGGTATTTCAACTCGGGGAAGAGGCATCGTATTAGGATTTTCAGGTGAAACTTTCAGGCAGATCACTGGAGAACTCTCAGGTGAAACTGACCGTCAGCACAGCTGTGTGCGTGTAATCGTAGGTCTAGTAGACTCGATCATTCTGATCTCAAGTCCACATCGCTCCAACTCTCTTAGCCGTCACGTTATTGAACTGGTCTCCTTTTGCAAAATGAAATATACGCAGGTCTAAACTAACGTTGCCAATAAATTACACGTGAGTGAGTTCGCATAAAGTTGACTGGTGTGGGGGATGCAGCCCGTGTTGAATGACAACCCGCATTTTTCCTCGTCGCAACTTTTCAAGTGCCCGTCGCGGCTCCTTGAATTATAGTGTCATTCAACGACGTCCAGGGCAGGATCCGCCCCGATGTGGAACCGAGCGCAGGGGCGGGCTTTCGAGGCGGGCCGAAATGAGCGGGATTCACTCACCGTAGCAAAATTCACACGTCAGACACGTGTTCGATCAATCGGGCGAGAATGGACGCAGGCGAGGCACCAGCGATTTTGCCAACACTCTGAACACGTATCGAGATATACCAAGCCTGGTATTTGGATTTTTGTTTTTACGCGTGTGTTGCCAAGCTAATCCCGAATCACAAAGCATAGCTGTGTGGCGTCAGGGACTTTTCTGTTCACCTTTATACTAAATTCATCTTTCGTTTGTTAATGACAAGTAGCTTTGCTGTCGAGGTGGGGGAATTTGCGAATCTCGAAGGCTTCGCACACACCGCTGCACTTGGCACGTACCAAGGCCGGCTTATCGTGCCGAGTGTGCGAACAAGGAGACTAGCGCTGGCATTGGCGCCAAATTTGACAAATTGGAGACCTTGCGTTTTGGGCGGCCATCACGAGTGAACGAATGAGAAATTGCACAACCTTAAACTTGTACTATGCAGCCATGTTACAAGGACAGGGGCTTCTCTGTCTTATGACGGTCTCGTGACATGCCTCGCAGATCGGTAAAACAGCCTAACAGTGTCCAAACTCGAACGAGCCATGGGAAACAATTTTTGATCGTCATTTTGAACAAGCTTGCCACGTGCATAGCCTGCAGATCGATATACAATATGAAAAAGTCGAAACTCAAACAAACCCTTGAATACGTTTTAGATGGCCAACTCGGACTTTCCATTTCTTGCATACACGGAATCGCTGAAAACAAGCCACCAAGGGCGTGTTGCTGGAGCTTTTCAAATACAGTGTCCGCTTTTACCGAATCTGGCATTCAGGGAAAAGGCTGGGGTAATCATTAAACTTAGCTCCCTAGCATGTGTGTAACCTTATTAACATTGGAGGACTATTAGGGTTATTTCGTACCACAAGGCGGCTACCATACTTTGCCCTGTGAGTGTTGGTGGTGTAATGGTAAAAACTTCTAGAGGGTACCCCAGATGCATAAGTGGCTTTTTTTTCATTGGGCACTGGAAGCATAAAATGTTCGTTCATTTTTTGTTCAGATTGCAAGCTGGGGTCAAATACTTACAGATAATTTCAAGAGCTTGAACCTACATGGAGCCACTGCATGCAACGCATCCAAAACTTGTGGTGGTGCGCTGACGTCTCTCGCGCGCAGGGTGTACGCGCGCGTTCAGTGCCTCCTCGACCAATAGGATGTGACTTGCCAAAACGCACGACGCGTGATATGGCATAATGGGCACACTGCAGCCGTGTCCGACTCTGAAACGGGCTTCCAGAGCTACGGCTAGGTCTATTGTCTACACGTCTCCACGCATTTCCAATGGAGCGGAGACCTGTATGTAGACCAGGGCCGTTTTCCAATACTCAACTTCAGCTTCGTCTCAACTGTTTTTTAGCTAGCTGACGTTGAAGCTCTAAGCGCAGTAATTAGTTTAATAGTGCCACAAAACATCAAATAAGATGCAAGAGAGCCAGAAAGAACAGTAATCCAATTTAATTTAAACGCTTCAGGCCCACAATCGTGGATTGGTGTTGGGAACGAAGCCTGAGACGGAGCCCAAGTCGAGTATTGGAAAAGGGCCCTAGCTCTCGGCAAGAGATTCGGGTGCAGCCTATTGTGGTGCCAACATGACATGGTGCCTCTGCAGTTTTTTAGTCTTACAGAAGTGTCTCCCCGGATGATGAAGTCTGTAGCTTTACGGTTCTGCGCCATACGGTACGGCTGATCGTGTCGGTCTGGGCGCCACTGCTCCAGCATTCTAGTATCAAATGTGCCTGCATTTTCCCCAAAAATTAATGAGCCAGTGTTTGTGGCTCAGTGGCGAGCTTGGTCCTTGCATGTTTTGTCGCCACAATCAACGTCAAACTGGTCACTGATACGATTTCCCCTTTCTGGTTTGAAAATGAAAAAGTACACACAAGTGCACTTTCTCAAATCAGCAATCCCTACGAGTATTCTGTACGAGTTGATTTACTCGACTGTTCTCGTGTAATAGTTTAGTAAATTAATTTACTCTTAGGAACAAGACCAAATGTAATAGGAATGTATACAATTTCGAGAAATTGGCCAGCTATGACGTAGGATCTAAAAATACGCCACAATAATTCATCAACCCACCTACCGTGGTCTTTGTTGTCTGTTCATTCCATTGGTTAGAACTCCCGGAAAGGCTGCCTTCACAAGAAATACACAGACGATGACGTCATTTCGGGCCATATTTAGACAGCACGATGGAGTGGCGGCCAAATGAACCTCGACCTTCTGTGGGCGAATTTGTTTAACCCCGATTTTTTTGGCGGGTGGAGGGAGGGTTCGTCGTTATCTGGATTCGTCACACACCAGAGAACGTCATTGTGTTTCCCTGAAATAGACAGAGGAGGGTATTTTAGGGCGCCTGTGTTAAAAATGAACACAGAATAAAAGGAACAAACGGGTTGATAGATGGGATCGTCTTGCCTAAAGTATCCTCTGAGGTGGTTTCATTTTTAGTTGCTTTGCCGCGATAGCCGTTTTAAATAGAAGAATGAAAACAATGCTACAAATAACCTGAAAATCAGCCACTTCCATAACATCAGTGACAGTTTCTTTTAATAATGTCTAGATATATTTTCCCAATATGGAGTTCTCCAATTATTGTCCTAAAAGGACATAAAATATCTACCTCTTTAAATTCATATCGGGAATGAAAACTCATTCATTAAATTCATACCAGAATTTTGATGAACAGTTGTGTGGAAAGTGAAAAGCTGAGAAATGCAAGTGTGAGATGAGATCTGTCGGGATTTTTCCTGACAGAGTTTCAGGATTTTCTTCAGCGGAGTTTTAAAATCTGGAATGTCCCGAGTTTACTGTTAAGGTGTCTTTACACATAAATACTGAAACAGAAGAAAAGGATTTTTTAAAGGAATGTCTTTTGGCAAACACGAATGTGTACCGTAGACCCTTCATTGCTACGGGGAACCTCAAAAGCTCCGTTATTCTGTGGATATTTCATTTTCCTCTAATCTTACCCATGTAAATATTTGTAAAATCTTTATTATCTCAGCTGGAAGCACACTAATGTGTAAAACTAGAATAATTGCTCAAGAGGCCTTCGTCAACCATTGGCAAATGTCAGGAAAAAATCCGTTTGCATCGCACCGTCAATGTTGATACAGTTACTGGCAATTTAATTGATTCTTGACACCGACAGCAAGATACCGTCGGGCATTGATTTTAATTCTAAAAATAGATACATTTGCATAACAACCCACAGTGGAAAGTCATGTGCAAATAATATTCTGTTTATCCGGAATATATCCTTGGCACTCCTGATCGCGCGACGGTCATGCCAGTATTTTTTAGGAAAGGCTTGGTCACATTTTGTTGTCAAAGGTTTCGATTTCTAACATCACTGAAAGTGGTGTCAGATGCTCTTTATGGTAAACCTTGGTGACACTGCAAACCTTAGGGTGTATTAATCCGTTCAAGGGTTTGTAAAATTGTTTGTTTCGTTTTTTTTTTTCGGTGGATAGATTCGTGTGGAAACATGCGCAAAGCTGAACGGGTGGGTCTAAGAACCTCTAGGGTGACAATCATTTTGGCCAAGTTTTGAATTTGATTCATCTACAGGGGATGGTGAAAACGCTCACAAAATACGAAACAGGTGAATATATTATCGTTAATCTGGAATCACAATCCACAGTTGGGGGAACACGCTATTTAATTTCATTTTTACGGCTTGTAAACAATAATAAATAAAGTAATCCTTTGAAAGAGTTGGAAAATCGCATGATATTGTATTGTGTTCCTGGTGCATGTAGTGGACGAGCCAGATGGCACAGCCGGTCATAGACCTCAGAGATTTTCCTCGTTTTTTGTTCTCACATGACCTTGCCTAGCCCAGATTTTACAGAATGATCCAGGAAAAGACCTTGGTGAAATGTGGCATAGTACATGTACATTGCCTGCGCTCGTCTGAATCATTAAGAAGGGAAAACAACGCTGTCTGTTCAATGTTACGGCAAAATGCTATAGTATAAAGTAATTCATTTACTGCAACATGAGCATGTACAATGTACATGTACATGTACTTCCGCGTTGCACCTCGAATTTGTGCTGGATGCGGGGCCCGCTAATCCCACCTGCCACGAACTTAGACCAATCGCAAATAGTGTATTATAATGAGGCACCCAGTCGAACCAATCAGCGCTGGCAATTAAATGGGTCAGGGGTAACGAACTTGAAGCCAGCGCTGCATGCAAACCTATTCATAATAACGCCAGCACACACGTGTATAATCGACGGAGAAACTGACGTCAGTGCACGCATGCATCCCAACTCGTGCAAAAGACACTGGATTTTTTTAACAACTGGCGAACTCCTCGTTTTTCTCCTCCTTTTCCCTCATCAGCTGTGGCCGCAAAGTTCCAGAATACCCAACCTGAGGGGTGCACAGACCGTGCTGGGTAAGCAGGCCGAGTTTTTCGAGCCGTTTTCAGGGGTGTTTGTGGGGGAGACGGTGCGTTTCTGTACGGGTTAATCCGGCTTGGGAGTTTTGTTTTTGGTGGCCGATTACATTCACGTGAAGTGAAGGCCATTGACATCGTCTGTCGAGCGAGGAGTGCATGTGTGCCTGCAGCGGAGAATGAGCCATTGCACTCGTCCTATAATCAAGCTGCGCTCAGCCGCTCCACAGTTTCTGACAAGGTTCAAACTGCTTCTCAAAAGTCTCAGCTGTGCACCAAATTAAACGACTAAGAATTGCACTTGAAGAGCTGTTGCGAACTGCAGAACGTACCGACTTGAAGTGACCTGAAATTAAGACTAAAAGTTCGAGGGCTAGAGTCAGTTACTGGTTCGATCTGCTGAACCTTAAAATTTGTTTGGAATATTTCCTCCGTCGAATTTTGATTTAGAAAATTATTCTGTCTTTACAATGTGTACAGTTCCATAGCCTTTTCACGCTACCATCAAAGTGTTGTCTGAATAATAAATTTTGACAGTTTTGTGTTTTTTTTTGTGATAAGTGAGGCACGTTTTCGCAAATTTTGTGGGGTAAATGTGTGGTGTCTTGAGGTTGCAGTTGAGCTGTCGTGCAAGGTCTCAGCCTCGAGGCCCTGCTTGGAATAAAGTGGGAAATCCAAGATTCATGCTATTCACAAAACTGTGCATCTCAGTTCATGTTTTAGAGCTCTTCCCTGAGATGCCTTGAAGATAAATTTCTACACCTTATCGAACAGGTATATAGACTGGAATGTATTTTTATGCTGCTTTTTTCTGTACGGCTGATGCCAATCACACCTTTGCCCCCAAAAATCAGAAGTGCAAACCATTTTCGGAAGAATGCAAAATCCCGATGCGACTCTCTTGATTTCATTGTGTTGTATAGTGTATTTGTTCACATGCGTAGGCTCATTATGTAACCTTTATGGTGGTCAGTATGTAAATTTAAATTAAAAATATGAACAAATGAATAATAAATTAGGAACTAATGAGCACTTCCAATTGTTTTCAGAATACCAAGAAACTCTGTAACCCTTCTCAGAATGTGAATCAAGTGCAAATCTGGATGCTGCATTTTCATGTATAATGTACTCTTCCTGGGCTTTTTGTCAAAATCAACCCTCAAGCATTCAACACGTAATAAGTACCCCAGTGTCCTGCATAAGTCATTGGACTTTCTGATGGAATTTGCCATTTTAAACTGTTGGAGGGTTACAGAATTTACATGTGGTGGTTGCAGGACACGATAAAAAATGGAATGTCAAATAAGCAGTTGAACGTTGAAATTCTGAAAATGATGGTTAGCATGGAAATAATATCAGCTGTGTGTTCTTTCATTTTTCAAAGTTAATGTTCTGTTACCTGTGAAATTCTTTCATGCCATTATGAAGGAATAAAAAAATTGAAGTCGGAACTTTATTATGCTATATAGTTTATCAAAAGCCAGTACTTAATTGACAGAGATTTTTGCCAGTCATTACCTAAACAGCATACTGACAACTTTTCAAGTGATAACTAGTAACCGAAGGGATTCTGGAGGCTCTTTGTCCAAGAGACATCTTTTAAACAAATGAGATGTTGAAAGTGCATTTATATTTACCTGTTGTTAACAATTTATTAAAAATCACTACTTGGGAAAAATCCAGCTTTTTCTTTTTTTTACATCTGGCTGCAGGCATAACAACTGATTGACTCCACTGTCAAAATTCTGAGAAACTGGATTCTCTGCTTTCGTGGTTCAAAATAGAAATGGATCACAGTGTAGGGGCCCATTACAATGGATGTTCATGATGCAGTTGATGTGTGTAGAGTGATTATCGTCGTTACATAACCTACTCCCACACACTCTCAAGGTTGAGTGCTCTGAGCTCTCCACACCTGCTTAAGCACACTTTCTAGGTATCTATTATTGACCAAATTATTGGAATTCAATTCAGTCCAGCCTGCAAAACTGCCAAGGTCAGCCCTGGCTAAGCACACTCCCATTAATAATGTCAATATTGTCGGCATAGTTACATGGGTAGTGCTTGTAATGTCTGAGATAACAGGAAAAAAAAGGAAGAGACACACCTCAGAAAGGAGGCCGTCTGTGGTCAGTAATTGTCATTTGTGTGGTCAGTGGTCACTCAGCTCCAGATCATTACACTGGTCACCCATTTAAGTACTTAGGAAGTATTAAAGCTTGCTTAGGTACCAGTGATGAAGGGGTCTGCAGGGTTCGTCAGCTCCCAAATCTACATGCTGTGATCAGATCGCTCACGTTGGACGGAACTTCCATTTTAGATTTTAGAACCAAATGTTACAAATATTACATGTATGTTGACAGGTAGGGGTGTCCTCAAGGCAGAAAGGATGTCTGGGGACAGTTACATTGTACTCCTCAATATTTCAGGGACTGGCAGTCGTCATTCCCCAGTTTGTGATTCATCCGAGCATTGTCATAATTCTGACAAATGTTCATTATGATTGTAGAGAATGATTGCTTTTGCAGTCACTGACACCAACTCCTAAATCTTTCATTGTGTGAGTAATCATGGAAAGATTCCAAAGTGTTCGTCACTAATTATGTGAGCAGGTGTCTACTCACTGTAACATTTTTACTTGCTAGCAGCCACTTAAAAAAAATATACCAGTACCGTAGAGCAAACTGAAAATTCACAGGATGTCTGCTAAATTTGCTGTTGTTTGACGAGGCTAGAGTGAGTAGTTTTTTAATTGGAACGTTGCTTCTTGTTAACTGAATTAATTTTTTTCCCCAGGGTAATAGTGTTTCCTGGGGTCTGCATCTAACTGGGTGGTGCGCCAATCAGAGATGGCACCAATGCAGAGCAAGTCCACAGCACAATCCACCGAATCCTCGTCCACATCCATGCCACTGTCGTCTTGCGACTGCCCAGAGAGAATGAAAGAGGGCAGCATATTGTACAGTCTTTTGTCGTCTAGCGCCCATGAGCCGATGGCCGTGGACCCGGACACAGCCAGCAGCGGCAGCAACAGCAGCAGTGCGGCAGGCACAGCAGCACCCACCGAGAGAAGATATCCCACCGCCGGTGTGGCGTCGGTCTCACAAGTTGTCAACCAGGCCCTGTGGAGGCGGGGCCCTGGCACCCTCCTCCCGCCCACCGTCATCACCCTCAAGCACCACGAGGTCATCTGCCAACAGGCCGCCCAGCTCCTCCTCAAGACGGTGGACTTCGTCCGGAATTTACCGTCCTGCCAGCGGCTGTGCCCGCACGACCGCATCACGCTGTTCCAGCACTGCTGGGCCGAACTCCTTGTGCTCATGATGACGCAGTACCGATTCCACTTTGAAACGGAGGACGTGGACTTCGATTTTGGTGTGGACAGCAGTGGCAGCAGCAGTGGTGGGAACAGCGGCGACCCGCAGACATGCCACCATTGTCATGGTCACACGAGCGAGAACATGCTGCTACGCTGTCTTGTCGCCCTGCAAGGCATCCCCACCCAATCGGACATACACATGATGGAGTGCTTCTTCAGTAAATGCGAATTGATGGGCTTGGACGATAAGGAATACGCATACCTGAAAATGACGATTCTGTTCAATCCAGGTAAGTTGATTGAGGGCCTATCAAGAGCCGAGATGAACAATAGTGAAAGAGCTCCGTGTAAACTTTCACTATCAACCTCGGAGTTACATTGTTGTTTTTTTACAGCTTAAGTTTATGGAACATAATGCAACGTCCCGTCTTTGCAGTTTGTCTGAATGGAAACATTAGACTGGTCAAATCTGTCAGATTAAGAAAGTGTGGAAAATATATCAACTTTATTTTTCAGAATTCATCATCGTGTATTGTATCCTGTTCTTTTTTTTTGGGGGGGGGAATTTTCTGCATGGGACTAAACATGTATTTTCATTAACTTTGATTCCCCCTATTTCACTGGTTTCCATGTCTGAAAGGAATATATTTGTGTCCCTAAAGAACTTGCCTTCCAACCAGCAGCAGCAGGCCATTGTATGGCAAACAAGCCAAGTATTGTCTCAGTTTTTGGCCATACATTTTGTTTAAAACACAGTGGAAGTGTGCATCAGAAATGAGCTTGTAGTTTAGTATAGACTTTCCTTTCAGTGTCACAATTTAATAGTCTTCCGTGTCTCCAACTTGAACTGTCAAAGAAATGACCGTGTCCGTTGTTCCTGGATAGTTCTTTTGTACTGTTGTTCAAAGCCTTTTCTCCCTCTACACCATTTCTTTTGCTGGGAGGGGATTCAGTTGTGAAAGTGTGCCAGGTTGGTTCAAGGCCTGCGTGATTCAATCCTTGGAAATTTTTTTTAGGGGGGGGTTCAGATCTGATGTGAGAAACTGGGCACGTTAATGGGAGCCACTTTTCACATCTGACGCCACACACTCAATGCAGAGATGCTCCACGTGGGTCGTGAAAGTGGTCCCTTTGACTGTCGGCACCTGGGCAAATGATTTGGCCTTTGTTCGGACATTTTGTGCATGTATGCCTCATGAGCAAATGTGCTGGATTCAACTTGGCTCTCCTTCTGTGACAAGCGCTCATCATGCATGTCTGTGATTGACATGTAGGTCTGCTTACTTAATCGCCCCATCACCCCCTTCCTTGATGCTTAATCACAAGCTGTCCTTTCCTAGTTCTGATGCCCAGACATCCGTGGACCAATTTCCTAGAAAACTGTCCGTATGGCTGTCAGTTGTATGGCTGAAATGCTTGACAGTGGTTGGTTGTCGTCATCGCGACGTCAAGACAGAAATCCCCTTTGAGTGATCCCCAACTGACATGTCCCCCTGGCTCATGGTGATGCTGATGTTGTCTGCCCCCCTGACTTCTGACATGGGTTGTGTGTAGCTTCCAAGAAATTTCCGAAGAACAAAGATGCTATCTATTCACAGGACATGTGATTTATACTGTACTGTGTTGAGCGGCTGAGTTTTACACTTACACATGAGGCACATGTACCAGAGCTCATAATGGTTTCAAAACGCACACTTCCAGCAGGTCTGGGCACAGGTTCAAGTCTCCTTGTGTTCAGTGTTCTTTTTTTCAGCTTAATCTTCCTTTGAGAAGCTACAGTATGACATACAAAGATTGTGTTTTATTGCTGTTGCCATGTACCTCATTCCTAGCATTTTGTAATTCATTTTGTGTACATAAAAGGTGTTACTGAAATACCAAATTATGTCGTAGTTCAGTACGTTTCATCTCATTTGTGTCTTTGTAGGGAATGTCTGCACAGAAAACAGCTGCGTTATGAACTACACGTGCTGTGCATTTCACTGAAACAGTGCTGCTTTGCTCTTCCATCCTTTTTTCCTCCGTCAAGATTGTTTCCACCACTCACTCACAATCCGTCTCTGTCACTCCATTTACCACCCTGCGTGGCAGCTGTTTGTGGAGCATCGATGCTCCCCTACCCCCACCTTCCCCCTCGCATGCATGCGTGCCAGGGTCTCTGAAAGGTTTTGGTATGTTGCCCCCCTCCTCTCCCCCCCACCCCTTGAAAAATCCCGGCAGCCATGCTTTGGTTCAAACCTGCCCCGTTTAACCATCAGATCTGTCAAGTTTGTCCCCTGTCCATTTTCCCCCCTTCCCTTGCTCGATTTCTTCCCAAGATGGCTGCCCACTTGAGCGTCTCTCTGCCCCACGCTACGTCAGATAAAAGTGCACAAGAGGAGGTCGGCGTACTTCTTTGCAGGTCATGCCCGTATTGATTTTTGATTGGGACAAATTTGCATCTTGGGCCATTCCATTAAAGCTCCTTAGTGGAGCAGAGAACGCAGGGTGCAAAGCTTGATTTGTTTCGAGGCTCGCAAACCTTTGGAGTGGAAATTCCTTGAGTATAAATTTTTAATAAGAGGAGAAAAAAGGGGAGGAGTCAACACTTTTGAATGCCAAACAACTAGTGTTTTAGCTAGGATTTGAAAAGTAGGAGTGCAAAATGAAAAACAGGGAGTGCAATCTTGTTAGGGTCCAATATTTGTGCGTGAACTTGAAGCACGTAACACGAGCGCGCAGCGCGAAGTCCCTTACAGCCTGGATCCAAGGCCTACGTAAGGGCCCTGGAAACTCTGCCTATTTTAGATGCTCTCTGGTGGTCTCTGACAAATTTCTGACTTTTGCCTTCTCTGACTTTTTGAGAGTTTTGCCTTTTTGAACAAAAAAACCAGCTTTTAGAAAAAAATTTGTTCTAAAACTGTGTGTAATTGTTTTATATAGTGTGATTAAACAGCCCTGCAACAAAGAAGTGCATAATGACAAACACCCTTGAACAGATTTCTCATCACCACTTTATTTTGTTTTTTGTTTTTAAATGGTATGCAAGTAGTAATGCAGGTTAATACGCATTGTTCTGCCTTTGTAACACAGCACATTCAGATTATTATGTGATGAGCAAACAGAAATAAATAATGATATAAAATAAATCCCAGTATTCCTACATGCATGCTTCCTTCGGCAATTTGGCTAATTAAGTACAAGACTCGACTTAAATGTGGATGAAAAAATGCATGTCGTACATGCATAGTGAGTGTACATGCACACTCTAAACGTACCCACGTGCACCACAGTCAGGCCACGTGCTCCACAGGCAGGCCACGTGCTCGTGCTTGTGCATGAGTCTGAACGTGGCATCGGAAGATTTCGACAATTTTTTTCCATCGTTACGATAGAAGAACCTGAACAAGCTTTATGCTGCTTATTGACAAGAACAAAGATTACGTGTAGGCCAGCCCTTGCCTTCAAGAAGAAATCTGTTATTTTTCGTTTCATTCTGGATGATATAGGAAGCATGCGGCACAAGCCCCGAAATGAATATGTTAACCTCATCCCCACGGACTTCCTCGTGCGAGAGTGGGCGCAATATAACGACTAACGATTGCCACGGGAATGAGGTTGATTACATGTATGATCGATCGTTGGTGAACAAGTATGGCTCCCTGTATTCAATTTGTTACAAGTTGATAGATACGGTGCTGTAGTTCATTACTTGTACACGTAGGTAATGGAACCTGCCTGCCGCCATCGATACAATTGAACCAAACGTCCGAACCATAGTCCCAGCTTGTAATCATGTACTTTACTGCAGCGTATTTTGTATTTTGGACTTGCTTGATGGTGGGAAAAGCTTGGGAGAAGACTGAATTTTAGCTCGGGTTTCATTTTCACATTTCACTGGCTGTGCAAAACACGGCTGCACGGCCCGCAAACTAAAATGCTGGTGCATGGGATTAATCACCGATACATCTTACTATGATGTCTCATTTATCAAGCTTTTTCCTTTTTTTTTATTCATGAACGTCTTTGATGACGTTTGCTTGTGAAACAAACATGACATTGCTCGAGTGCACAACATAAAAGGTAGTAGAATTGTCATCTTTTTTTTTCCCCCTCATCTGTTTAAACATTAAGTGTCAGGTGTTCATAATCAACCTGTTTTCATCTACCCCCTCCCTTTGAAAATGGGGTTAAGGATTGTTTTTCAATTGTCCAAAAGTGAACTGGCGTGTTCAACATGTGAAATCAAATCCATTTTTTTCAGTCTATGGCGACAGCATTTCTGCAGATATGCTGTCTACGACGAAATGGTATCTCTGACTCTTTCCACCTGCTTGTGAATGGACCAATCACAGACCTCCTTTTCTTGGCCTTGACCCCAACTAACCCAGGGTAGGAGGTGTTGAACTTGACTTGAACTTTCCAAAGGCAGCGTGTGAAATTTATATTTGTATCAATCTGTAGTGTTTGCCAGGAAAATATTGTAAAGTTTTATTGCAACACAAGAAGCGGGTATTTATCCAATAGTGCATAAAATTCAGTTCCTTTTTGTGTGTTTACATGCCCCAGAATGTAACTTTATTGGAGCTTGCTTTCCAAATTTTGTCCACGTCTGAAATGTGTCAAGAGTATGTTCCCACTTCATCTCTGGAAATTCATTCCGTGAGATGCTTACTCGGATGGCTGTTCCCCCCTCGGCTCACAGGGGATGTGTTTTAAATGTACATATTCCTTTTGCAGGTGTACCCTGCCATTGTGTTCTGTTGTGAATAAGCAGAAATCGGGGGGGGGGCATGGCATGTTTCTCCGAGTTACAAATTTGGACAGTCGTTTGGGGGATCTCTGCGGATGACGCACACATACGCTTTCCTTTGTTAGACTTTGGCTATTTTAAGACCTCTGCATATTCAGGTTTGCCCATCCTGAATTTTGCGTTAATGGATGTGGTGATGCACAGTTGTGTCAGTCGGAATTGGTTCTTGTACTGAGCCCGTTTTACAGACCTATTACCTTTGAACCTTGATCTTTGAAGAGATACAGCCACAGAGTTTGTTGATGAGGTGGCTGTGCACGGATCCTCCCCCGTGCCAAACTTGATATGGCAGCTAAAGTGTAAATTGACAATCAGGGTTTGCACGGTTTCATCCGAGTCGGCTGCATTCTCTGCGGTCGCATTTTTGTCAATTTGGGTCGGACCCCGTTGTGAAATTGGAGCAACCCCTGTTGACTATTGATTGGCACTCGTTCCTTTTCCTTGTAGCGATCAGTGGGCGCGTAATATGCAAGAACGCATTGCAATATTGGTTTAATCCCGGCCTATCACCCGTTTCTCCCTCCTCATCTTTTTTTTTTCTTCTTTGTGGGAGCAAGCCCCTTGCGCACGGCTGCACAATCCAGTATACGGGATTGACTGAGCCGCGGCATCTGTCAGCTAGGAAGACTGCCACCCACTGTCCGCGACCCTGAGCTCGCTGCACTTTTATGGTTGTGGTGGGGGGGGGGATTCGGTACCCGGCCAGTGTCGATGATGATGATGATGCCGTCCGCTTCTTTGGCGGGGAGATGAACGTCCTTGAAGTCAAGCAGAAGAGATTCCAAGGTGAAAAACGGCGGAGGTCCCAATCTCTAAAGGCACATTTTGTCCGCCTGAATTGCTTATTATATCAATTTTTATTGCAACCTTGAAGCCAGTTGGCCTGCTGGGGAGTGCATCGGGCGGCATCCCCCTTGTTGTGGAGAGAGAGCCGTTGATGCTGTGTCAAGTCGAACTCTGAAGGGGGTAGGATAAAAGGGGAGAAAAAAACCCCTAGACTCCAGCTGTTTTACTCGAAAATGAGACAGAGTGTGTTGCTGTATTAGTGAAAAGTTTGACTGTTTGACAGACTTCCAGTACATCTGATCCGTTGTGACATTACTCGTAGGAAGTGGTCAAAGACCGGTTCGAAGGATTGAACACTGTGTCTTGGGAATAAATCCTAGTCATCTCAGAAATACTCAACCCGACCAAGATGCAGCTTGTACATGTATGGCCAAAAAATAGAATGTTCTAATGCATGGTAAATAGGACCTTCTAATCCATGGGCAGAAGAAGTTCCAGAACTTGTGGGTGATGTAAGGTTTTACGGTACTCTTTCTGGATTCATTCCAGATTTACTCATTTTGAAAGGTACAGCCTTTTTTTTTACCGTAACAGTCCTTAATACTACAAAGAACTTCTTAGTAGTAAAATGTAGTATTCAGTGCTGTCGCTTGTAAGAGGACATGACCTTATTGTTCTCTGAAGCCATAAAATACCGTTACGATAAGACAGTGTACCATACAGTGCTGTGGCACTATGAATGCATGGCTTTATTGTTCTCTGTATGTGTAAAAATAGAAGGAACCTTGCCAGAAGTAGTAATTTATAGTGTTACATCTACATGTAGGTCCTTCAGGCTCAGACTTCTGTTAAGTATTTTGTAGCACTGAGTACTGTAAGCCAAATTTTATGTAGAACTGTTTAATGGGGTGAAAGGATGAAGTCAGATGTTAAAAAGAAATAATGAATGTTTCACGTTCCTGCAATGGAAAGGATGATTTTTATGAAGTCATAGATGAAATGTTCCTTCCCATCTGTCGCCTCATGGAATTTTTTTAGTTACCGTTGGACTCATAAATATAAAAAAAATTGCATATTAGGAAAACAGCCATGCTTGCGTGCAACTGGGCAGACAACCAAGCGCATTTCCTGCACTGGTCTCCATTTTGCTGGCTTTCCGTAAATGATTAGAATTTAATCCTTTTTTTTAAATACATGTCGGACGTACTTGTACATGTACGTCAATAGCACATCATCATCATCATCATCATTTACGGTTTATTTCTTGATACCAAATAGAAAGTCAAAAGACTAAAAATATTTGGTTTACAATATACACAATAAGAGGTTGAAATTGACATTAAAAAAAAATAAATTAATAACTGAATATTAAAAAATTGCACAGAGTACGATATTTAAAGAACAAATACCACAGATTAGGCGAATTAACAATAATACACACTATAAAAAAATATGCAGTAAAAGACAGAGCCAACAAATAAACAATTACACCAACATACAAACCAACCAACATAAATACATGTATGTCACCAAACAATTGTTTTACCAGTTACAATATGAACATCAGACACATCCAAGAGGGATTTTTAGACGTCAGCACATTTATAGATTTGAAAACGGACATGTAAGCTAAATGTATGTTTTATCTTCATCCCGTCTGAAATTATTTGGATAGGCTTATGTATACCCACACAAAAAAAAGGCAAAAAGACCTGATTGTCATTTCCACCCTTACAAAATAACCAACCCTGCTGCTTGCAGCAAAGCTGAGTAAAATGTCTTGCCTTGGGACTCAAAAGAGAATGATGCCTCCGTCCATCACGATAATCTGTTCCCTTTTTGTATCAGAAATCGTACTTCTGTATATGTACAGTACCCCCTACTGTGCATGTAGACATAGAACATCATCAGGCTCATTTCCCTACGGCCAGAGTGCTGCATGTACACATACCATGGGGTCCACTGAGCAGGGAGAGGGAGCTGGTTAACTGGAACTGGGTCAGATATGCAGGTGTGGCATCCAGCTTTTTGAGTCAGACACAGAACTCATTCATCCAAGATTGGGGCTGTTTTGCGTAAAATCAGATATCCATTTGGCCATGCTGTCAGCTGGATTAGGCCTACATGTTTGAAATAAAATCAATTAGTTAAAAATCAACCACCTGACAGTGTGGTCCTCTTGTAATTGGGAAATTTGTGTTCTGTTGCCTTGTGATCTTGTGGTTGTGTGCATGTACAGTGTACATGTAAATGCACAATTTCCAATCGAGGCCACCTGAAAACATAACTATAGCCTGTTGTGCATTTGTGCGTGAAATGAGGTTTCATAAATAAAGGATTGATTTTTGGGGCTTCCACGAAAGTGCATGAATTTTCATTCTGTTACTTTCTTGTGTTTTTTTTTTATTGGTGAGAGTGTGCTTCAAGATTGCTTAGAAGTTGTTTGGTATAGTCTTTTGGAAGAAAATGGTGCTGATCCTTTTCACATTTCAAATGATGTGTTTTATTGCATCACAGCATACACCTGCAGCAGTTTAATACTGAATCAATTTGAAACGAAAAGCAAACCACCTTCCCATGTTGTAACAATTGTCATCAAGAAATCTGGGTGCTCAAATTATGGATAAATACATGATACCAATTCATGAATCACACACCTGCACATACCGGGGGGGGGTACACGTACCGATGTATGATAAGGTTATTACGAACAACCTTAAGGTGTGTGGTTATACTTTGGTTCTGGGCAGTGGCATGCCAGCATATTCAAATCTTGTCGGTTTTTAGTGAGACAGTAAATTTTGCCTGTAGCATTTCTGAAAAGGGGAGGGGGGAGATTCCCCTCAGATGTCAACACCCTCCACATGTTAACCCAGATAAGTGTTAGCATCAACTCGGAAACCTCGGTACCCGGATCGCAGGGTCTCAAGCAGAGGAGAGAGGGAAGGCTTAATTTATCGTGTTGGAACGTTCAGACATACCGGTACGTGTCTAGATCAGCCGGGGCAATCTGGTGAGAACACGCTCGCGCGCAGTTGAATTGGGCGCGCATGCCCCCTGTCATCTTGTGAAGCTCACGTGTGTGTTTATCATCCGGAACGGTATTCGAAATAGCTTGATTATGATGGGTAGAGTCGACAAATTGCTTCATTGTTTACAGGGGATACATGCATCTCTAGTGGATCACCTGTCGTTTTTATCTCCTCGCTGGGAATTCTGGAAAAACCTGTTCAGAATTTTGGCTGTCATGGCCATTTTTTTTCCTAATATGTCAACCACAGTGTGAAATTGTAATTCATTTGATGCCTGTATTTTTTTATGGCAGCTTGGGGCACTATGGCCTCTTAATTTCTGCCAAGATCCTGTTTGGAACCGGGTCTTTGGTCTTGCACCCGTACGTGCTTGGCACCCCCTCGAAAACAGACTTCAATTATTCAAGCTCAGTCAGGTTGTCCAGAAAGCCGCAAAAAACACCCCCTCCCCCCAAAAAGTCTACCGTTACTTCTGATATTTTTTATTTTACAAGTAGCCGCACAGGGGCAAGTATATATATGGGTACAGGTGTTGATATAGGGCCTGTTCATTTGATGTCATAGTCGTGTTTTTCCTGCAAGTGGCTGCTGAAACTATGGCCAGCCATCACAACAAAAGTAAAACAATAATTCCTAAAGTGTTGAAAATCCCACATGGCTTTCAGATAATAATACGTGTACTATTCGTTCATTGTCTAATGAAAATACAACGCTATAAATCTAATGGGGTGGTTGTCTATTTTGAATGAACTTCAGGTAAAATCGGACACAACCCAAAGGTGATATTTCTGCAAACTCTAGCCACTGATACAAGTTGCAGGTAAAATGGTCTTCACTTGTATGTAACCATGTCCCCAGTTGGTGTATATACTGACGAGCTACAGGTGCATACAATGTAGAAGTTACATGTACAAGTGAAACTGGTGCCGGAATAATTCACAGTAGGTAACATATATGGTCAGCAAATATGGTTAGCTCAGGGTTACGGATATTTTTGCGGGTTTTCACTGCTTTTTTGTGAGTTTTTATTTTCCACCTGTCAGCGTTGCTGATCACTTACCTCCATGTATTTGTAAACACAAATGAAGTGCTTGGGGACTATAAATAGCCCTGACCTGACCGGCACTACTCCAGAGGGTAAAGGTCACCTTTTGTCTAGTGATTCCGCTCTCTCTCTCTCTCTGCACAACACTGACTGTCCAGTGAAACAATGAGCCCTGACCGAAGTGAACTTGACCAGGGGAAAACCAGGGTCTGCCACCACTTTGGCCACTGTTGCTTGTTTTTGGGGGTTTTTTTTGCTGTGCAACTGGTATATAGATTCAATATTCAGTGATTAAAAAACAGCTTCAAAAAAAAACCTTCTACACTTGTCATTATTGTGTTATAATAGTTTTGCTCATTATCATATAGCAGATCAAGAAACTGTGTAACTGTGTAAGAAACTTACATACATTTTCCATGTTGCAATACTGTATATACATGTATGAATTACACATTTACATGGCCTTGTTTGCCATGTGTCCGTGTAACAGTTCAAGTGGATATATTTGAAATAGTTCAGGTCAATTTTATGGTCAAATGCATGTTGTTTACTTTGTACAACTGAAATGGAATGATTTCAATGAAGCACTGCAAATTTTTAATCTGATACCCTTACATTTTATGGAGTGCAACATTTGGAGAGGCTCATCTGGAAATGTGTGTGCAGCTGTCTTTCGGCCTGCTCAGTAGTAAATTTCTTATAAACCGTTCAAAATGAGAAAATGCAAGTGTCGAATGGTAATCACCTGTAATTTTTTCACCTGGGTTTTTCTTATGCATGGTCCGGGGCCTTTAAAAAAAAAAAACTGCTGTTCAATTACCCGGACAGGCACAGGAAAGCACTTGGGGCAGACCACCGTCTGGTGCTGTGGTACAGCTGGAGTCTGGACTGTCCTTGTCCATTCCCCGAGGTCACTGACTGCTGATGAATTAGAATCTACCATCTCAAAACCCCCTTGCCCCCCCCCATTGAAAAATAAAAAAATCCCCAACTTGATGTAAGTTTTGTTCTACCAGAGTTACATGTACAGTGTCCTTGAAGGCTGTTGTATGTCTGCCACATCACAATCATTGTTTGCCGGCATGGCTGGTTTAGCGTGTGTGGGGGCCTTTTGTCACCGTTCTTGTTTACTCTTCACCCTCCCGTCTTTGTCAAGTTCAAGTGCGTTGTACACCCCCACCAAGCCAGTGGTATCAGCCCACCCAGGCAGCCTTGAGGAGAAGCGGGGGTCATCCACCGGGGCTGATCAATCGGTGTTCTAGATTACGGAGGCCCAGGGAGAAAAAAGGCCCGGCCCACCATTCAGGGTTGAAACGTTCAAGGAAAAATGCAAATGAGCCGCCGGGAGTCATTAGGAGCGACTGCAGCTGGCGTTGGAACAGACTGAGGAGGCCGGGTGAGCCAGTGCTAGTCTGGCTTGCTTGCTCGCAGATCAGTTTGGTGGTGACCATAATAGCCCCCTATGTATTGCCCAGTGTTGTCCGCATGGGTTGTAGTGAATCAGGAGAAGGTCACTAGGGTTGCTGCCTCCCCCCTCCCTTCTTCTGAAGAAAACAAGGTTGAATTCTGTTCTGCGAAGTGGGCGTTAGGAAAGAGGGATTGTATTCTGGATACTCCCTTTCTTTTGAGGGTTAAATTTATATTGTTCCCTGAAGCTCTATAACCAGATATTCCAAGAATTCTACGACAATCTTAGAATCGTGCAAAACAGAGAATGTTTTTTTTTTAAATCGAAACCACCAGCGCAAAGAGAATTGTGTTCATTTTGTTGTTCTGATTTGCCGAAACATCAGCTCAGCAATATTGAAAAAAAAAAATCGTGATTACACTAAAAAGAGAACGAAGCCACCCAAAAAAATTTTAATAATGTCAGATTTGATAACCTTGAGATAATGTGGGTAGCGTGCCGGTAATTGCCCCCCAAAAATAAACACAGCCATGGCCTGAAAATTGCACGTAGTTTAGAGACTTACCCGGGTGACGTGCGTGATTCACAACCCTTAGGACTCTGGCCAATCCCCCCCAAAATGCCAAGGCCTCGACACGGCCCGGCTTCTCGGGCTGGTTTATTGCATCTATTTATTTTCAGCCTTGATCGGGGTTAATAATAAGTGTTTGAGAGTGTTTGCCAGGTAAGTGCATTGCACAGAGCAAGGTCAGGTTCAAAGTTGTCTGTTTTCACTTTTTTTTTTCTCTCTCATTTATTGTTTGCCGCAGATTCAACTGTGTCAAAAACAGCCCATCGGCTCTTTGACCGGGTGTGATAAGTGAAAGATTGTGAAGAAACTTGACCCACTTTTGCCGAATGATTTGGTGTTCACGCTTTTTGACCGCCATGCAAAGCATTAAGTAATGGACTCTGGTCTTCTTATAGGACACAAAACAAAATTAATTGAGAACAGAATTTCTTCAAACTGCGTGCCTGCTAAGTGTGCTTTGCTCAGAATTTCAATGGAATAAGTCAATCTAGTACATTTTAGGGTGAGAGTTTTGTGCGAAATCCAGTAAGCAGTGTTTATCCCTGTGGCGAGGTAAAAACATCACTCCTAATGCTTCCAGACAGGACCACACAACGCAGGGTGCTTCAAATTTGCGTCATTCTTGTGCCTCTCAAAAATCTGTTGATTCCCCCGTGCACGAAGATAAGCTGTGTCAGTCATACCTCAACCCTGATTACTCGGTCAGTGTTTAATGAAGCATCCATGTCCTTTTGGAACCTTTCATATCTAAATGCTATGCTCGGCCCATCAATCATGTTCCACATGTCGGAGAACTAACCATGTATTAAAAACAAATTCATCCTTCATTTCTGTTTCCGAACTGGATAGGCCTACCTGTCATTGACGAGTCGTTGCATTTTGAATTTCTTTTTTTTTTAACCCTAACAACCCCAAACCGAACCTGATGAACTTGGTGCTGGAAGGCCCAGGGGGATGGTGTTGGATTCTGTATGAGTTGGGACAAATAAGGTTTTCATTGTGTGCAGTGGCTGGCTGGCTGTACCAATTGTTGGACTATGCTTGATTTTGTCAGGTTTGATACTGCTGCAGAGACCCATCCATACCATATCACTCAAACTCCGACGGGCTCGTTCTGTTGCAGTTGATCAGGTTTGGTGACTGGCGAATTTGTTGTTGTGAAGAATGGAGAGCGCTGGAGGTTTTATCGGGGTCAGATGAGCAAGTGGATTTAATTAAATTGCGGGATTTATCCGCCATAGATGGAATCGGACAATTTGGTAATTCTGTCCTCTGCATTTGAAAATGAGCCTGATTACTTGCAAAACGTTAGCCAACAACCAGCCTTGGAACAGCGATACATCACTGTGACAAGGATCGGGCTAAAAATCCTTCAATCTTCTCAATTACACTACAAATTACCGAGCTTCTTTTTTGGTACACGTGTAATAAGGATCATTCTTTTTGTTCAATAATTGGAGGCTCAATCCATGCCATTTTTGATTTGCAGTGTAATGAGCACCATGCATTGTAGTTCACAAAAGGGATATTGATTGTGCAGTAACAATGTGGAGCTTTTCAAGTGCATTTAACGGTCAGTTAGGGCTACACAAAGTGCAGCGTTAGGTAGTGACCAGGCCATTGGTCAGTCAGTTAATCCCAGCCGGTTGGTTTGACAGGGACCCTGGCCTGGGCTGTTGTTTGCTTCGGCCCCCCTTGAATGACCAGGGGCTGACCTGCCCCCCCCCTCTGTTCGTGTTTGTTGACCAGACCAGCTGCTGGGCTGGAGAGGACTGGTCAGCCTTGACTGACCCAGTTTGGCTCGGTCACTCCAGGACACAACCTGGGCTGGGACCTGGCCCTGGGAAATCAGAAACATGGCTGCCTAATCACTTAAAAGGCTGGGACATGATCACACCTGGCAGGTTATTGGGTTGGAAACCCAACTGGACATGTACATGTATGTGCAAATTGAGAGGATGGATATCAGGTCAAACCTAATTTTGTGCTCTTAATTTTCCCTCAAATTACTCTTCCCGAAGCTGATTAAACAGCGTCCTTGGACCAAACTGATCAAGCCAAAATTTTCTGTTAATCTTCCTGTTTACTTTAAGAAAAATAATAATAATTTCTGAGGTTTGGTTTGCCAAAATTAATGCGGATGTTATTTCGAATTGCGCATTTGAAAAAGTGATGCGAATGGGGTGGCTTCAATCTTCTCGCTCCCAATGCCGGTGAAAATACGCTGCAGCATCCAACCGGGTCAAAAGGAAGGGTCTTGTTTTCCCACACACTTGCCTTTTTTACCAGATGGCTGGATGGTTGAAGCTGCAAACGAGGTTGAGGGATTACAGACCCGATAAAGTCACCGAGAACATTATGTACATGTAGGAATCAAATCACCGGAGACATTACCCGCACCGTGAACAGGAAGGCCAGGGCATTCATGTACATGTACTTAGCCATCACTGCCAAAGAAATCACGAGAAATTGTGACTGGGGAGCCCATGTTACCGTTTGCCTTGGGGAGGCTGAGAGCGCTGCTAGTCCAGTTGGCTGTATCAGTCGGGACACGGGGCGGTGAACTTTTCCCCCCAGGTTAAAATATGCATGGCATCCCCTTGCCAGAGATTATCTTTTTATGGGGTTTGAAATATTCATGGCTTTGCTCGACTTATACGGATTTTGCTCATCTGCAGCTGCATCCTAGCCGGGAGTTGGACAAATTTTGGACAAAAATGTAACGCTCCATGTTTGGGAGCAGCCAGTCCCCAGGCATGTTTGCTTTGTAAGCTTGCCTGAAATCCTCTGAAATCGGACTCCTTCATTATGCATATAGTTCAGGTGTAATTGCAAGTACATGTCCTTTCAAAATGTAATGTTCAGCATCCCCTCCAGAATGTTTGTATTCCCAGATCGTCTTGAAAAAGAAGAAAGTAACTTTACTCCATGCAGAATCACTTCGAACTGAGGCAGTTCATCAATCTGTGATTTGATTTAGGATATGAGTGAATTCAAATCATTCGGGGACATTTTATCATTAAAATTTTTATTTTAGGTAGGAATAATTCTGATCTTGACGGGCATTACACTCTCTCCAGAATAGATGAAGGATGGCTAGGGTTAGTGTTACATGGAGGCAGAGGTATACATGGAGTTTGGGGTGTTACTTTCATGCCAGTGGATACTGAAAAATGAAAGTAAAGTGCACCGATATTGCTTGTTTGCATGACCCATCGTCGAACTGTCCAGTGGAAGGCGCAAGGAGAGTGAAGATTTAGCATTATTCAGAAGGGAGCTGAGTGGCCACGTCACGGTCTCGTAGAGTATTTGAACAACTGTCGTAATTGCCATTTTGGATGGTCATCAAAGTATTGCACTTGTCTTAATGACTCTCTGTGGTGTGAGGTGTGACCATCAGACTTAATGCTGATTGCTTGGCCAAAAAAAAAAGGAACAAATACAGAGAAAGTTCTTTTTTTTCATCCAAACAAGCCAATCGGAATATTGCCAGAGAACTTCCGAGTTGATAAGTTCTCCCCAGGGCTGCCAGAAGCACAGTCTTGTTGGGAAGCAGGTGAACTTGGCCAGGGTATACAGTGTCACTGCCCTCCAGGCTGGGGGATGAGGGTTTTCCAGGCCAAGGCCACGCCAACTCACCCGAAAGTTTAAAAAAAAAAAAAAAAAAAATTAAGATAACATTTAAAAAATATCTACTGTATATATCAAAAACATTTCCAAGCAGTGGGCATGCATTAGCTGAAACAAACAACGGAACAGCTGTGAACTTGTGATTGGTCGGAGAGAAAAAAAGGGGTTGGTACAATGTAGGTGCTGTCGTGCTAATTCCTTCTCGCAAACACATGGGTTGAAAATAGAGGGCACTCTGATATTGTTGGAAAATGAAAGTGCCTACAGCTTATTTGGAAAATTTGTTGTACATGAATTTATTGTGCGCAGTAATCATTGTTTCTATTTTCATATTGTTGGATTTAAAGGATTTTATATGTATGAAATTATGATTATAATTACATGTATGTACATGTGTAACTTAAGTATAATTGTGGCTGGACTCGATCAAAGTCTGGAACTTTTGTTAGCTTGAAATCTGGTTACCTCAGAGCTTACCGGTATATTCCACTGAGGTCTGAGTCATCGAGATTTAACCAAACATATATATACATGTACGTGTAAGTTTACGTGATGTCTATTACATAAGTGCATGTACAGTACATGTGCCTTTACACAAAGAATGTTCAGTGTTCCGTGTCTAGCATGCAGCACAAAGCAGGTTTTCTACACGTACATTACATGTTAAAGAATAGTCATGTGCCATCCATGTATCTAAACTGTGACACTCAGGCCGACATGTGGTTGAGGTGTCAGAACGCCACACAAACGCAGGAGCAGCAAAAAATTCACATGTACGCACAAGTTGGGTCTATGCGTAGGCTGAAGATGGGACAGTTTCAAGAACGTCTCACTGTGTTCCAAAATCACTGTAGATATCATCTATTTGAGAGGTTTCTTGGAAGCTGCCAAATACAAAATGACACATGTGCATTTGTGGTTTTTTGGGGGGGGGTTGTCGCATTAAAGATGGAGAGAATCGCCTTGATGCAGCATCGAGTGTTCACTGTCATCTTGTTTTTGTCAAAATCACATCCTTTGAAGAGTTTACTCTAGCATGCAGACTAGGGTATCAGTTATGCTTCGGCAGTTAATTGGCTCGCTCTGTCGATAAGCAGAGACCACTGCGGGTGTTGCCGCATACATCATTTTCACGATTGTGCACAGGCCATGGCCCAGCTCGTGCTGTCCACCCCATACGCGCCCCACATCCCAAAAGATGCTGCCGACAACCATCGGCAAACTTCACACCTTGAATTTTAGAACTGAGCCAGCTATGTTCGCAATGCTGGGACCAACTGTCTTCAAGGCCGGACATCATGCACCATGTGGGAAAGTCCACTGAAGGGTGAGGGGTTTTTGCTTCAGTGAGAAGAGCTAGTTGTTTTTTCGTCCCAAGCCACGCGTATCTTACATCTTTTGTACCATGAGCTCACTCGTGATTTTTTTTTTTTGCTTCATGGTTGGAGGGCTTTAATGAATAAGTGATGAACAATGCCATGTTCATAAGAAAAACATTGAGGACGGCATAACAGTTTTCTTTAAACGTTGCGCTTTATCCCGAACCTGCCACAATTAAAACTCTTACATGTACATATATTGTAAGCTTTACCAGGCAAATTACATTGCAAAGTTATCGTTTGTCAGAGATTCTTGAGTTGTTGTAAGGAAAGCCTTTTCTCTTTTGCAGGGCAGCCCTATTTACTGCACATCTCCATTTAATGGCTTTCACGTTCTACCGGTAGACCAGTAACAGTTGCCGATTCCCTGAGACTGAAGGCTAAACAGTATATTAAAGTCACATCAGCTATATCACATGCGCCACAGGGCTTGATGGTAAACACATTGTATCAGCCTGTAATTAGAGCCAGGGAGGGAATGGTTTTCTATATCATGTGTTTAATGATTTTTATGTGGGATCTGATGCACATGCATCATTGTCAAAGTCTAATTGAAGGTAATGGCTTTACCTAACCCCGTAGTTTCAACTCCTCAGAGCATGCACGCTGTGGCTGTGGAGAACTTGTTAACGGCATCATTTATGGCATCTTTTACAGCGATATCTGAGGGGATGCCCAGGGCTGTTGTGGTGTCATGTTCCATGTCTGAAACATGAGCCGGGTGTACATACATGTATATATATATACTGGTAAGCCCCAACATGGCATTGGTCAAAAAACAAGATTTAGAAGGCACACAAGACCTTTACATGAACTTTGTAACCACCGTTGTGATGGCTTCTATTCCTGGTCACTGGGTCGGTCTGTCCATGTTGCATTATTGCTTTCAAGCTTTGAAATCCTTT
Source organism: Acanthaster planci (assembly GCF_001949145.1). The sequence continues at coordinate 183,949 of NW_019091403.1, read as the reverse complement.
GTCTGGCATATCCTGGCCTGTGTAATTTACTCATTCCTGCATGATCTTTTGAAAAAGTCAAGGTTTAGGAAGATCTTGTGGGTGTGACGAAGGTCAATCTCAGCCACTGCCCGTTTGTGGGAGGGGGGAGACCTGGTGCCCCTTGAAGGTATCATTTCTGTCATCATTTACTTTCAGTAAATGTCCTTTTCCAATCCTTCCAATGGCAAGAGCATCAAGGATGTGTCACCCGGGTGTTGGAAATTGATTGGACGTCGATGGACTCTCTGGGAGGTACTGTAGGACGTTTCCTCAGGATGTGCAGTTGCCGCTGTCTTGTAGTCACTGCACATACTACAGGCCAGAGCGAGTTTGAAGTCAAGACTCCAACATTTGCTGTCAACAAACTTGATTCTGTATTTCCTCCTGCTGACTAGCTGTACTTGTGTCATCCATCCACCCCCTCTTGCCCCTCCCTTCTGGCCATTGTTTGTTGTAACCCTGACCTCTCTTACTCCGACGATGGAGACCTACCAGTACCCCTCCCTAAAAACTAGAAAAGGAAAAAAAAAGCCTCAGGCTTGTCACTTATCGGATTTCCTTTGGAGTCTGAACAAGGAAGGATACAAGTTACTTATTAACTTGACCCTGAGACTTCCCCTCCCCACTCAAGGCCCTTGCGAAATGTGCAGGTGTTACCCCTGGCACTGAAGCCAGTGAAGGCTTTATAGGATGGACAAGTTCCTCCTTCCCCCTCCCCCCAATTTTTGGTGATGTCTGGGAGATGTGTGACTCAATTGTCATTTCCGACAAGATCTTTTGTCGGTAAGCGGCTTAACTCGGGTGGATTACCCTTGCAGATGTTCTCAAGCCTGAACTCTTTGTCCAGCACGATTGGACGGAAGGGGAAGAGAGACAAGTCTAACCTCCCGACTGCCCCCTCTCCCACAACTACCACCGATACAAGCAAGCACTTAACTCCCACAGTCAACTTGCGCATTTGTTGGTGGGGACTTCAAGGTCCACATTTCTGCCAAATCCTCATCCCATGGGTGGAGCATCATTCAAGAAGGGTTTTGAGCATGGCCAATAAGTCCTGGAAACTCAAATAAATCACACATTGAATCGTTGTATGTGGACGACAGCTCCCCTCTCCTCCCCCTCACCCACAGCAGCCCCGCCCCTCCATTCTTCCCTCCGCCAACAGATTCCTGCCCGACGGCACTGCGGCAATGTCTCCTCCACTGAACTACATGTACCAAATAGTGCCCTCAGTCTGTCATGAGTAGAGGCAATACATGTAGTTTCTGGAGTCAAACCTTGTAAAAAGTAGCAGTCAGTTGAATGTCGGGAAGCATTTTGTTGAGGAACGTACATGTAGGCATGAACTTTCAAAGGAGGTTTTCAGTCCAGCGTGTCCATTTGCGGCTTCATAATGTTCTTGTACCGGTACCTTGTATTTTGTATCGAAGCGGCTAGCGAGAAGAGTGAAGGCCAAAACCTATTCATGGATTCATGAATAGATGTGCATATATTGTTGATTATCTTTAAATGTTGTGTATGGGTCACCATACATGTACATGTGTGTTAATGTTGACATTATTCTTCATCCTGATGCGTACATGTGCATTATCTGTGCCCCCCCCAACAAAAACAATTAGGTTTTGTAATTCTACGATGCGTGCAGCTTTTTCTTTTTGACATTTGGGATTACTTTGTCCCCCTCCCTTGCAGATGTTTAGTCCATTTTCTCGCCTCTTTAATTCTTCCTACTTTGGAGTCCCATTTGCGAAACTGAATAATTCCAGGCTTGCCATTTTCCTAGAACCCAGCAAATGGTTCTCGTTCCCAGTAGCTATATATGGAGCACATAGGAAATGCATCGCCAATAACAGATGGCATGATGTACACCCAGCCTGATGGGAGAAAATGGATGACTTCTTATATGAGGAACTGTGAAATTTGAATATTCACCAGTTATCTCTTTCCTTTTGGATTTGTAAAATACTGTGCATTGTACCTGAATTCCATTCTGTGTGCAAGTCGTTCGCTCTCTGCATGTACATGTTGGTGACTTTTTTTGCTATAGCCCACTTTTCCCCCAAAAATGGTCAGGTCTTTCATGTGATACGCCTTCTGTCGAGCACCGTACAGTGTGATAAGAGTGATGCTTGTCACTCTCGTACAAATACATTCTCGCAATATCAAACTAAACTTCTGATAATATTTGTCCGGTGATACATGTAGTTACCATTTGCAAAAAAAAAGAAGGCTTGAACCGAGAGTTGAAAATCTACATTACAAGAGGCTGTTGGTGTGCATTGTCGAGAAGTGAGTTCAAGTAAGTCGCAAGGACTCCACTTTACTCACGAAGAACGAACATTACATGTATTGGTTGGTAAGTTCGGCACTTTATGCAGCTTTTGGGTTTTTTTTTTAATAGTGTGGTGAAATGGCTTGCTGGCTTAGAGCTTTTGTTACATCCAAGATAACCGTAGACATTACTCAAACAGCGAATTGGCAGAGTGACTCTCGTCATGCGACTTGGACTCTAGTCACCGTTTTTGTGACATGACTTGCAACTTCCAGCTTTGACTTGTGACTTGACTTGGACTTTAGAAAAAAAAAGAAGATTTGCAGCCCTGTCTGCCTGCAGTTGTGCTGTGGTACTTGTGCGCGTGGAAATGGAACAATCAAGTACAAGTGTACTTAATCAAGTGAGTCAAGTTCGCCGGTCCAAAATCTGAACTCGTACATGTGAGTTGATGCTGAGCCCTGATTGCTTATTACTGTTAGTCAAATTATTCATGATGTGACTTGTACTTTGTACTCCTAAAAAGAAACTTGTGACTCTGTCCTTTGTTGGGACTTGTTACCAAATGACTTGTGTCTTGACTTGGCCTTGCAAAGAATGAGTGGCTGTCATGTCTGTGCATTGCAGTTCACCACACATTGAGCTGGTTTTTCTGGTTTTTTTTAAGAAAATCCATTTCAGGACATTTTCTTCTAGGCCGCAAGTTTTTGGAATCTGATCTGCACACATCCTGGAAAGTGTATGCAGTCACTTCACCAAAATAACTTCACACCCTCTGGGTGGATTTTGTCACTGAACACAGAACAGAAACCCCTCGGCCCACAGAATAGTCTGACCCAGTGGCATCGACCCTGACTGTTCAACTTTGCCTGCACCCAGAGCACAGTCGGCAGGGCGCTGGCGGTTCATGGTCACTCTTTGCGTATGCTGGCACCATCTGAGCGCGCTCAGCATGGCTCAGTGACGTCAGTGCCTGTCAGTGCAGTGTTACAGAAATAGCGGGGGCTATTGTCCCCCGGAGGCTCTGGAAATACATGTGATTCCTGCCATTTGTACGTAGAAGCCCCATTTGTGTGTCTGTGTGGACGGGTTCCAGTCTGGCATTAATGTACTTTGTGTAGGATTATTTGTACCCTGATATATCTGTCACCGTGTAACACCAGCCTTCTACTGTTTTCAACTAAAGAATGCCATTTTTAGCAAACACTGCTGTTGGAAGAAAACTCTCAGCACCAAAGGTTAAACGAAGGTGAACTGACAAGGTCCATATCAGGGAATGGTACAGTTGTATACTCGTTCCTTTGCAGTCAACCTGCAATTCAGCAGGCTGGCCAAAGTGTCTGTCATTCCGGCATTGAGGCGCTAGCTAATCACATGCTACGACCGTCAAGGTTTTCTGTCTTTGATAAAACATGAGCAGACGGTGGCCAAGAACTATCCAAGCATGGCTCGGGAGTAGCCAATTTATTTTTATAACGAGCCTAATTTGTATTCGGTCACAGACAGACCATGGCCCCTCTATGGCTATGGATGGTCCTGTGGATTTTGAAAAATATAGAAGAAAAAACTGTTAAGAAACCAACCTCGGAATTGTTCTGTTATTCATTTTTATTTTTTTTTTTTTTTTGGTATCTGGACCCTGAATTATCAAAATCATTTTTCATTGGACAATTAACAGTCAAGCTGTTGGCAGCTGCTCATCCAAAACCAGTCGTAATTCTGTTAAGCTCCTGGCATCAGGCTGGATGCATAATGGATGTATACTCTCCAAATGCCCTTTTTTGTTGTTGTTTTTTTTTTCAGTTTGGAAACTGCGTGTTAGTTCTCCCGATTACTTTCAGATTATTCTGAAAAACATTTTGTGTGTCGGTTTCTGTTGTCTCTATTTCTTTCTCGATCTCTTTTTCAGTTGCCAGCATTATGTGCCTCAGAAACGTGATCATTTATATAACTACCAGTTTCTGAAATGAGTGATCATTGAAAAAAGAAAAGGATTTGCTTTGTCTGCAGTTTTGTATTTAGGCACCTTACTTGTAGGAGTATTAATTTCTGGGGCATTTTAAGAATTTGTGTTGTAACTGGTGGGGTTTAGGTACACTGAAATCAAACGAAAAGCAAAGCCTGCGAAAATTTTAGCCCGTTCCTGCGCTTTCTGGTCAACTTGAGTGCCATTGTCAACTCCTCAGTGATGAGCATCAGCGGAGCTCGGAGCTCGTGGTGTCACTCAAGGCTAGAAATAACAACCGACCCCACAAAACTGCCAATATGCCAAGGCCAAAGCCATCATCTGCCATTGGGGATCAGAGCTCCTCAGAAGGGGATAGATTTTAGATGACAAACTGACTGTTGTGGCCTTTTTTGTCCAAACCCAAGGCCGCTGGAGCAGAGCCCTGAGAGCTGTGAGCTGTCAGTGGGCCAGATGGCCTTGAGGTTGACCTAGATTGCTCCATTGCTGTTTCACTGGCACCCCCCCCCCTTACCAACCACCAAGCTGTTACATGATGTGTACGCTACTCCAAAATGTAGCATTCCCAGAAAATCTCATCATCTGCCATTGAGATTCTTGAGTCGATCATAGAGTATCATCATCTGCCATTGAGATTCTTGAGTCGATCGCATGGAGTGGGACAAAAGTGAGTCCTTCAATTTGCTCCCATTTCTTGACTTTATGGCATTCCCATCACTCAAGGGTACAAGTGGTGCAGTAAAACGGTTCAAGACCAACCCATGTGTAAGGTTGGATTTTTGTGGAATCAATTTTTTTTATTTATCAGTAACATGTTTCGCTGAGCTCAGGGCTGTGAAATCTCTGTTTTTTAGGGAATTTCCGCTGTTTTGTTGAGTGTCGAATTTCATTTCCACTTTTTTGTCATCAAAGGGTAAGATTTTCCTCATTTTTCTTCCCTGCACAAGCGCCGATGTTTCCCCTTTTTCTACAGACCCCACACGAGGGCCAGGCCTAACTTTGCACGTCCTTTTTCGGACACCAAACAGCACTGGAGCGCTGCAATGCACGCGACTGCATCTATTATACATGTACACATACACGTGCATACAGCGTTTACATATCTGAACGGGCATACATGTACACGGCGCTGCTCGAAGCGCAAGCCTTGTGTGTAAGCAGCATCCTGGAACCATCCAGTCATGTTGTTATTGGCTGCCAATGAAATATCAATATTCATGTATGTGTCAGTGGGATACGTTACAGCCGTTCCTGCGTTAGCGGGAGCAGTGACTTAAAATCACCACTATAACTCGCGGTAGCGCACATTTCACTGTGAATTTACGGCTTAAAATAAGAATAGTAAATTTTCGCTATGGCCGATAGAGGGCTTCATGACGACTGGCACGGGTGCGCAAAGTTCTTGTGTCACATATTATCATACTGGTTTTACGTGCTTTATGTACATCATTTTATACCAGCTTTCTCTCAATTTTCGGACGTAAACTCAAACCCCACGTAAACCCCACGTCCTATATGCTTCACACTTGCAATTTAAGCAGTTTTCAGCTATTTTTTTAGGGGGTACTCTGCTCGCACCCCTGTGTGCTGGAATTGTCAGAAATTTAACATAAAAGGTAAGAGTGAGCCATGGCTAAATTGAACCTGGTCACTAAATAAAAGGAAATGGCAGAATTGATGTTAAGATGTCAAATCAGTCAGTAGGGTGAATACAACTTCGTCAGTAAGAGGTCTTCATCTGTGCACAAGCCAGAGTGAGGTTCTGCCCTAAATTCATCTGTTCTCGTTTGATGGTAATCAGTCGATGGAAACATCTTTCAATTTCAAGTGTATGCAGAACAAATAGAAGTCTGATTTAAAGAACAGAAAAGTCCTTTTTAATAGAGTTGTAGAACTTTTTTCCATTGCCTCGAGTACATTGACTCCTGCAATTTGTTTGTTTCAAAACTAAACATGCCTGTTTTGGTCGTCAAATTAAACGCAGTAACGATCTCACACAGCTGCTAAATAGACTTCCCTTCGGTGTTGGAATGCCACGGATTGCCTGGTACCCACTACTGGCCAAGCAGTCACGCCCCCAGTGACCCACTTCTCAAGGTCACACCAGAGGTTGGAGAGAGAACAGGTTATCTCAAAGACGGAAGGGGAGGGGTTGGTACTTTGCCAGCCTGCCGACACCCTGACACGGCGTGCACCTCACCAGAAGGTGTAAGGCTGTACCATTTCCATTTCAGGAAAACAGTCAGGCTAAAAGTGTTCACCTGTAGGCATACATTGTATGTACAATTGCAGTGCATTAGTTAGAGATGTTTTTTCCGTATTGTCAAATCATATTTTAGTATTGCTCTTTTAATATGTAACCGAATAACCAGATATTGGAACAAGATATTGATTGCAGTGTTACATGTACTTGAGAGCATGCTTGTGCATAAGATGCAGACACATGTACATGATACATGTGCCAGTAGTGAAAAGGTTGTTTTTTTTTAAGTGAAAAAAGCAATCAAACATTTGCTATTTCCATCGATTACTTGAATATCATGCCAGCGTTTATTGCCTTCTATGTTGTTGGACTTGGAATTGTCAGGAGGAGCAGCCTGTTTCAAAGGAGTCATTCTGTGCAGGGAGGAGACAAGAGAGGGCGCTCTTGACAGACAGCAGATTGAAAATCAAGATGTTGGGAAACCGGAGCTGGAGACTGACTGCCACTTTGGTGTCGATATGCAGGCATGTCTGCAAAATACATGTCCCTGGCTAAATTTTTAATTGGGCATTATTGGCTGTAACTGTTGTACCGGTACAGCTTTTCCTCCTCTCACCACCTTTTAATACATGTGATCTCGATCATTGCACTTTTCTAATGAAATTTTAAAGGCCTCCTCAAGGACCTCCACTCCCCCCTCCATTATTCCTGCCTCAGAAAAAAAATAAATATTTTAGATCTTTCTCTGACCCACATTTGATACTGATGACTTGAATTAATTTATTAGCCCGATTCTTGTTGTCAGTAACATTTTCTCGGTCCGCTTGGCTGTGCGTTCGAGAGGCAAGCATATATCAATAAAGAGTGGTTCATCTTGCTGCCATGCGTCCTTGTAGACTAACAATGGCCGCAAAATGAACAGTTGTGGAAAATTCTCCAGGCGACCTCCCAAGTCCTTCCCCTTGACAGCCCAGACTGGTTTGCCTTCGTTGCGGCGTTCCCAAGGCGACTTCCATCCAGAATTAAAAAGCGATACATGTGTATCTCTCTCTGTTGTCAAACAGTTTTCTTTCAAACAGACGGGAGAAATGAGATTGGGACGACGGGTAAATTTGATTTGCCTTGCCTTGAAGGAAATGAGACCATTTTTTTTCTCCTGTCTTTTATTTTTCTGTCTCTTCATTTCAGTCCATATTTTTTTCTGCATTATTATTGTTGTTTTTCCCACTTGCCGCCTGCCCCACATTCCTCTGTTTAGGCGATGCATCTCCTCTCAGTGTATTGTTCCCGCCGTGGTGTTTAAAAGCGGTCCACTTTCCTAATCTGCATCAGGAACAAAAGCCGAAAGGGGGTCACCTTGACCATACCTCCGAGTCACCACCAATTATTGTCCCTCCCTCAAATTCAATCTCCTACGGTTGGGTGGGGGGGAAATTTCACTTAGCGAACCAGCCTTGATCTTTGTCGCAAATTGTTGTCATTTCTGTTCGTCTTGTGCTTGACCTCATCCTGTCTCCCTGGGATGATTGCATTTATTGTACGGCTCTTCTTTCTACTAACTCGGTCAAGTTCCTTCCCAGTGTTGCCTGCTTTCGGCTTAAGTCTCGCAGCAAGTGACGTGTCATTTTTACATATGTACAAAGATTTTGTATCTTGCCACTGTTGGTTTCTAGGGTGGGAATCCCCAAAGGCTCAGATTATTTTGTACTGTGTCAGTACATGGTACCTGTTCCCATGTTATCCTTTTTATGCATTTCACCCAAGGGACCACAAAGTTCTTTTTATAAATGTTGTTTCTGATGACATCTCACACACCTGTACACCTGTCCAGACTATTTAAGCAGTGCCATTTCTGTTCATCGCTCCTTTGTACCAATCTGACGGCAAAATGCCAAGAACACAATGAATAACAGGTGGAATTACCTACCCTCATCTACTGGTGCTCCTCTATCTTCATAATTTCCCTCCCCCTCCCCATTTTTTTTCCCCCAAGAAGCCCTAATTTGTAGGTGGTAAGAGAAAGAAAAAACAAACAAAAGAAATTTAGAAAAACTTGCTTAATGGTACATGTAGATACATGTACATGTATGATGACTTATATTGTTGGATAATGCTCAGCCCTTTCCCTGAGCATTCCGGCCTGGGAATACCCATGGGTTCACTCTACCCATTTCCTTGTTGCCTTCCCCTCCCCACAGATGTACACTTGTATTCTAAGGTGTAACACCCTTCTGTGTTTTATGCTGTACTCAGCCTACAGATCTCATGAACCCTTCAAGATTTTACTTCTTTTTGTATGGTCTGTGGGGGGGAATAGCATCCATGTGCAAGTGGACAAAGGTAATTACAGCAGGTGTGTTGGTCAGGTGCAAGTGGTGAACACCTCTTGGGTACTGATTCTCACTTTCATCCATGTTTGGGGTTCCGGTTCTTTTTTTCTTCTTCTTTTCATGAGGATAATTATAGGCATATATTTTACCTTGAATTTTGGCTTTTTTTTTTTCTGGCACAATTGCGAGCGTCCCCATTTATAGAATTCTTGGATTCTGCCAACCGGCGCATGTCGCAACCTTCATTACTGAGCGCTGATGAGCAGAATGAGTCAACAGGTTTTTTTTTGTCTGGCATGGTGATTGCATTTCAAAGGACTTTTCTATGCACCCACCCAACTGACGAGCCTTGGGGTAACTAAACTAAAGATCAGGAAGAAGTTGTCATGTAAGCACTGGTGACAAATATTACTGAGCATCCGATGGTGGATTGATACCAAGGTCATAAGTGTTGGAATTTTGGCTCCCCCCTTCTCTCCTTTTCCTGTTTTTTTTTTTTTTCTCCAATCCTGTCACCAAAGAATGCACCTAATCAATTACTTGTGTCACAGAAGCAACACTTCATTCCTCTTGTCATACCTTTAAAGCAGTTGGGGAGAATATAGGTTAAGTATTCATGACGTTTGATCTACATGTATGTGTGTGACTGCGGGTGAGAGCGGACAATAAAAAAAATGGCCGTGATGGGATCGTCGGCAGGGGTTTGCTGGCAACCGCTTAGTCACGTAAATTTCTTTAAATACACACTTTTTTTTTTTTTTTTGGTGGTTGGCACTGGATTTCCTGTCTGCTGTTTCAACACCTCCTCCACCCCGTCTCGAGACCCACAGCGGAACAGCCGGAAATTTCTGAGTTGTCGTCTTGAAGCGAGAGGTGTGAAGGTCATGGCTTATGATGCCCTTGTCGCTAAGCCTAAGGTTTTTCACGGTCATGGCTGTATCCTTGGCCGAAGATCTTGTTAGTCATTTTTTTTTTCTATCTCTGCTATACGCGTCTTTCTCCCACCCATCGCAATTCACGGCTGGTTTTTTTTTTAGCAATTTGATTAAAACGGCGGATGGTTCATCACCCGATGCTTTCTTGTGAAATGCCACATTTCTTCTTTTTTACCTCAGGTAATTTACTTTGTCCAGCTCAGTTTTCTTAAGTTGATTGGAATCTCAACTTTTACTGAGGCACCTCATGCATGCCATCGAGAGCTACACGGTGATGCACATATAAATGTAATAAAATCATGAAATTTCATCAAGTAAATTTGAGCTTTCTGGGGAATTCTTCAAACTGTAGGCCTATGGGGAGTATTCTGTAATGGAGCAGTCGATGATCTTCTGTTCACAAGTACCCCTTGTTGTGAGAGTCCTTTGTGCATGCGTGCCTCCACAATTCCAGTTGCAGAAACAATCATCAGAGCTTGAAATATTTTGCAAACGGAAGTTACTGTCACGTACAGCGTACCATACATTGTTCTGGTAACCTCATAATAATACCCCACTGGAAAAAAGTCTCGCTTCACTGGCAGAGCTGTTGTTGCCTTCGGTCATTTATAGTTTCTTGCCGTTGCCTAGTTCCCTACCTCTCCAAACTGATATCTCCTGCCATGTTGCCACAGCTAATTTGGAATCGAGGTGTAAAAAGCACGAGAGGGAAACGGGGGGGGGGCTTTCCTTGTGAGCAACCCCCCCCTTCCCCCACGCCTCCAACTCCGACACCCAAGCGTCAGGAAACCGGGAATTAAACCGTTAAACCCGACAAGGCCAATCAGCATGCACCTTAAGCTGGCCCAGCCTTCTGCACCTCGTAGACCCTGACTTAATAAACGAATAACAAGAATCTGTCGTGTTAAAATGAGCGAGTAACCTGCGTGACCGACAGTCTTGAATGCTGACAGAAAACTGAATTCCTGTGTAGTGGGAAAACTGTAAAAAACAAAACTCATTCAGTCTGTGCCTGCCTCACTGAGGGCGCTATTTACCCCATCTTTATACAGTAGTAACTGTGACTTGTTTTATCCTTATCCAACTTCACTGTTTGTGTAAATGCATCTGGGGCAGTGCCATCTTCTCCTAAACTCCATTCTATCGTTTCAACATCTAAACCAGGTATCGAGAATTTGTGTTGAGACCATTCCTCTACACCAAATTGTTTTGTTTGTGCTGTGACATACCAAGATATTTCAATTGAAATTCACGCTCCTGGTTTCCCAACAAGACAGTCATTTTTGAAAAGTTTAACTCAATCTTTTTTGAAAACTATCAAAATGGAATGCTGAGTTGAAAGTTCAATTCTGACACTCAAAAAGATATGTCAGGCAAAAATCCTCTGACAGGATGAAATTTGTTTTAGGTTACATTTAAACACGAACAGGAAGTTTCAGAGAAGTCAGGCTTTTTTTCTTTGGTTGCTTTGTGAGAAACTAGATCAAGGCCTATTCCTGTTAACTGTGTCAGCCTTGGATGACTGAGGTTTCATCACATGAACCTGACGAATAAAGAGTCTGGACCCAGTGGTTCAAGGCCAGCAATCTGAATCCTTTTGCCACACAGTCCCCCCCCCCAAGTGGGAAAAAAAACATGCTCTCCCATCTGTGATATTGTTTACACTGGGAACATTTGGTCTGTTGATGGGAAAATACCGGAGTTGCGTTTGGCTTCCTGAAAAACTGGAAAACGAAAGGGGAAAGTCATGTTGCTCCTTGCTTGGCACAGTTTTGGAATTTTAGCAGTAATGGTTCTGAAAAAAGAGGGGGTGGGAATGTCAACTGGATTCGCCGAGCATTCATCGCAGTCTTTGTTATCTATCTTTTCTTTGAAGAGGTGCAGTTTTGCTATGGTTTTCTCTTCCCTTTTCTTGGATTTTCTAAGGCTCATGTGCATGTGGCAGATTGGAAGGTTTCCCTAACCAGACCATTCCAACAGAGGGCAGCAGACAACCATTTAGACATGGTTGACTGAGTGGAGAAGAAAAACATATTGCACATGCTCATGTGTATCAGTTTTCCTTCTTCTAAAAAAAAGAAAAAAGCTTTTAACGTAAAAGGGGCACATGAAATGGGTGCTGATTTCCTTTCTAAAAATTTTGTTGTAATCATAGTGACCACATGCATGAACATATAGGAGTTGTCATAAAAGTGTACATTTCTGGGGAGAAGAGTCAACAGAGATGATTGCTGTGTTAAATACAGGCAAACTAAACATCCACCCCCTCCAAAATGGTTCCAACAAGTGGTACCAACTGGGAAACAGGAAGTTGTACCAGCAAAACCAAACAAAAACCACACAATCAAGTGAATGTACGATTGATGAGGAAGTTAACCGGAAATGTTTATCATGCATTGTTGCATGTACATGCATCGCATTGCAGTAAAATTGAAATATTCAATCACTAAGCCCCACCCTCTCCCATAAGGTAAATCAAGACTTGAAGTGGTTAAACAAACCGTGGAAACTGGGTAAGTAGTGAATTTGTAGACCAAGAGGAATGACTTCAGAGTTGGCAGGATAAAGCTTCAAGACCGATCTCTCCTGCAGCCGAACGCAAACGGAGAGCGAGTGTGGCATCACCCCCCCCAAAAAAAAAACACTGGCAGCGACATTTGCCGGAGTTGAAAAGCATTCACCTCTTTGCACGTCCGCTTTGTGAATATTTGATCAGACTTCACAAAAACCACGTTCACTCTGGCACCAAGTATGAATTGGCCTGTAGAGACTGATGCACATGCTGCGTGTTTGTTATGTCAAATGATCCGTACGTGGTATTTGGTTTCAGGAATTTTACGGGGGGATATTTGATGTCAGAGTAACAGAGTCTCTTTCATACGTCTGGCTGAGTAGTCGGTCGTTCCTAGTTCCTACTGGGATATACCTATTTGCATCTGAAATGTGGCCTTGTTGACCATGTTAAATATTTGTCCCTCCCCCCCCAAAAAAAAAAATTGGAGCAAATAACTCCTCATGACACAGGCTCTTGGATCACTACCACAATCATTAACCCTGCTAATGACTGATTACCCAGGACTCCAGGATCTGGCCATCTCATTATTACCAGTAGGGCATGTTGCAGGCGATGGTACATGTATGTTTTCTGTGGCAAGGACACTGTTCACAGCTGACAGGCAATGTTACATAATACACCCTTGCATTATTATGCTGACCAAACAAGGCCCATGGAGTCATGTTAGCCATTCCAAGGGGGGGGGGGAACAGCGGGATGTCTTATCAACTGAATATTCATGAATGTGCAGAGTGGCCGCTGTGTTACATCATGCGCTGTTATTTTAGAAATCGTGTTTGGCATGTTCCTGTCATGTTTCTTTCCTTGTGTTTGCTTTCTTTTTAAAAAAAAAAGAGTTTTGTGGTTTTGATTTCATATTTATCCAACCAGACTGATTTCACAGACCTTTCTGTTTGTAGGGCAGATAAGACAATGCACATCGTGTGCATGTAGGTATTCATTCAGTTTTCGTGGCCTTCAGTCAAATGAGTTAAATGGCTCATCGTTCCATTGGCTGATAGTTGGAAGTTGCTTCTCTGAAAAATCCCGCCCCCTCGATCGTGGGTGGCCAATCGGGGACTTCAGGGACGACTTGTTGCCAAGGTGAGCCAGGAGATGAATGGCACTGCCCACAGTGGTGGCTGGACAGTGTCCCTAATTGTTACAGTCCCCAAGGCCCAGACTCTGATTATCATGCAAATGATCTCCCATGACCAGGATTTTTGCTGGAAAGACTTAGGACTCTGGTGAATGTCACCTTGAGATTAGGTTACTCAATCAGATGGGGAGCCTCAGTCAAGCAAGTATTACACTGTGGTTTTACACACTTCATTGTGCCAACAGTTTCCCCCTGAAAGTCCTGTTACACATGGGTGGATCCGTGGATCTAGTTCAGCCAGAAAACTGATGAATAATTCATCAAGGCCATCCCCCTCGGTCTGAAACACAAAAGGTCAGCCGGGCATGCATATGGAGGAACCGAGCCGTCCGTGGTTACAGAGCCTCTCATTGGATAACAGTGATGCATTCCGTGGCTTATTACCTGGCTCACTACCAAGTATTGCACCATAACCCGATCCACCAGTCCTACTCGCCAGGACTTTGCGCTGACGGGCTTGTTCTGGTAATGCTGTCTTACTAGCCCTGATACCTTTTGTGCTGGGCTTGCTGTACACGTGGGCAGTGTCGTGCCAGTGTTTCTCTACTGTGTTGTCACTCGTCTTGTCAGTGCCAAGGGAGATGAAGAACCGCGTCTAACCAGGGAGTGTGTTCGACCCTTTGCTGACTGATTTGTTTTTTAACCAGCTTTGTTCTGCCTTTGTACTTTTGGAAACAGTGCCCTGCATCCTGTGTGCTGGCCAATCTTCAGTGCGTCATTCAGTAATTCTGTCACAAACCATTAACACACCAGGATAACTTCCAGCCAGTCTGTCGGCTAACTCTGCAGCTGAAAGAGCCTAACAGTTGCCATTCTGTTCACAGAGGAAGAGAGCGTGTGACTGGATCACCAGCAGCTCGTACATGCACTTGAGCAGAATTGGTCGTCCATTTTCGTTGTGTTTCCTCAGGAAGAAGCGTACCACTGAATCCCCCTCCTGAGATGTACATCATGTCCGAGGCCTACGCTGAGTCCAGTCAGCCCCTCAACTTGGTCCAGCCCTCCAAGAGCAAGGCAAAGATGGTGGCTCGGGCTGCGGCAGCCGCGGCCACTACCACGCAGTGGTCCGCCGTCCACCGCGCCAACCCCAGCTGTCACTGTCCCCAAATAGACTCCAAGAGCTCCATCCTGTACCGCCTGCTCACAGACAGTTACTACAACGGCACGCCGTATGCCTGTGCCAGCCCCCACTGTCTGAACGGCCTGCCCAGCCCCCGGGAAAGCAAACTGAAGATCCTTCTTGAGGAGTCGAAGAAACAAGCCGTGCAATCGTAGTAGCTGGGTCACGTACAGAGACAGTTTATAAGTGACTCTCACCAACATTCTTAAGAAGAGTATGTACATGTAATTTATTTATCATTATTTATTGGTTTATTGATCAAATTAAAGCAGCAACAGCCCCACCACTTCAGTGACATTTTTAAGATGAATGTGTTCGATGGAGTATTTTCATTCAAATTTATGGAAGGAGAATGTGTATACGTGTATATATGGTAAAAAGATGATTAGTTTGTTGGTCTTGATTTGGGTGCCAGGGACGGGCGCCGTTTGTTGTGTGGTGTTTTTGGTTGAAGTTTTTGTTTGGCGTGGTTCAGCTCCTGACGCAAATCATGTCCGTGCTCACAGTGATAATGCCTGGCATTTTCTCCAAAGTTAATATTTCTCAGTTGAAAACCTTGTGGAGAATGTTCTCCCCGGCAAGCGTTCCGTTAGAGAATACTACGTTTGTTACACAGGCACATTGGACCTCACAGCTTGCACCGTTTTGTCATTTTGAAAAAGGTAAAGAGAACTTGTCAAGTTTTTGTGCAAATTGTTACAAAGACCTTATTTACAATGCACCTGTCTGTGCCACTGTCTACAATGTATGTCTCTAGACACGTTCGCCTTTTGTAATTTTACAGTGCTGTCAACCACAGCAGAATCAGGAGCTGGTACATGTCAATAAATGCCGCTCTGTCCAAATGGCAGCCCCATCTGAAAATACCAGCACTTTGGTTGAGTGGGTCCATTCAGTGCGGGCACACCATTTCAGTGGGACTCTATCCTGGCCTACGTGCACAGAATCTGGGCTTTTATGGCACTCGAGAGATTCTGCAGCTTGCGTTCAGGCTTGCATTGCCGATTTTCATAAGACGGAGATATTTTTAGTGACTGTTTTCACCGACACCCGTCTATTCTGTTCCACATGAATGTTCCTATCTGTAGTATTATGTCAACATCATTCTCGTTTGTATCTTCTAACGGCTTTTAACACAAGAGAGCAATCATCTGTAATCGTACGAGGCATCCAATTCAAACGTGGCTGTTACCCAGAAAAATGTTTCCATTTGATGCAGAGCACCTTTTTAACGATCTCTGAAAAGATCATTTGTAGAGAATTTCTGTTCCGTGGATGAAATCTACTCATTATTATGTCTCAAATTCAGTTTGAAGCATTTCAGTTGATGAACACCGAACTTGCCAGTCACCTTCCCTTCGCTTTCTCTTGTTGCACTGGACTTGGACCCGGCATTTTGCATGTATCTTTTTCGTTGGAGTTGCCTCATGGACAAACACTTACTTTTTATATGCCCACTGCGGTTTCCATACATAACATAAGATTTATAAGAAAATCGTTGGGATGCATGTGAATATTTACAGAAAAAAATGAAATGCATTAAAGATATTTAATGAAATAAAACTTAAGTTGGAGGCAGTTCATTTGATTGAGTTGGTTTCTGTTGCATGTTTATGTTGTTCGGTGCGGAGATTTTTTTGTTCGGGACCAAATGTTTACTTTGGTAACAAAAATGAATATTAACGTTAGAAAATGTTTAAGAACCGTTTTTTGTCCAAGCTTGCTTCTTGATTACAAAGACAGAACCCAGAATAAATGGCAGGTTTTCAGGGTTGATTTCACTGGCGCTGAAAACAGTGGATGGCCTCGCTGGTAATGACAAGCACAAGTGAGTTGGCCTTGCCTGGAAATCAGACAGCTCTTATTTTGTTTCTTTTTTTTTTATCTCTTCTCCCTGGGCTGTAATCAACATCTGTCCTTGTTGTAAACCTGGGCTTGCAACTAATAGTAATGACCTTGGCAGGCTCGGTTGTCCTTGAATGTCTGGAGCGTCCTTGAAAGAGAGAGTTGGGCCATGTGTTGTTTTCATTCCCTGTCTGTTCTTCCCCCCCCCCACACCCACCCAAAATCGTTTGGGTAATGTCACTGTTCTGATCAGAGCAAGGTCTCCTGTGCTCGTGCTTGTGGTGCGATTGGTTTGCTGATCTGAGGCTGGCCCCACGCAGCCAATCGGGCAGCCAATCGCATTGCAGGATGCACAGCTGTGGCATTGATTTACCGGTTGTTGCATCCAGGGTTTTTTTTGGGGGGGGGTGTTTTGGGGAGTTTTTTTTTTGGCTTGTCCTCTGTTCTGGTTCCTCCATGTATGTATTGGTTCTATATTGTCAATACTACGAATGTTTGTGCTTTTTCACTCAAGCATGAGTAAGCTGGGCGTGTGTGGGTTTGTGTCTCAGTTGGCTAGAACAGGTTGGGCCTTGATTTGAAGGGAGGGAAAAACCGTAGGGGTTTAGTAATCTTAATCAGAGGATGATTTCTGCTCAGGGTCAGAGACCCTTGAGGGGATAATACTGTTGAAAAAAAAAAACGATTTCAATTTAAATAGCATATGTTTGTTTTAGCCGTAGCCAACAAGACAGTAATTTTGAGTCACCAGCAATGAGTTCAATAATTGCCTCATCCGTTTAACGTTCTGCTTCAGTCTGAAGAGAAATAAAACAAAATTGAATCTGACTTTCCTATGTATTTTTTTAGAGAAAGGATTAGAACATCTACCTTCTGGGTAAAAAAAAAGATCATGGATTATTCCTTATTTTGATTTTTGGGGGAAAAAACAAATATATAATGTACGCACCCTTTTTTTCATCTGGTGTGGTCACATGAGTTCAGAAGATGATTGGCATCCAGTTTGGTTTCCCCCCCCTTAAAATTCTTTCTTGAGGATTTGGGACAGTTTGGAGAATTTAGGAAGGTCGAGCCTGGCTACTGTTACTGAAAAAAATGAAAGATAAACTCGTTTACTGTTAAGTGCCTGCACATGATTTTTATTGTAGAATTCAGGAAGATCTGGAACCAACATGTCGGGGGAGTTTGAATTGATATTTGTAGTCAGTGTGGATCAGAAAATTACGGATGTTTCCAATGTTATGATAAACGGCTGAGGATAAAAACCACATCGGCAAATCTGTGCCCCCTGAAATTTCTTGATTGGCCTTCACGTGCAAACGGAGCCATGCAGCTTGCTCCGTCGAGCGTATACACGGAACCTCGCAAAGCAAACAATGGAGCGGACCCGCATGTGGCTTCTCCTTGTCCCCAATCACTCGAAATTAATTAGTCACAGTACGCACCACGCCTAATTAGGCACAACAAGTATGATTGGCCCTCCTCCCCCCCCCCAGCAATAATGGAGTGCCGCTCTGTATGCTTTTTTAAGCGGCGACAGTCAGTCAACAGATGAGCACACTGACATAGCCAGGGTTTCACATAATGGGAAAACATGCAGGAACACACTGAACAACACGGGACATTTTGATAGACAAAGTCTAAAAATAATGTTCCTGGATGCAAGAGCTGCAAGAATCAATTGAGCTTCTTTCAACTTGACATTAACTTTGTTTCAAAATGCTAAAGGTTTTGTAAGAAGAGATTTTCCACCAAAATATGATCTTCAATCTGCACTCTGAAATGTTGGACCTTTTGTTTTTTTTTGTTTGCTTTGTTGTTTGGATGTTGCTTCTTTCTCCTTGGAAGCAGCTTGTAGCATGATTTGACTGAGGTACTTTTCAAGAAAGGAAAAATATACGATCATTGATGGACCTTTTCTCTTCTTTATTTTGGTCATGTTTATTTTCTGTAGATATTCCAGGCTTGGTAGACCCAGCTATGGTGGAGACTCTTCAGAGCGAGGCCCAGCTGCGACTGAGCGAGTACGTGGCGGCCACGCGGCCTCGGGACCCCCTGCGCTTCGCCCGGGTGCTGCTCAGTCTTCCCCCCTTGCGCAACATCCGCTCCCGCGTCATCAGCCAGCTGTTCTTCCGCGAGCTGATTGGTGGCGTGCCCATGGAGGACCTGCTGGAGCAGATGATGACGGCACACTGAGGACAACCATGCGGTGTCCCCTCGGTCTGGGGCCCCTCTGCACGTCCTCGGTCAGACGGCCACAAAATCCAAAGTATTCCAGTGTGCATTGGCAAGGGCCAACTTGGGTTTGGTCATTTATTTATTGTTTTCCCAATCCCCCAGTTGCACTTCTGTATACATAATGCCGTGTTTGCCACAGACGAGGTTTGTAAAGTGACTTGTTATTTGTGCATTGTTACACATGGTTCGCTGTGAGTGCCCAAGTCCTGAACTCTAGTCAGGTGCTGTGGTTTATGTTTCTCCACAGAGCCGTAGACTCTCACCCTTTGTAGTTTTGTATAAAAGGGAGAGGTGCATAAATGTAAAGAGTGGATCGGTAGATTTTGTCACTTCCTGTTGCAAGGTCTGCGGTTCCTGCGACCTCTTAAAATAAATAAATAATTGAAGGCAATAGCTCGGTAGATTGAGAAAAAAAATTGTCGCAACTGGAAGGTAAAATCCTCACAAACCCAAGGTGTGCCAAGTTCAAAACTCATTGGAGTACACCCACCTGAAGCCACCGAGTTTAATGACCAACATTTGTTACTTGAATAATAGATTTAAAGGAAAAAAAAAAGAAACAAACAGATGATACAAATGTGTACAGACTACAGAGTGAATTCATATTTTATGTGTAAAAGCAGGTTGACTCTCTTGCATTTACCAAGGGTTATAGAGTGACTGGTTGGCCAGTCTGTGTTAAATAGTGAGCAGAAAAATTGTATCGCACAGTCGTAATAAATAATGTAACACAAAACCACCCATTGCATACATCAACTATTTTTTTATTCAATTTCACAGAAACTTGATAAGTCTTAATGAACGGTGACATTAGATGATCACTTATATTTTGGCTTCTCCTGTGGAACACCGTTGGAATACCGTTTTTATTTTGTTTGTTTGTTTGTTTGTTTGTTTGTTTGTTTTTGCAAATCTAAGTTGAATTTGATTCCACCATCAGTGCTATGTGACTTCCTCTATCATACATGTGAATGCAAGGAGACCATGCATGTCACCGTTTCTCAGTTGGCAAGCAATTTCCCTCGAAAATCCCACCTTTTTTGTCAAGCTTCTCATTGGTGGGGGACCTACATGTATTCCCCCCCCCCCAATTCCAGGCTTCTGGTGTGCATATCTGTAAGTCCATTTTATGACAACAAGAACTAAAAACTGGTCGTTCACAGAACTGTAATCATCCTCTTGGCTTTGAAAATTCAACAAAAAAATAATGCCAGTATGACAGGATGTGTTAGAATTACCGACTTGGAGGTGGGAGATTTGGGATTTTGAAAGATTTTCCTCAGAATCTCAGATAATGACAAGAAATTGTGGAAGGATTCAGATGTTACAGTTCATCTTTAAGAAAACCAAAAAGTCCAAAAGAGCAGCTGCTGTTTCAGATATCTCACTTCAAAATTGCAGTTCCTTTTTATTTAATGGAAAGTAATAGATGGGGGACCTCTCTCTCTTTTTTTTTTGGTGGAAATTTGTCGTCTCAAATCTATGCATACTGGTGATGTCAGATGGAGTTTTATTTATTCAGTTGGGCCATCGGTTGATAGGCTGCCATATAACTGTACAGTAATGTGTATCTCTCTCCCACCTAAATCTGTAAGCAAGTCGAGCGATATTGTACAGAGGTTTGAACTATTTGGAGTTTCTTAAAAGATGCTTAGCGTGTTTTGTGTGCCGTGTGTGCGCGTTGGTTTGGTCCATTACTATTTTTTTTCTGATGGCTTAAAGTCAGTGTTGTCTTGGTGAGATGTGTGATACATTGAGGGCACTTAATAAGTAATGTCTCGAGATGAAATTAGGCGATACCTGGTTGTGTGTTACTCAGTCTGAAGTGATCTAGTTCTAGAGATGCCGTTCAGAGTTTAAAGGGGAAAAGAAAACAAGATTTTTCTGATTGTTTTCAGATTTTGCAAATCTGTCTTTGCAGCTCGTTGTCAGCCGAATAGTGCTTGATTTTAAATGCAGTTTCCGTCTTGCTAGTGATATTTTTTTGTAATTGGGAAGAACTGGAAACACTTATGCCTTGTCCATGTACAAAGGAATTCACCCTGCGTTACCATGACAACCCCATACAAATCAAGGTAAATGGTACAGGTAGTATTTAGATGGTATTGCCAATACATGTAATTATTAAAACGAATTGTACCAGTATGGGTCACGCTACAAATTTAAGGTCCGACGTGTGTCATTTTTCCGGTCCCCTTCACAGCTGATCTGTTTAATTTGACAAAGGATTTATCACTGAAATTGATTTCAACTATTTTTTTTTTCTATTTCTTTGGTGGGTCACTTTTTGCATTACTTAATCACTCTCGGAAAATTAAAGACTGGGGTTCTGAACTTACAGAAATCGACCTCAACGTGTTTCAAAGATCATTGTTGCAAATTCACGTACCAAATGTCACAAAGAAGCTCAGAATCTCTCGTGTCAATTTGTTTTCTTTCGAATTAGTAATTCAAAAAGGAGTGCGATGCTTTGAAACGATTCAGCTGGAAAGTTGTTTTCAAAAAAAAAAAGTATTAAGTTGTGAACGGTTCCCGAGGGGACGATGTAAAAAAAAAAAAGAGAGAGGAAGTGTTGGGGTAATTTATAGACCCGGAGTATTTATTGTAATTAGTCACGTTAATTTATGATCGGAAAAGTGTTAGTTTAAAAAAAAGAAGAAGCGAAAATTCTTCTGAGTGTTGTCTTATTTTCTGTGTTTCTTGTAACAGTATAGTGGAGTAGATTCCCAAGGCTGATTTAAAATTCGTTGGTTGAGTTGCGCCGAATTTTTGTCCTTGACAGCCGAATTTTACGAAAAGTGCATGTCTTCTACTGAAATATCGTTGTTTGCTTCAGAGAACAATATTTTTTCCAAGCGAAGGGAAAGAGAAGGGATTGGAAAAAAAGGTGATGTTATAAGCGCTTAATCAGAAAGATAAGGTCAGAGAAGATATTTTTGTTGTTAAAAAGCCGAGCCTCACTGAAATACTGTTTGTTTATTATTTTGTAGCTGTAATAAGGGAACACATATTATAGTGTATAAATATTTAAACCGAAGATATGCGTTTACGTTTTCGCTCCCGTTGTAAAGACGTCTTGTGTTTGCCTGTAAATACGTCCAAGAGAGAAAAGTTGTTTGCGTCCTTCCTCATGAATGACTGGATATATTTGTAACTTTCACTTTGTCATCCAATTTACTTCTGTTTTTCGGGACTGTTGTACAAATACACCTATCTAGAGTTCCTGGCACTTTCGGGAAGTGCCCTTTTAGTCATCCGGTCAGATCTTTTATTTTAATAAACAGGTCCACCTTATGTAATGGCCGTCCAGAAAAAGAAACTGGTTTGGCTAATTTGAAAATTCTAATTTTGATCTGCATGCTGCAAGAGACTGACAGTGGTTGCTCTGTTTGGAGTGTTTCTAACACTTCGGTTGTCTCTTTTTATTATCTTGAGTGTTGATTACCAACTTACCCAACTCGAAACAAATATTGAGGGTTGACCGAAAGAAGCCCCCCCCACACACACACCCTCCTACCCATGTTAGCGTTGCGTATCTAGTGTGCGCATTTCTGTCTTCTAGTGTCGCGAAGAAAATTTGGTGAAAATGCCCATTTTTTTCTTGAACGGTGAACACTATTTTTAAGCTGGTTTTTTTGGTTGTAGTTGATGGTTTCCTTGACTATTCCTCTTCCTTTTGCTAAAGATAATCTGACCCTTAAATGTCCCCAAATCCGATTTTCAGGGAGAGGAAAACCTTGTGCGGACCTGGCTGGGTCCACGGAAGGCTCACACAACCTGCATTGTGTGGACCTGCCTTAGGTCTAGGTCTACACGAAGATTGCGAGGTTTTCATACACACACGCTTCGTAATAACGATGCAGTCGATTCATTTTCATGTCTTGTCTGAGTTTACTAGTGCTCAGATATTTCCCAGGGTCCTTTCAATAAGAAACACACTGTTCTCGAAGATTTAAGGTAATCATCAATTTTCCAGGTTTGTAAGATTTTGTAAATATGTAGTATTAGATCAACAAGACTTACACGATCTCAAATAATATATTGAAAACGTCTCAACAAGAGAGAAGCTGTTTTGTGTGTTTTTTTTTTAATGCTTTGTGATGTTATGGCCAAACAAAAAAGAGGAGCCACTTGTTTGGGGGAAAAATTAATAATGACTTAATTACAATGGACTTGGTTCACCTTTTGTGCAAACAACAATTCTTTGTGTCTACCTATCCTTGTTAATCTTTATTGTGTTGTTGGTAAATAAAAATAAAGTCAGACAACAGAACTGTATGAACAAAAGAATTGTACGTTGCATTTTTATGTTTCACTTAACGTGTTCGCAACTTGAGTGGGACTAGTGGCTACATGGTCGGAGGATTCAAATTGTTACATGAAGTATGGGAAATTTTTTAAGTTGAGAACAAAAGGCATTTTTGTTGCCGAACGGTGGGTCTCGTTTTAGGGGAAAAAAAGGTTTCACCATCTAGAGACCGTCTCTCAAACGTGCAGAACAATCAAGGCTCAATTCATCGAGCGATGCAGACTTTTTTGCGTTGTGGCCAATTTACATATTCTATTTCCTGAATTGTGATTGGGTGAAAGTTTGCACTTGCCTTTGACGACCTCCCAAACGCGACGCGCCCTACCTCCTTTTTAAGTGTGCGCGTGCGCGACTTAGAAAACATTACCACATACCTCCCTTGTCCCCTGTTATTGTGAGTATAATTCTCTCAAAATTCCAAATAAGTTGTGTTTACGAAGTTTGCTTGTTTTTGCTTTGCCTTTTAAACAACATCACGTATTTACGTTATCATTTCTTGCTCAGAATTCGAAACGATCCAATTTTCTTTCCACCTTATGGAAGAGGGAGCAGTCAGTGAATGTGGTTCAGCCACGGACTTGGGTTCAGCTAGCCCGCGCATAAATTCAAACAAAATGGCCGACACGTTGGATAGGGTACAAATTGAAAGTTGTTGGTGGAAAGCTGCAATTCTCTGTATTTCTCCGCTTCTCTGCTGCATATATAGTGGACCTGATGCGCAATTACAGTGCATGACCAACCTTGGTTTCATTACCCCCGGGTACTGGCGGTAAGTTCAGTGTAAATTTTGCCTTAAACGATCTTCCAATCCTGGCACATGTAAGTTTGTGATCATAGTGTTATCAGGTTGCTGACATCATTCCCAAGATGCCACTTGGAGTGCCTATGACACAATCTGCACACTACCTGGGAGTTTGCTGTCTTAAGATATGCGTTTCTGTTTAGAAGGGAAAATGTAGAACTTCACAGTACATGCGGTAGTGGTGTATGTACCGTACCATTACCAGGGGCAGTACTACTAGCCCAGTTTGGACGTCGTCTACTGTACATTGCATTGCGATTCGTAGTGTAAATGCGACAGCGTCCAACCTGGGCTAGGGTAGTACATTGTAAAAACATTTCCAGTACACCAGATGTCCGACATTTTGGGGGGCTGGTTTATTGGCATATCAGTGCATGCTTGAAGGGTTTCCCTCAGATACAAGAGTCTAGTTTCAGCAGTGACTGAAAAACTGCGTCAGCGGTCTAGACTAGCCCAGCCTACTTGGCCTGGGAGTGGATTTTCCTCTTTGAATTTCCCAATGCCACAGAGTTGCAAGGCGTCACGGACCCTGTCCGTGAAGGCATATAGTATAAAGGCTGCACATGTAACATGTACACGTTGTCGTTGGCGTATTTGTACACATGACACATCACGAGCATGAGCTTATGCGTTAATTGTGGCCTTGGTTGCCAGTGACAGGGAGGAAAAAAATGTAATAACTGGGTTGAATGATGTAAGCACTGCAAACTCCGCGACTGGCTTCGCAGACTGTGTGTAACTACAGTAAAGGCACAGTCTAAAAATAACAATGGACCCTCGTACGCATTTCAATTTCCCGTCAAATTTTTCACGGACACATTTCGCCACTTATTATTTTCACCTCATTGGTTGACATTTTAAAATGTTTTGTCCACATATTTATAATCATTTATGGCGCGACTGGCCTTTTTTGGGGGGGTTCATCCGGGCTTCGTCACTGTGTAAGTGATGGACACGTCTCCCACCGGATGTCAGTGCCACTGCATGCACTGTCGTCGCCATCCCCGATCGATAATTTAGAATCTATTTATGATCCTGTGTTTTTCCCCGATCCAGTTACAATAAAAGCTCGTGGCCACGGATGACACGGCTTTAATTCCAGTCCATTGATTCCTTCTTCATTTGATTATCTGGCAAGATAAAGTAATCCATTGGGAAAGTGTTGACGACCTCGTTTTGTCGAATTGTCCACAAGCAACCCGTTTTTCGTGGCTTGTTTAATTTACAAATGATAAGTAGCAGGTTTATTTGGCTTGAACAAAAAAAAATGGATGCAATGGCGTCTTTCCTCGTCACATTTTTCCATAACAAAACTTGTTACTGTCACGGCTCCATGTTCCATTTGACCTTGCGTGTAGCTACCGCGCTGCCGACAGATTGTGTCCTTGCGAATCAGTTATCGTGGCCTTGCCTAGATAGTCTCGGTTTCTTGCCAAAACGCCGCATGCGCTGTGTGTCTGCTTGTATTTGTTGTGTGACAAGGCCAGCCTGGCTGTTGTTTCATCCTCGTCTATTGACTTGATCAAGTCGCACCGTGCGGTGTGTTTCCCTCCCTTTTTGAGATGAAATTAGTGGGTGGAGTATGGCAACGTTTCTATACGGGTTGCAGACCAGTGCTGTAGCCAAGGACCATTGGCGGGGGGGGGCCTGAGAACGGTGAGGACCCCCCCCCGAAGAGCCTGACTATAAACGTACAGACATGCTGTATAGACATGCTGTCTTTCTAGGATTTACGTTTGTTGGTTAAAACGGGGAACAATTTGTCTAACATACTTGCACAAGTTTAGCCCATGCAAGCAAGGTCGACCGCGAAGAGAGAAAAACCGGTTCCAACACGTCCTTGGAGTTGCCGCGCGTTTTTATTCAAGGCTAGAATTCCGGGTCGATTCATGCATGATTGTGAGCCGTTTTCTCCCTTTATATGCTCTTATGTAATGCACGGATGACTCAGTTTCTTTATTCATTAAAAAAAAAAAGACTAACCGCCGTCAACCATCTAATAAGGCCGGGAATTGGGAAATCAAGTTTCGTACACGCACGCGTGATACTGAAATTGAAGCAATCAGGCTTATTGACGACTGAAATTGAGCTATTTTTACTTATTCCATGGTCATCCTCTTCTGTTAACGTCAAAATAATGAAGATGTTTACATCTTGGCAGGAGCGGTAGCGTACTTCACTTGCAGCGTCGCCTTAATGACGGCTCGGAGCTTAACAAAAAGGCGGCAAGTTGCCAAATGTAACTAGCTCACTGTGATAAAAAGGTCTGTACCAGCTCACAAGTTGTCGCACTGTACACATAATCGCGAAAAAAATGTACTGAATAGAAATTAATTTCAACAAAATTAATACATATGATGTTTAGCACAAGTAAACATTGGTCTTTCCGAGACAATGGCCCGTACATAATGGATGTTTACTGCCTGTGCGCAATATTCGCTCACAACGAAACTAAACAGTTACCGGGTCCTACCTGATGGAACTGTGATGTATTCAAATGAAGCGATAGATCGCTCTCAAGGCCGAGCGATTCGCCTTGTTTATCGTTGAATCGATCCCAACATTTTACTTAGGCCGCTCCGTGCGTTAAAGCGAATGTATTTTCAAGGCTGTACCCGTATAAACGGCATGCGTTTAACGGTTTAGATTGTAATCATGAAAACCAAATATTACCAGCCAATTAACCTGTCTTCTCTGCAAGTCGTACTTTAACATAATTCTGTCTAGACTAAAGAATTTATGGTTAGATAATTAAAATGATTCGGATGGCTGAAACAGGTCTTTGAAACATTTCAGCAACACATTTTTACCGGGTTTTCAATTCATTCGTCATACAGTATTTACTATGCTCAGACATATTCTCACAACTATTGCAGCTTTCTGTACCTTCCATCGTATTGTACGTAGCCTATAAGGGTACAGTGTCCCAAATCAAGGAAAATTCTCCGCCTGGCCGAGGCGCTTAAGAAGGACCCCTACAGATTCTTTCGAAAAGGGGGGTCCGTTTGGGCCAAGAAATTGTGGGATTGTGTCAGTATATAGGCCAGGATCATCTCTGTAGATTCAGGGGCACCCATCTGGGGGCAAAGTAGACAAAATTGTGATTGAAAATTTGTCAGAAGACCCCAAGAAAGGTGAGGGATGTCATTTGAAATATGGCTGCTGAGAAGACTTGGGAACATTCACTTTTTGGGGGGTGAGTTTGTTTTGGCGGATAACTAAACAATTCATTGGTTAACCTACTAAAAATGTAAAATCAAATGAAACCTGAGGGACCAAACAACACATTGTTTTTTGTTTGAGAGGCCTCAGGAACTTCAGTTGCCTGCCATGGGGCTCCAAACTTTGTTGATTTTACACTATTTTCAATGGAACTTGAATTGGTTCAGTGCGCCCTATAAGCTACCGGTATATTTTACTTTCGTTCGTAGCACCATACTATTTTCAGAATGCACTGTCATCCTTATACCCGCATGTTCCTCTCTCTGTAACCAATAATAGCTTACTAACAGCATGTTCGGTAACTCGTGACAGGGCAATTATGTAAGCGCAGAAGTCTCCAAGTTTCATTGCGTCATACTGTTGCTGTGTACTTTACAGGCTCACTTGTGGTTTCCAGCCGTTCTAAAACGATTGAAACTGTAGTGTTTCATGTGACCGACCGGCGGTTTGGGAGGCCCTCTCTAAAACTTTCTGAGGCCAAACCAGTGATTTTAACGACAGTGACGTAATCGAGTGTTTCTGTAAAACCCCGTATTCCTTGAAGACCACACATCCAGACACCCACGAGCCGCAGGCAACACACTTTCAACAATTGCTTGACAGGGCGGAGATCGAACTGGAAATCGATGTTTGAAAGCGTGGTCTGATGACGCTCGAAGGGAATTAGAAACAGATCCATTTCTGTGGGAGTCAAGTCTGCCTTTCCGTAAATCAAATACGAGCAGATTGAGATGCTCGCTTTAAGCTCTCTCGGTCGAAGAAGTCGTAGATTGGCCCGTGCATGCGAGGCACAGTAAACCAGTCTAGTTCCTCAAGGCTTCTCTCCCTAATGTAAAATAGAATTACTCCGGGGAGCGGGGGACGCGTCGGCCATATTGTTGGTGCGTTCATTAAATTTCCCGGCCGGGAGCTCCCATTATCACCGTTTAATTTGGTCGGCAAGGACATGCCAGGCGCGAACGACATCATGTAACTGTTTCGTAATAACGATAATGGTGCCCCCTCGAACTGAGTGATGCCGTCAGCGTTATTAATGAAGTTGTCTTCACCTATAGGTTTCTTCTTTCTAATGAGGACCGGCCAACATGGCATCTTCTAGCGGTTGTAATTGATAACCGATTTCGACCTCCGACAAAATGACTCGCCTCTCCACTGCTGATCGTCCCCAGAAATGTCCCAATTACCACCACTTTCAGTACACTGTTTCCTGAAGATTTTAAAAAGTAAACACTTGTCCGACATGATAATTTGATGGTTATCTTCACAGTCTTTACATTGAGTTTTTGGCTCTTTCTTCTTTATGATATGTGCAAATTATCGATAGTTAGTATTTGAAAGTTTCAGACCTCCGGCGCCGACACCCTCATTGTCTTAGCCAGCAGGGTCACGTGATTTTATGAGAATGGCATTCTCATTGGCTGTGGCGTTTCCAGTGGATGTATTGCTCGTGGCAAAATTTTGCCAATTTTACTTAAGCCTATTTATTTTAAATAGAACTAACAAATCCCTGGCCAAAGACAACTTCATTTCGCATACTTCTTTTTAGCATGCAAGAGATATAAGCGGCCGTTTGTTTAAAAAAAAACCCTTTCCCTCCGTCCATTATCGACTCTTTGCAGTTCTATAAACGTTTCGAGCATTTAAAAGTTATCGTAATAATAGTTGGTTATTAAAGTATATGTAACTAATAATTGCCAGATACTTCCACAGTAGTCGTCGATATCAAGGGAGTTGCTTTCGTTATTACATAAGATAGTAATTACACAGATGATATCTACACATGAATATTCGTTTTAGTTTAGAGTCAAGACAGTTGCAAGGTTATGCGCTTGACATGTTCAAAGTTTTTCCCTGGTGTTTTAGGATAGAAGTTTTACAAGATAATACCAAAGTAATGATGTATGTTCTTCCTGGGAGACCCAACGGCGATTAGCTATGCACAAAGTAGAATTTTTAGTTGTAAAAGCAATGCGTGTCCATTGTCATCTGCCGATTCATTATCATCTGTTCTTTATATCCGTCTCTCGAAGTTTATGGTGACTTGTTTAATACGGGCAATTTACAATAGTGTACCTCCTAGAGTTTGCACCGCGTTGGCCAGTCACAATGTGAGAAAGCTGTCGACCCTTTCCAAACGCGCATTGGGTCGACAGATTTCGCGCAGTATGATCGGCCAGTGCGTTGCAAATTCTTGGAGGTACACTGTTCTTTGTATCATGCCGTAAAACGCTGGTCGCGTCCACGGTACATTACTGCCACGGATGACCTCGGCTATTATTTTGACATACGATCGCGCTAGACGGCCCTTCTCGTTGCGCGTCAACCTTATTTGCATGTCTGGTCTTATCGAACGCCCACAGGAATAGAGAAAACCCACGTATAGAGGCTTTGCGTGGCAGCCATCTTGCAGGGCAATTCCTTTGTTCCGCAGGGAAACCTCATTTGTGTATACCGTGTGGAACAGAAGCACTGGCCTGCAAGATGGCAGCCATGCACACCCTCTGTAGTAATGTCTCAAGCCACTACAATCGAAAAAGAAAAAAAAAGAGGAAGGCGAAATCGAACTATAGGGGGAGAATGAATCAATGCACGGAAATCTCTCTCAACAAGAACAACATTCTGCCTAAATAAATCCAAGCTTGTTTCCATGGTTTCCATGAACATTTGTCTTTTCAAGTTTGCCTAAAA
The DNA here is from genome assembly GCF_001949145.1 of Acanthaster planci. The sequence continues at coordinate 154,285 of NW_019091403.1, read as the reverse complement.
GGCAGCGGGAAATTGTGAATGATCAGATGGATTAAAATGGTCTATCTATTAAAATAGTTTTTCTTTTAATAGCCTGGAATGATTTATTTCCGTTTCTATCAGCTTGTCGTGCCATTATCAAAAGCACTTAGCACTAAGCCAATAAAACAGCCGATCTCCGTATTCCTCGATTAGAGGCAAGTCATCCATTTCCCTACGCACGAAAAGTTCGTGCTCCTTGGAGCTGTATCAAAAATTCAACGCTCGTAGAAAAGCAATAGTGCGTGTATAGGCCCTCCTATATTGTCGCAATTACAGATTCTGTCCAAATGGTTGGTGGATGGAAAGTTGCTGTTGGCATCCTGTCAGCGACTTCGTTGACTATTTCCAAGGGTGGATTTGCGCCATAGAGATGTTAATTAATGTTGATTTTTTTTAAGTATACAATGTTATAATACACGTCGGGAAGGGCAAACAAAAGTCCCCAAATTAATTGACTTTGTTGACCTTGGAGTTTCTCGTGCATGGAGAGGTGGGGGCAGACTTTTATGACCACCTTATCACCAGGGCGATGACGCATGGAGAATAGTCATCTGTCTTTCTTGGTGTGAACGAGGATGACTCATTGATAACATCATCCCCAAAATACTTGCCCCGTGACACGGTCAATCTCGGGTTACTAACCTCTGAGCGGAAAGTGGGCATCAATATTTGGAATTGAACTGACCTCCGTGTGGTCTCAAGAAAAAAGGGGAAATTGTCGCTTAGGCCACATCGATTAGTGGCTGACCGACAGTGCAGTTTGCGCCGACTGATAGAGATGTGAGACTTATTCACGATGTTAGGGGAGAAATGCACAGTGAATTTGAAAGGAATTGGCAAGTTCGTTGTCCTTACCGAGCCACAAACTTGTTGTCCTTACAGGGCCACCGTACTATACTTTGCTCTAAAAAAGCGGGTACCCGCTAATGGCGTCGTGGGCATGAATTAAGACAAAGCCTTCATACTCTGTGCAGTCCAATTCAGCCCTTGAACGCTGTAAGCGTTAATGGAAGGAAGGTTCAATTTCCCCGCACAACGATCTCACATTAAAAACGAAACAGCGAAAGGAAATTAAGTTTTGAATATGACCTTACAGTTTGACCTCGCACGTTACAGGAAGCAATAATGTAGAGAGGAGTCGAGCAGAGTTACTGGTGTCTTCTGGTTTATTAGTTGTAATGAAGGGCGAGAATAGAAGTTAAGTTTATGAGCAGTGGGTGTCTCTCTTTCCATTTCATTTTACCGCCAGTCTATCTGTCATTCTCTCTAGGCTGTCGTCGTAAATAAATCGTTCAAGGAGACAGATGTTCAGTGACATTAATTGGGACGGATTCCTACATGGGGCTTAACAGCTATTAACAGGTTGTCACAAACCGGCTTATCCGCTGTTGGACAACTTCGCAAGAACCACTTTGTACTACAAATGTGGGTCTTGGGAGTGTTGACATAATCTATTCAATCATGTCGTTGTGAAGGGCTCATGGTAGATTAGTTCTTCTTGGTCCAAGTTGAAACTTCCAGTTATCTGTAAAGTGGCTAGGTCATTGTCAATCCAACAGAAATGGCTGGATTTATTGTGGTTTTTCTCGTGTTCTCACTGGAGCCTTAAATGTTGCTGATTTTTTTTAACACTCGTTCAAGTAAAATAAACTGTGGGCCATCAGGGGACTATTCTATGTTTGCCTTCTGGTGATCAGAATAAATAGTCATTTCGAGAAATGTACGTTTCGAATTACCATCAACACTGAGACAAGGACGAGCAGTTTCAGTTCTGCATAATCTGTTCCATCTTCAGTCAGAGTAATATGCAGAGTAATCGAGGACGCGACCTTCCTGAATAATTCATCGATCTGAAAAAAAAAATGACATCTTGGTGTCCTCCATCCTGTAGGATCGGCCCAGCCCAACCTCGCTCCGGGCTCTTGAGCCAAACCGTGCGGCGTATAACCACCGATCGTGTTTCTGGCCGTCCCCCGTCAGACGGCCCCGGCGAGGCCACGGCCCCAAGGACGTCTCTATGAACGAATTGAAAATGAAACAGGGGGAAAAATCTGTCACAGGAGATGATAATGAATGACTTATGACCAGTATGTAAGTTCGCAAGTTGTAGCCACATATCTCTTGTTAAATGTACTTCGGTAGGAGTTTTTGGAGTAATTGTCTCTCTTTTTTTTCTCGCCAGTATCCCCCGAGAAAGGCCCCGGAGGGCTGTCCGTCTTTGGGGCTATCTGTCCTCTATGGGGCCATTTTATAGATTTTCGAGACTTTTCACTGGAGAGCATCCTTGATTTTTTATGTAAATAGCTGTTATTAATATATGATGAATTTCTGATCAGTTGTCTCCATTTTAAAGATGACATTTTGATTGCAGTTGTTTTTACAATCTAAAGTTACATCATCCTGGCCGTTGCACTACCGACAAAGGCAGTTATTGCTTCACTATTGTCTGAAAAGTTTGTGCTTTTTCCTTTGAGCATTTCTTATCCAAAATTGATCAAGATTTCCCGAATTAAGCTTAAGTAATTTCGTAACAGTTTTCAGTAAGAAGAACATTGTTGAACTTTTTACAAATTTCTTGGAAGGTTTAAGGTGTCCCCTGAAGGACATCTGTTGTCAAAATAAATCTTGTTTTGAAAAGCCACCTGTTTCGATTTGTTTGAGGGGTCACGTCATAAAGGTGCCTTCACGCTACGTCTATTGTTTTAACCATCATCGACTAATGCATCGGCTGATCCTCACTTCCTGATTTAATTACCATCTTGACTTTGAGACTCAAGACCTTGTCGCCACCCTGGCTTAATTTGACGTCTTTACGAATTCCATATTCTCCGTCACCTGTGCGGATAGTTTGGGGGTGTTTCCGAGGGCTGGGTCCTGCGCGGGGGCTACGCCCTCGCCGACGCCGAGGGGAATTACTGCGCCGCGAGTCAGGCGACCAGGTGCTGCTGGCCCGACCTCGGACTCAAGGCAGGGGGATAGCAAGGGGAAGTTGTTCGTTTTGGAGGCGTGTGCTAGTTGCCGTTATTTACGACCTCGTCCTTGGCTTCATGTCGATGAGTTATTGCCTTTGTTCCTTTTATAGCTGGCGTTCTTTCTGTTTCTATCAAAACATGGACAATTTCTAAAGGACGTTTGAACGTCTTGTGGCGAATGAATCCAGAGCGTTAAGTGAATTTTTAAGTGCATGCTATATGAGAAAAACATCTGTTTCCTCAATGTCAGGAGTTACAAATTTGAAATGAAAAATGTCTGGTTTATGCTTTGCGTGTTGTTGTAAATGCTGGTAATTTTCACAAGCGAAAATCCCCGTCATGAATTTCAGTTACAGTTGGAGCGCGTGTCGTCACGGAAGACTGCAAAAGCACCAAGTGGATTCACAGTTCCCAAAACAGCAATCTGTGACGAAACTTAGCCCGAAAGCTAATTCGGTTCACGGTGTAACAGAGGCGATGGACTGCCCCAAGGACGGTCGGCCAACCGGCAGGAGCCCCGGACTTCAGGCACCGGATGGCGACTCCAGCCCGTCAAGGTCGCACCCCGGCTCTCGCTGTGTGTCCCTCTCTCTACACGCTGGGAAGCGAAGCGTGACCGCGCCCCTCCTCCGTAGTTAGTTGCGCCGTCTGCTCTTTGCGGCGCCGTCACACTACACGTTGATACCTCAGAGCAACACTCATCCTTGCAGTCTCAAATTCTAGACTGTCAACTATGAAATATTCACCAATTTTGCGCGTTATAATTGATACATATTTCCGAAATATCACATACCTTATAGTTTGGAGTCAAGTTAGTGCATCAATCCGTGATGTGAACTTAATT